>CM068367.1:547362338-547962338 GCA_034769895.1 Magicicada septendecula | reverse complement strand
GTAGCTGTCTTTAGTTAATAGTCTAGGCCGACAATGATACTGTAGGGGCTGAAAGAATTTCTCCAGTGAGCAATTAGAGTGCAATAAAAGTAATAAAGCAAGAAAGGTATTTTACAACCTCCTTGTTACCTGACAAATCTGGTCCATAGGGGTTTATTGAAGGTGCACTTTGAAGGGACACTTTACAATCTCCAAAACGTCTATACAAGGTAGGCATGAGGAAACTCTTGAGGGTCTATACAAGTGCGTATAAGTAATACAGTATTTAATTACTAATATTTAAGATTAAAAATTAAAAATAATTGGTAAGGGTGAATATATAATTATTGTTGTTTTGATGGTTCATCTTCTTCATTCACAGCACTTAATTAATATTGATTGTTAAACTTTCACTTGTGAACTTACTTTGTTTTTTCCCGTACCGTTACAAGTTCTGGACATTCTGTCTCACACCGCTGAAGAAGGCGCACATCACGCCGAAACGCATATGGGAAAAAACAAAGTAAGTTCAGAAGTGAAAGTTTAACAATCAATATTAATATAATTATTGTTTAATAATTAATATTGTAATTGAACATAGAGTTACATTAGTTAGATAAGTATTCGAAAGTAAATGTAGTAATAAAGAAGAAGAAAAAGTATTATTTATGAAAGAATACGATGGCTTATTTTAGAAAAAAATGATTGCTCAAAATATTCTAAGTTAATTAAGAAAATTACAGTAACACAAAAATGCTGCTAACTATTGAAATATTTACATAAAATACTATAGTTAAATGATTTATTCAGCATTAAATCTGATTAAATATTATTAAAAAAAGTATAAAAAAATTACTTGAGAAATATATATTGTATTATGTGCAAGGAATATAAATGTTAAAAAAATGACATTTTTATCGTTTTAAATTTTACTAGGCCTAATCTATGCAAATGAGTCGAGGTTAAAAAAAAATGAAACAGAATTTTTTCAATATTCATTTAAATTTTTATTATTACAGTACAAAAAATAATAATGTTATGGAAAAAATAACTTTTATATTAAACAAATTTAAAAGACGATTTCTATAATAAGGTGAAATAAGCTAATGTATACAAAAACACAGGAACAATATAATTAGGCCCATTTATTCTTCGCTGGAGTCTTCATCATCTGTCCACAAATCTGTGTATCGTAGCGGGTTGTCTGTTTGTGATGGAGAGGATGAAGTTACTTCAGTCATGACAATAACATCTCTGCTTCAATAATTCTAGTGCTTGAGGTTATTAAGTTCTTGATGGCTTTATTGGTATCTTGACTTGAAATATATGAATCAGAATAGACTAAGAAGCTTAAAAAAACATCTTCCAAGTTCTTCTTTCGCCAATATTTCTGCGCAAAATCTTCCCGGAACCTTATATATTTATCGCAAGATTCCTGCCATCCTCAGACATCTGTCCAATTGGCAAAAGTGAATGTTCCAGTAATTCTGCTCCATGTATCAATATTTTATGAATGGTTGTATACCATTTGTAATGAATTTGATACAACCGAGATGTTTCCAGGCAATACTATTGAATTTATGGACATTAATTTGGTGACCGCACGAAAACGTTTGCAGAATAACGTGAAATCTACGAATAATATGTTCAGGGCCAGATTAAGGTACCTTGGCGCCCTAGGCTAATTTTATTTTAGCCCCCCCCTCACCTCCCATAGGATACTCTTATGTTTATTTCCAAGGGGTTGAATGAAGCTTTAAACACACTACAATACATTCCTTAGTTAGGAATATTTCAAATATCTTACTGTTTTTGGAAATAGTCTCAAGAATTGAAAACAGTGGCTATTTTTCAGAGATTGTTTTAGAGTTATACCTTCAACCATTGCAGTTTGCATGGCTTTTATAAGGAAAAAATTAACTAAGTAATTACAGAATTATAACAGTTTTATTAAGGGTACATTTAACATCATTTACACTAAGAAGACAATCAGTTAAATATCTTGTGGATTTGTTAAGACTCATGTAAAGTTCAAGCTAGATTCTTTTTTCCCGCTTTAGATTTAATCACCTCACTGAAATCAAGTCCTTGCAGAAAGTCACTTTCAATGAACAAGAGGGCTACACTGGTCAGTTCATCTCGGCGCAAATTTGAGCATAAATAATTCTTCACCCTCTTCAAAGCTAAAAAAGATCATTCGCCACTGCAGTTAGTGACGGGCATAGTAAGGAAAATGTGCAAAACTATCTCAGCATTAGAAAACATTGATTCTAAGTTAAGCGTTCTCAAAAAATTCAACAGTGGATTTGCTTCAGATCGCTTTTTCTTCTTTTCTTCTCCTTCTTGTTCTGGGGTGACAGGCGCATAGTCTTTAAAAAACTGAGCTAAATGCATACACTCATCAGGAAATGTCTGATCCAAGTCAACAGCATAATTTTCTAGAAGGTGATTAGCTTTTTGTCTTATTATGTCATTATTTAGTTCAGAAAGTTCAGGTAATTTCCATAAGTACCCGAACTTGTCATGCATATCACTGTACCGTATATTGATTTTCTTCTGTTCAAATTAAGCAGAAGCGAATCTAAGGCAATATAGTAGTTTTCAACAATGAAAGATGCCTCCCATCACTCCCATCTAAAGCAGCAGCAGCAGTGTCTTCAGATATTTCATCAAAGTGCGCTTTTCGTATTTTTTTCCTTGTTACATCTTTTTTGTAGACATTTGATTTGCACATCTCCTGTCTCTCGCTTTCCAATCTCTCAAATTCTTTCTTGTCCCAAAGCGTGGAAACAAATGATTGCATGTAGCTGTATAAGCCAATCACACTATCCATGTCAACGCTCTGTCCTTGAAGCTTCTCACTGACATTGAGAAACTTTTCCAAAAGGCGATGCCACAAACAAATCATGATTGTTATCTCCAGGCTTTTTAGTTTTTCTGTCAAATTCCTTGCTTCATACTGCACATTCTTTGTCTGGTTGTTATCCGTACTAATATCTTCCAATGCGGAAATAATTTCATTTTATGATTTGTAAAGCGCTTTACAATTGTATGTAAAGCATACAATTTACAAAAAAAAACATAAAAAGTTGCATTAGTGACACTATGAACTGTAATAAGCAGGGGGCAGAGGTGAGAGGCCGTATGTCATACGTTACGTACGTACGTGGTGTGTCTGAAGAAATTAGGATAGCTACTGAGTTTGAGTTGCGCACTGCTTTTTACTCCCGCCATACGTTAGGAAAATCATTAACTGTTACAAAACCTCCGGACCCTGTGTTCGATACGAAAAATATTATTTTAGCATGCATGTTTTGAACGGTATCCAAGTCACTTTTATGAACAGATAAACTAATCTTTTCAATTCCCCTTGTAACTTCTTGTTTACAATTGACGATGCGCTTCAAAGTAAGCCTATATCCTTTATCATCAGATCTCTAAAAACCCACCATATGAGGTCGCCACTGGTTACATCTGCACTGTAAGCGTTAGTAGGTGCGTACCTGTTCACGTTTGGTTGACCATTGAGCGGTTGTTCGACTCTATCTGATAAAGCAGTTTCAAGGCGGTATTGTATGACAAATTGAACTTAAAATTCACCTGGGCGTTCAATACGAAACCCCACCGCATATGTTTATGTATGTTCTATAAATCCCTTGTGAGTGAGGTTGTGAATACGTGGGAGAATCTTATCGATCGTGTGAATGAGCATAATGTTCAGAGAGGTAACACTCTTCCATCAAGGATGGCTGAGCGTGTGTGGGAGGTGCAAAATAAAGTTTTACGGCAGGAAGCAAAAATTATTAGTAAAGATAATAGGCCTAATTGGTTTGAACGATGATTTAAGGAGTTGCTTTTATTGCTACAAATCAGTGGCGTCGCGTGGGTACACAACACCTGTTGCCGGCTGCGATAGGTCTAAAACTTGACCTAAAAATTAATTCGAATTTTTTCTTGTACCAAGTATTGTTTTTAGAGCATTTTCTATCATTCCCTGGGAGAAGAAGAGAGTCACGGTTCAATGGGCTCTGATTCTCATTATACTTACACACAATAAATCAGAACAAAAATAATCGAATTAAAAATAACAGAGACAAACAGAAACACATGACTAAACGAACGAAACACAAATAGGTATACATAGTATCTGCTACACGTCAATTCCGAAAACGAACATACCGGCTAACTGAGCGTTTTGCCGGTTTATGCAGCGGCAACACATTGTGTGGACGAATGTGTCCCCCGCTCTACAGTTTGTACAGTGACAACTACTACGATGTCAACGACCGTATACAGTAAAACATTGCCGATGTCTGAGCCGGCAACACAAGACGGTGCAACTTCCCAGCCGTTTTCTTCACGTTTCCCTACTAATATTGTTCGAATTTCGAATTATTCAATAATTAAAGTCTTTATTCTGTGACATAATTAATATTATTTTCTCCTATTTCCAGTACTGTTGCCGCCGGCAACAGCGATTACATGGACGCCACGCTACTATTACAAATAATAGCTGCATGAGTCACGTTAGCAGCGTAATTTTAACATCTGGCTTCCATTCGTAAAGCACTTTAGTTGTTGGGTGGTCTCAGCGGTTTGTGTTTGTTGACTTTGTTGGTGTGCCAGTGTTCGTGTGCATTGTGTTTGTGTTTTGTATGTGTTGTGCTTTTTTTCATAATAAGTATTTACTTGTATTATTTAATATTGAATATGTTTTTTTAACCTTTATTATTCTGTTGACTCTATCACTCGTTAATAGAGTATTATTTATTTCTTTACATGTATTAGTTTTTAATTACCATGGAGATGGCTGCCGATTGTTTGGTTGGCCGAAACGTCCATTTATATTTTTCCTGTGACGGTAACCCCTCGTCTGATAGATTCAAATTCTTAGTGATTACTCACTGCTGTTACGGCCGGTCGGTAATCTGGTTTTGGTTTCCACACTTTTTTTTTGTACTTAAGTAGACTACCGTTCTTTACAACGAAAAAATATTGTTCCTCTTAGAAATTAATAGAAACTATTTCTGAAATCTACAAATCCAATACTAAACTACAAACCAATCTTCGAAAAACGAAATATACGTATTTTGTACTGTGTAAGAGAAACTATTAGAATTCAAGTTTTAAATTTACATTTTCGTTAGGTAAAACAACTTTAAAATTAGCATGTAATTAATCGCTTAATTAATCGTGTATAAACTTTTTAGCTCTGTGAACGAATTTATTATTAGATTAGAATAAAAATGATTATCACGACTTGAAAAAAAATGATTTGGCTCTTCATTCTTTATCTTTACCCATATACCGATAACGTGTGTGAATAATTGCAGCAGGATTTTGCAATTCTGTCACCCTATTCTTCTTCCCTTTATAACCGCACTCGAACTGTGGATTTAGAAACTTGTGACTCAAACGAATAACCAGCCCCACAAAGATAGGGCTAAAGCGTCTAGTTGAAACCATCCTATCTAATTCAAATAGTGGGAAGGAGATTTATTGAGTCCACTATTTGGACTAATTCAGCTGATAAAAAGGTCAATGGTCAGAAAAAAGGAAAAATGTCGAGAAACGGTGCGTGAGTTAAACAAAATATTACAAATTTAGGAGTAACTTGAGAGTTTTATAAAAATGATGTTCACAAATTACTTTTTCAGAAGTCCTCATAAATAGGGTAATATTTACATATTACAAATATTTGTAAACATCTGAGTTTACATTTTGAAAAAATTTATTGTCATTATCAGAACCTGTATATGGATAATACAGGAAATAACTGACTACCCTCCACACATAATAAAGGTTTCATGTGTGAATGTGTGTGTGTCACATTATAACTAATAACTATTGCACATAATTCTTATATTAATAAGATATAATTGTAGTATTCCATACACATTAATAGGGAGAACACATCTAATAATTATTTTTGTATTGTCCTACGCACCCCTTGATGACAATAAATTTTGTCGAAGCATTGACACGACTGTTTTAAATGATTGACTCTCCTTTGTGAAGTTGATGGCATACCTTAAAAAAAACGATTAATCACTAGAAGTAACGAAAAATGCATTTTTTCAAGAAACTTAATTATTTCAAGCCCAACCTGTATTTATTTACTAGTTCTGGTAAGCTCAAGATAAAAAATAATGGCTCCCATGTGTACCACCGAAGTAGCTTAGGAGTAGGCAGGGTAGGCTGCCTTATGTGAGGCGTACGGCATACAAGGAAGGCAGTGTGGCGAGCACTACGCTTTAGCCGCCCATTATTATCCCCAGGATGTTACCCCAGGTACTCATTTCCAACAGGCTGAGTCGGCCTGGGGGATGAAAAACGGACCTTGATTTTATGGTGCGGGCCCGGGAATCGAACCCGGGACCTCTAGATTAGTAGCCAGGTGCCATACCTGGTCTACTGAGCTGCCTAAATTCAAGATAATTTGTGAATAAGGAGGGGAACATAACGGCGATAAGTATGATGATAAGTATCGATAGTCCAATTATTATCAGACAATGGGAGGTGTTGTTTGCTGAGGTCCACTGAATAATTTCACATGGAGCTCTTACTGGACAGCAGAATCATGACATGAAATACTGTACGTTACTTTAGTGGCACAAAAAAAGAGTTTTACTTCGGGTAGCATTGGGGTACAGAACCAAAGGCCGTAGCCATCACCTGCCTTAAGGAGCCACGGCGAGGCGATCGGCTAAAGCAACCCAGACCAAATCATATATTGGTGGACCATTTCCTAAATCTTTGTGCCGAGTGAGCGACCGCTCTGCACCGTACGAAACTGGCTTTCATCGGGCTCCGGCCCCGACAACGGTTACAAACCAAGGCGCAAGATGCCCAATGAATTTTCTGTCTGTCGGCAGCCATCATCCCGTGATTGATTTCCTGAAACCTCCACAAGAGTTTCTTATCTATGTCACGCTTGTTTAGATTAGAATCGAACATTGCCAGGCCGCCTCGATTGTACTTGTCTCTGGGCCTCCCATCTACCGTGTCTCTCTCTATTATCCTCCCACCAGCGCCCTTAATGTAGTTGATAAAGGAAAACTTGCATTTCAATCGGCTTACTTACTGGTTTGCGATACATTCTAACCTTTTCCATACATCACTTACTACAACCATTCACAGTTACGATGGAATTCAGGGGTGCCCATAGCATGGTGCAATTGTGCAAATCGCACCACTGGAATTTTGGGAAGGGGGATTTTTCAAGCATCGTAAATCAAACAAATCAGTAAATAAAAAGAATTCAATTACAAAATCAAGTTAGATTATCTTGATAAGACCTAATGTACTACTAATTATGTTAGGCCAGGTTTGACCAGGCTTTTACATTTCTCATAATTTAGTTATTGATTAGGCATAGGGCCTACTAGAAAACCATTTGGTATTGATAAAAAGAATAACATAAGTTTTTTGATTCCAATAATTGCTTACATAGCTTATTACGACCCCCCTTCCCACGAATCAAATTTTGGGGAGGAATTTCGGATACTTGGGGGGGGGAGGAATTGCACCATAGCCTTTGGGGGAGGGATGGGCACCTCTGATTGAATTCTTGGATAGTTTGTCAAGGTGCTCTGCGTATTTGTCTCGAGCAGATTTACTATAGTTTTTGTTAACGTATAAATCAATATCTGACAGAAGATTTTGTTCGTCATATGGATACACGTAAACAATTCAATTTAATAGTATGTACTGCATTAATTATTATTAATAATTTTATTTTCTGGCTAAGTAATGTTTACTTATTGAAGTCATATACTTTACCAATCTACATTTATTTAGAACTTCAAACCTCCGCGTATACTTACTTGTCTATCTTTATTTTGATTACCTGAGTTTATGTTTAAAAATTATGCCTATTCATTATTTTTCAAAAAAATTATTAATTACGATTTTAAATACTAGTTTGAATAAACAGTAGATTAGGTGACATGTTTAATCGCTAGAACAGCTTATCTAAGTAAATAATAGTCAAATTAAATGATTTGAAAACGGGAACATTCATGTGAATGATTCGGTTCACTCATGTGTATTAGTACAATAAAAGTACAATTATAACATATTCCTGGAATATTTAGGGTTCTGTACTTGCGTTATTGTATACAATAATAATATATTTTACATGTGTTATGAAGTACAAATAATGACATTAATTATAATACTATAACTAAAATATTATAATTTTTTTTTATAACTAGCGCTAATTCGCATAGTATAAATATATATAACAATTAACACTTCTTATGTAATGTGTTATGTAATTAATAATTAATATGAATCACTCCTTGGAGTTGTTTTTAATTTCGCTTTCCATTTTAATAAAATTGAGGAAACCCGTACTGCATTGTCAGAATTGGAGCTGCAGAAAGAAATCAGCTGTACGGACTGGGTCAATTGTCAGCCATGTGTAAGTTCCTGAACATAAAGTGTTATTTGTTCTATTTAGCTGGATATTACGATACTCAAAATCGACCAATTTGACTATGGTCGAAATTCAACTATTCTCAAAGAGTATTTAAGGTTATTAATACCGTTTGTCAACTATTACGTGTGTGATTGCAAGAGACAGTATTCAGCTGAGATGAAAGGCGAAACGATCGAATTTGATGAAAATGCCTTTGGCTGGTTAAAATAGAACAGAGAAAAATCAACATTGTTTGTAGTTGGTAAAATATGCGTAAAGAGAACGTCAAATAATTGTTTCCTAAAGGTAGGAGAGAAGAGAGATAGTCTCTTGAATTTAGTTAAAGAATTTGTGTCAACTGGGACTACAATTGTAACTTAAAATATAAGAAGAGTACAATAAATTGAAATATGCGAATTTCAGCCAGTTCTGTGTGAATAACAGTTATAATTTTGTGGATCCGCAGAATAGAGGAATCCACACACAAAACATCGAATGTATGTAGCCTAAGTTAGAGAGATATGCAGAGAAGAGTAGGTAGGTAGTGTTGGTGTTACGAAATTGGAGACACCTTATGGAGTATCAGTAAAGAAATTTACTCCGATTAAACTAAGAATTATTTTTAGACATATAAAGGCAATTAACATCTTTTATCCGTGCGTGTGTGTGTGTGGTTAAGATAAGATTTTACGTGCGCCGGTGTACGAGCATATTGAGCGTGAATTGTGAAACATTAATTTGTAAAGACTGAATACTAGAAATGTTTACTGTTTGCGGGGTTTTACAAGGGGTGCGCGGCGGTCAATCTTCCATTCAAGAGGGAGTTCGTCACCTTTTAAAAAGTAATTAAAGACATATACAAAAAGGTCCAAAAGCAGGTCTCTCCCATTTTAAAGAGCTTATACGGAGTCCATTTGGACCTGTTGCCCGTCCATTTTTCACGGTTTTCAAAGCAGTTTTAATTTCGGTGAGAGGAATTTTGCCTTCCTCAGACAACGATACACCAGACATCAATCTCGTGGTCATTTAACATGAAAGTTAGTTTCTAAATTTATGTTATTAGTTCGAAAAAGCAAATTATTTCACATTATTCGATAAACCGCGCTCAGGGCGAAACGGGTAGGGAAATTTGTATAATAAAGTGTTCTTTAAAGTTTTATGTAACATATCTACAGTCTGATTAAAATAACTTTTGGCCACGGGCCGATCGCTCTGCGACAAATGTCTTTGAATGTATAATGCTGGCATATTAATGTAAAGGGTGAAGATTTGGGGGGACAGGCACTGTTACCCGCAGTGACAAACGGTTGTTTACATACTGTAATCTCAAACGTGAATGTTTATGTATATTAGTAGAAAGTTCACATTTTTTAGTAAATATAATTCAACAGCAATTAAACAAATAAGTCAAAAATATTTAGATGCCAAAACCAGTCCGTGTACACCGTTCAAGTAGCGCACAGTGGGGCCAAACACCTAAAAGCGCCCAAAAGTCGAAAAATAAAATTACTATTTACCTCGTTTCAATTATAAGGATGGTTAGGGTAACAGTCCACGATTCAGCGTGTACAGGTGAATGGTCGAAAAATCTCCCACCAACGCTGAAAAAACAATATTGTAAAGTGACCTTCGCACGAGGAGCACGTTCAGCATGCAGTGGTGAGTCGACAGTGCGACAGTGCGTCTGTGGTAAAAGTCCTAGAAACTCGAAAAATAAACCGATTTTAATTCTGCAAAATGAAAGTAAGTAGACATCACATACTTTTCATGAAAGTTAACTAAATATAAGCAAAGTGGTATTTGAAAATCTATGGCGCGTGAAAAGAATTACGTACATTATTTATGCAAAAAACATGTATTTAATAATAAAAGGTAATATAATCAAGCAGAGTTGGAGGGAAAACCCTATTTTAGTGTGAAGCTTATACTATTTACTAACGAATAAAACTAAAAAATAGTACTTAATAATGTACGCGTACCTCAATACATATAACGTTAATTTGTTTAACCCTATGTTAGTCGCGTGGCACCAACGAGATGAGAAGGCTCACGTGAAACTCACTTTCATTTTCACAATTAAACTGGGATTCAAGGATGAATTAGGTCCGATGGTTGATAAGCCGAAACCTCCAGCTGGTACTACGAATGACGGTAACACTTCTCGCCGTTTTATCGAAAGAGCTGAAACATCAGCAGCCACCACAGGACTCAACCAACATATTCAGGGCCGGATTAACCATTAAGCTGACTAGGCTGTAGCCTAGGGCGCGGCTCTTTGGGGGGCGCAAAATTTTAGCTAAAAAATAATAAAATTTTCCAGCTAAAGGATACAAATTTGAGTTCATTTTGAACACAGGCTCCTGTTTGTGAGAAATTATAGTAAAACTGTACATAAATAATAGAAGTGCTTTCCGAACTGTTTTCTCTGGTTATGAGTCATCGGCGGCCGGCGCTCTTAGAACTATGCTGCCGCCCGACTTTCTTGGGATTGCCGACCACGTTATCTATTCCATACACCTGCACCCCACCTCTTCACCTTCCCCTCCGTCCCTTTTCATTGCAGACAAGTTCGGTATCGCTCATATTTGCGCATTCAAAACAAACATTTTGTTTATGGTTATATCGATGTCGTAGTCACGGTCGTATATACATACAGGTCTGGAAACTCTCGTAATGGGGGGAGGGTCGTTTATGAAGTCCAAAAATGTTTTATTTATTACCCGCTGGAGGGCGCGTCGATGTAGAAGGCTTTTGTAGTGCGCATGCGTTAGGTATATCAACAAACGAGTGTTACAAAGACGGTGTATTACTGTCTGTAGCTGTGTAGCTAATGGGGGGGGGGGGCTCAAGGCCTCTGCATGGTAGCAGCGCCCGGAGTGACTCCTCCGATGACTGCAAGAATCGTACTCTCTCTCAAGGACTAGGGTATACAAGGTCATGTGGATAGGATGGTATGCTCCTTTTCAGTTGGGTAGGGGAGAGGATCTCAGCAAGTGAGGTGCTCAGCCTAGCCAAAGTCTGGTAGGTCGTGTGCCCTGAAACCAGCGGTGACGCGTCCGAGTCACAGCGGAGAAACCTCCCGGTACATTAGAGGACCGGTTGGCCAGCGCTGCTGTCTCCGACGTGGCCCAACTAACATAAGACACAACTAACATAAGACAGCCCCGCTGAGGCCGCAAACAACCAGGACAGACCATTCAGGGCAGAGTGAGTTTCAATGTGTTAGTCTATGGTGTGAGAAGTGATCGGGTTGAGGTATGTTACATTAGGATGTTGACTCCCTCAGAAGAAGGGCCCTATGTAGGAGACTATGGGGGGTCGTCCAGCAGAGTGCGGGGTCTCTTAATTATATGGCATGGGGTCCCTGGCCAAGTCACGTAGGTTGGGGTGTTGGGAGTCTGCTGCCCGGAAGAAGAGGCCCACAGAAAGTCTGAAGACAAACTCTTCCACTGTTTGCAGACGGAGGCCCGTCCTGATAGCTCGGTTACAAACAAACCAGGGCGAGTTGGAAAGGATTCGGACGGAACTGTTCTGGAACTGCTCCAGCTTACGCTTCGTAGTGGTAGATAAGAGAGGCCACCACGCTGGGGCTGCGTAGGTGAGTACTGATCGGATTAGTACGAGATATAGGGTAAGTTTTGTGCGCAGGGAGAGGGGACTTCTGCGCGAGATGAGGGGAAAGATTTTTGCTCTGACGCCACGGGCTTGTCGGAGTTTGTTTTGGACGTGGCCTGTGAAGCTTAGTCGACTGTCAATAGACACTCCTAAGTATTTCACAGACTTCTTCCAAGCGATAGGTTTCCCATCAAGGGTTAGGGGCTAGCATGCGGTCCGCGTACGCGTGATCCAGATCGCTTCGGATTTCTCAGCATTGATCGCCACGCGCCACTTACGCAGCCAGGGAGGCAGAAGGTCGAGTTGGCGTTGTATCACTTTGCCAGCAAAACCAGGGTTCTGCGAGCTGTAGTGATACATGGCATCGTCAGCAAAAAGGGAAAGAGTGACATTGTTATATACGGGAAAGTCGTTCGTGTACACGAGGTACAGAACCGGGCCGAGGACTGATCCTTGGGGAACGCCAGCGTCTATGGGGCGGTCAGAAGAGACCGCTCCATTTACGCTAATGTGAAAAGTCCGGCCGCGGAGATACTACCAGAACAGTCTCACGATAGATGCGGGAAGGAGCGTGTGTACCAGTTTGTAGAGCAGACCTTCGTGCCAGACACGGTCGAAGGCCTTACTGACGTCCAAGAGGACGACTGCGGGTATTACTGTCTGTAAGCGCGCATGCGCTTTGTAATACGCATTCTACATCGTAGCGCTCAAGTATTCATTGTGGGAACTATTTTTTTGCCTCGATAAGAGGTACATAGTATTCTATCCCCTCCACGGGAGTTTCCAGACCTGTATATACGACTGTGGTCGTAGTTGTTATAGTGTAGCCTACTTTTAATTTATTTTCATTAATGGTGAACGAACTAATTCATAAACACTGACTGAGTGGATTATTGTGTGATGAAGTTTTGTTTAAAAGTGTTGTTTTCACGATGAGCAATCAAAAGTGCTAACAATTTTAAGAAACCTAGTGGAGCGCATTACAGGAAACGCTCACAGGAAAAATCTTACATGAGTCTATTGAAAAAAATTCCAAAAGAGACATTCTTCAACCGCCCACCAGACAGTTTGAACTGTAGTATAAGTGATAATAAGTCGGCCTTGCCGACCTCCAGCGCCGTGGACTTGGACTCTGGCAGCAACGGCAACCTCGTGGAGACGCCACCGACACCACAGCCACCTGAGTCACCCAATACTGAGGAAGGCAGCGGCACTCTTATGGAGACGACAACACAGCCACCCGATCCTGAGGTAGGATCTAATGAAAAAGTTAATTTTAATGATCCTGCAAAGTGGGTTGTTAATGATAATTTACGGGACTATATTGTTGAAAACGGCATAAGCCAAAATGACAATTTAGATTTTTCAAAATCTGCACGTCAATATGCCAATCAAAAAAGATTTTATCCAAAAGTTTGTTTTATAAAAACCTTAAGAATGGTGAAACTGTAAAACATAGTTGGTTATCGTTTTCCCCATCATTTGGAAACGTATTTTGTGTTCCATGCAAACTTTATGGCGGTACCACTTCGTTAGTAACTAGTGGATTTAATTATTGAAAGAACCCTAACAAAGTACGACCATGACAATCATAAAGAACATATCAATTGTTTGAAACAATATTTATCAAGAGGAACTTTATTAGGAAGAGATGACAAAATCCTGATGGCGCAATATCAAGAAGTAGCTTATTTGCGAAAGGTTTTAGAACGCGTGGTTGAAACAATCAAGTTTTTAGTGTCGAGGGGGCTACCGTTCCGTGGTGAAAATGAAAATATAGGATCGGTAAAAAATGGGAGTTTCCTAGGCTGTATTGAGCTTATAGCTAAGTTTGATCCATTTATGGCTGACCACTTAGCCAGGTATGGAAACAAAGGGCGAGGTGTTCCATCGTACTTGTCCTCAACCACTGTGGATGAGCTTGTGTTACAGCTACAGGGACAAGGGAAAATGAAGATCAAAGAAGAGGTTGTTCAAGCTGAATACTTCTCGATAGTTGTGGATTCAACACCCGATGTTTTGCACACCGATCAGTTAACCTTTATCGTTCGCTATGTTCTTCTAGATGGTACTCCTGTGGAGCGCTTTTGTGCCGCCCCTTGGCAAGACAACACAAAAATCGGGAACTAGTTTAATTCTTTACCAGTAAACTAAACCAGCTGCCGTTGTTAGTAAAACTCTTACTAACAAATTACAAAACAAGTATGATATAGGAAACTGACAAGGTTTGCATAAACTTATTCACTCACTAGGTATTAGCTAAAACATCTCTTTATTGCTATTGAAGTATTAATCAAACATTATTACTGATTATTAAAGAAAGTTATTTTAGTAAATAGTGCTTTTACTGATTCAAAGGTCTTAATTATATTATTCTTGTTATATCAAAATTTATTCATATAACTGTTAGTTTTAATACCACGGATCCGGGTCTCAATTTTCTCAAAATTATTAATTTATCAATATATACATTACGGTTACTATTACTTCTTACAAAATTACAAAATATACAAATCTGATAAATTTGTTCATTACATTGCGAAAGTTCTTTAAAGTTCTTTGTTACTTCTTATTAAGGGGAAATCTACAAAAGTTGTGGTTTGATATCACCTGAGGTTTTTGTTGTATTCTTGGGACATCTCCAGTTGTCTTCTACGGGTTGAGTACGTTGTTCTTGGTGTATCTACATCGGGTTGATTTTTGTTAACTTGAAGCTCTCGAAGATAGGTTGTTTACTTGAAGTTCCAAATGTTGTAATTTCACTTTTCTTAGTGCAGATTCTTGTAGTTCACATTTTCTTTATTTTAATTACAGTTATAGTTCTCACTTTGCAGTACTACAGTCTAGTAGTTAACTATGTTACACTTACATTTGATTTTGTTTTTAAGAGATGTGTTGGCTACCTTTTTCTATTTTATTTATATATTTTCTCACAAACTCTAGACACTACATTATTCACAATAACAAGATTTCACGCTGGATATACTTCTAGCGAACTTACACATACGTATACGTGTACAACACCAAAACTCACGTCTACTCATTGCGACGTTCTACGGCCGAATGCGCGTACGGTTTAGGGGAGGGCTCAGTCAGCTAGTGCGTATTTACGCGCTAAGAAAATAGTTCGTACTTTTTCTATTATTATTTATTCATTAATTAGAAGATAAATACTTTATGTTTATTTTATTATGACTTAGGGATTTCTTTATTTCTCTAGTCGCATTTTTAATTATTTAAGTAATTATTATTATTATTTTCTACTTAATACTTTTCTTGACGTGTTGGTACTGGAAGGTTTCAAGTTGATACAGGAATCTGGGTATAGGTAAGGGTGTATGATACTCTTACTTATTAAAATTAAAATTTTTATCTGTGCGATTTTTTGATACATTTAAAATCGTCACATCCTCCTGCACTTAACTATGAAAAACGGGGGGGGGGTGTAATAATAGAAAATCTAATAAACACAATTATATTTTTATCTTTCGTGAAATTCCCTTTCTCTCGTTTCTTAACATTTACCTTAATATTATTTACACATAAATAGATATTACTTATCTATTAATCTATTTGTTACTCTTGTTTTCCCGTAACTTCACAATATAGTGGCCCGACTGATTTTGTTAGCATACTCTAACTCAAGTAGTTAGTTTTCTGCTCTCTCATTACCTTTTTCCAGTGAGGTGCCATTGTGACTATGTTACGTCTTGATCCCTATATCTCTTAATTCTACTACAGTAATCTAAAGTTGATCCCATACTCAACTTTAGATCCTATCTTAACACTAATTTCTTATTCTACTGAGATACGCGGAATTTCACAAAGTGGGAATCTTTATTTACATTTAAACAATGAGCAGTTACAATCTAAGAGGGGTCAAACACTTTACACTAAACGCATTGTATTATTCACTAGGGAGGTTTTCATTGTTTAGCGATGCTACCATTTATAACAATAGGGGAAGGCTTACTACAATATTTCCTGTACGAACGGGTTAGTCTCTATTACTGTAAAGCTGGGGGAATTATTTTGAAGCAGGCCACGACCGGGCGTTTACACGACTCAAATATACTTTTATTATTATTTTCTCTTTACTCATTTTACTTCTACACTTTACACTTTTATTACACGTTATTTTTATTCAAGCTATTATTAAACCTTTTTATTTAAAGTACTTATTATTTATTTTATTTCAAACACTTATAAACTTGAATTTATTTAAACACACATATCTATATCTTATTTCATATTAAGCTTCCATATGCAATCTTATCTTAATTAATCAACATAACTTATCTCACAACAATTAAATTCTCAGTATTGACATATATAATTAATCAAAACAAAACGATAATACCATTTTAGTAGAGAGAAATTTCATATACGGAAAGTTCATTGCTTTAACAATAGCACAAAGGGTCAGCTGTTTTGGGGTGTCGTCGAGTTGCGTAGGGTGGTAATTCAGGACAATACAAAACAGGAAAGAGCTTGTCTAATATGGTTTTGTTTTCTTATGGGGAGGAGGGGTTATGAATGAGAAGGGTATATACAAAGGGGAGAGTTTACATTCCACAACACGTATTTAACATGAACCGACTGGTTTGGAATTTAATACTTACCAGCTATGACTTGCTTAATACGCCAAAGTCGCGATACTAATATTATTATAACATAATTAAAATTTTACTCATTTATTATTTTTTTTTTATTTCTGAGTGAAGAAATTTATGTTTGTCCTAGTTATCGTTAACGACTTATAAACTTACACAACAACAATTACATAATTATGTTGCAATTTTCTGTACGTGACACTCTGTAAACAATATTTTTTTTTTTTTACCAAGTAAATTACACAATTTTAAATTCAGCAGAGTGGCGCAATTTTGGTACTGTAAAAGCTTGGTACGACTACACAAAAATCGGTAATTAGTTTAATTCTTTACCAGTAAACTAAACCAGCTGCCGTTGTTAGTAAAACTCTTACTAACAAATTACAAAACAAGTATGATATAGGAAACTGACAAGGTTTGCATAAACTTATTCACTCACTAGGTATTAGCTAAAACATCTCTTTATTGCTATTGAAGTATTAATCAAACATTATTACTGATTATTAAAGAAAGTTATTTTAGTAAATAGTGCTTTTACTGATTCAAAGGTCTTAATTATATTATTCTTGTTATATCAAAATTTATTCATATAACTGTTAGTTTTAATACCACGGATCCGGGTCTCAATTTTCTCAAAATTATTAATTTATCAATATATACATTACGGTTACTATTACTTCTTACAAAATTACAAAATATACAAATCTGATAAATTTGTTCATTACATTGCGAAAGTTCTTTAAAGTTCTTTGTTACTTCTTATTAAGGGGAAATCTACAAAAGTTGTGGTTTGATATCACCTGAGGTTTTTGTTGTATTCTTGGGACATCTCCAGTTGTCTTCTACGGGTTGAGTACGTTGTTCTTGGTGTATCTACATCGGGTTGATTTTTGTTAACTTGAAGCTCTCGAAGATAGGTTGTTTACTTGAAGTTCCAAATGTTGTAATTTCACTTTTCTTAGTGCAGATTCTTGTAGTTCACATTTTCTTTATTTTAATTACAGTTATAGTTCTCACTTTGCAGTACTACAGTCTAGTAGTTAACTATGTTACACTTACATTTGATTTTGTTTTTAAGAGATGTGTTGGCTACCTTTTTCTATTTTATTTATATATTTTCTCACAAACTCTAGACACTACATTATTCACAATAACAAGATTTCACGCTGGATATACTTCTAGCGAACTTACACATACGTATAAGTGTACAACACCAAAACTCACGTCTACTCATTGCGACGTTCTACGGCCGAATGCGCGTACGGTTTAGGGGAGGGCTCAGTCAGCTAGTGCGTATTTACGCGCTAAGAAAATAGTTCGTACTTTTTCTATTATTATTTATTCATTAATTAGAAGATAAATACTTTATGTTTATTTTATTATGACTTAGGGATTTCTTTATTTCTCTAGTCGCATTTTTAATTATTTAAGTAATTATTATTATTATTTACTACTTAATACTTTTCTTGACGTGTTGGTACTGGAAGGTTTCAAGTTGATACAGGAATCTGGGTATAGGTAAGGGTGTATGATACTCTTACTTATTAAAATTAAAATTTTTATCTGTGCGATTTTTTGATACATTTAAAATCGTCACACTTTATCACGTTTTTACCAAATACTGGGCATAAAGGTGAAAACCTAGTGGAAGCTGTAACTACACTTATTGAATCTTCGGGTCTTGATTTGAACGACTGTAGGAGGCAAAGTTACGACAATGCCAGTAACATGTCGGGTTGCTACAAAGGTGTACAATCAAGAATTATTGAATTGAATCCTTTGGCGACCTATGTCCCTTGTGTAGGCCACTCTTTACAACTAGTAGGCTTTGGAGCAGTGAACAGCAGTGATTATTCAGTTGGGTTTTTTCTCTTGAACAGCAGCTTTACAATTTCTTTTCCTCTTTTACAAGCAGATGGGAGATATTGTTGTCTCACTTGAAAAAGGACTCTCTTGTGCTAAAAACGTCTAAAACTCGCTGGAGTGCACGTGCAGATACATATTGTAATTGTATGGATTCAGGACACACACACACACACACACACACACACACACACACACACACACACACACACACACACACACACACACACACACACACACACACACACACACACACACACACGCCTAGGGGCCGCAGGCTTAAGGGGGCCGCAGGCCTTTTTTTTGCTTAAATTATTTTTATAGATTCTTTATTTTTCATAATGTTTAACAAAAGCGTTTTACAGTTGCAAATCGCAATTTCGATCTTATGTTAATTTATAAATTATATAAAACTAAATTAAATGTCTCAAATTCTTCCCATCATTTAAACAACGTTCTCTATTGCGTCACCAGGTGCCACCAGCACTAGACAAGTGCGTTGTATTAACTAGTGTTGAATGTTTTTGTGTGCGAAGTGCAACTCTGTGTGAGGCTAAACGCTTACAGTAGGCATCTTAATCAAACTCAAACATGAGTAAAATGTACACACCGCAAGTGGAGCTTACAAACGTAAGTTAAAAAAAGCTAAGGACGATACTCATTTGAAATCTTTGCAAAAAACAGTTAAGTTAGATAATTTTTTTACAACTTCAACGATTTTGCAAAGTATTGATTCTGAAAATACTGTTTTAAATGATAGGCCTAGTTGTAGCGTTAACGAATCTGAAGTTACAGATTCTGTAACGGTTTTGCAAAATACAAGTACTGATCCTGAAAATACTGTTTTAAATGATAGGCCTAGTTGTAGCGTTACGAATCTGAAGTTACAGATTCTGTAACGGTTTTGCAAAATACAAGTACTGATCCTGAAAATACTGTTTTAAACGATATTCCGTTAGATTCAGAAGCACGAGCACAGTCTAACTGTAATGTGCAAGGACAAATTCTTGAATTTGATTTAACGGACCCAAATTTTTGGGGACCATTAACAAATGAGCTAAAAGATAAAATTGTTAAAAGCCTACCACAGGACTTGTCAAAAATAACTGACTGTGATTTTTCGAAATCTAAACGCGTTTATCCAGACAAGACAAGATATGCCAACAAAACTATGTTATTAACTCGTTTGCAAAATGGACAATTACAAAAAAGAGAGTGGTTAATGTATTCGAACTCTAAAGGCTGTTTTTATTGTGTGCCGTGCAAGCTTTTCCATACAAATGAAAATGATACTGAAAACGCATTTATTCATGGTTTTAACGATTGGAAAAATAGTTCTAGATTTTTACAACATGAAAAAGTTCTGAACACAGAGTTAACACGCAATCTTACGTTATGAGAGGCAATGTACTTGGAAAAATTGATTCTGCTCTTCATCAAAAGTATTTAATAGAAGTTGATTATTTATTGGCACAAGGTTTTAACTTTTTCAGAAGTATTTATTGGCACAAGGTTTTAACTCGTGTTGTTCATGTAATTAAATTTCTTGGTGCTCGTGGACTAGCCTTTCGGGGTTCTGAAAATGAAGTTTTTGGATCTCTATCAAATGGCAACTTTCTAGGAATTCTTGAGGTAATAGCTGAATACGATGATTTTTTAAAGATCCACATACAAAACCATGGCAATCCTGGGCAAGGAAAGATAAGTTATTTGTCAAAAACAATCTGTAATGAATATATTGAAACAATGTACAATAAAATTGTTTCAACAATTGTCGAGGAGTTAAAATCAAGCAAATACTACTCTATAAGTGTTGATTCAACACCTACCACAGCCCATCATGACCAATTAATTTGTATTGTTCGCTATGTTTTAAATAATGGATGTCCAACAGAGAGATTTCTTAAGTTTATTAGAATGGAAAACCACACTGCTGCTGAAATGGAAGCATTAATTTTTAACACGCTTTCGTCACTAGACATTTCTATTGTGGATATGAGAGGTCAATCGTACGACAATGCCGCAAACATGTCTGGGCAATATTCAGGACTTCAAGCTCTAATTAAAAGTCGCAACCCTCTTGCAGAATTCATTCCATGTTCAGCACACTCACTGAATTTGGTGGGCACGCACGCAGCTACCTGCTGCCTTCAAGCAACCAAACTATTTATGTTTATGCAAAAGTTATATGTGTTTTTCAGCGCATCCAGCGCATCAGCTTCAAGACGGGCAATAATTGAAAACATGATAAAAGACAGTAACATCAAGAAAAAATTCTTGCCCAAAAGACTAAATATAACCAGATGGTCAGCCAAATGGCATGCGTCAAGAGCTTTACTACTTCATTACTGGGAGTTTTATAAAGCACTTCAAGATATTTCTGAAAACCCACAAGGAAAGCCAGAATCCAGGGCTGCAGCAGAAGGATTATGTCATTTTTTTGGAAGAATAGAAATAGCGATATTACTTGTATTATGGATTGATATTCTGGAGCGCTTTAATGCGGCAAGTAAAACTATGCAAAGCATTAGTACTGACTTAGGAATTATTTGCAATCTATATAAATCCCTTTCTGAATATGTACAAGGATTACGAGAACGATTTGACTATTACGAGATGAAGGGTATGGAATTGTGCAAAAGTGAGGCTGCTGACTACGATCTAGATTCAAAGAGGACAAGAAAGAGAAAAACATTTCATGATGAATCAAAGAATGATAATGATACCTGCAGCACCTGCAGACTTGACGGGAGACAAGACATGATTGTAAATAAATTTTATCCCATAATCGACAACATTTCCAGTGAGCTAAAAAACAGATCGAAAATTTATTTCGATCAGAATGAAGTTTTTGGTTTCATATACAAACTTTTTACCTTGGAAAATGAAGAAATTCGGGAAAAAGCTTCCGTTTTGGCCCAGAAATATCCTGCTGACCTTACCTCAGATCTTGGTGGAGAATTCGTTCATTTTAAGGTGTTTATCGAGGCTCTTAACTTAAATGTAAAGTATCACCATTTGCCTGCTGAGTTCTTGAAGTTTATACGTGAAAAACAGTTGACAACTCTTTTCCCCAACATTGACACAGCTTTGAGAATTTTTTGTGTATGATGTCAACAAATACATCTGGTGAAAGATCTTTGAGTATTTTGGAACGAGTAAAAAATTATCTTCGTAACTCAACCACAGATTCCAGACTTTTAAGCTTAACCAGTTTCACAGCAAATGCAGAATTATTGTCAGAAATGAACTTTGATGATATTATTAAGGACTTTTCTTTAATGAAAGCACGGAAAGTTGATTTGTAGTTTATTATTATTTTTTAATAAAACTGTTTTTAGCACATTAACTTCAGCTATTGCTATGTACTTTTGATTTCCTTATTGATCTTATAATGAATTATTAATTAACTGTCTTTGCATTTCAATAAAAATATCTTTTATTTAGCAATGATTAGGCTATTTTTTATATCCAATCCAAAAACTATGCTTCAAAGGAAAGTTTCACGATTTGTATAGCTTAAATTAATAAATAATTGATTTTTTTACATAATTTCATAATACTGATCAAATTTTATTCAATTAACACGTAAACTATTTCCTTGAAACTTAATCTGGTGTTGTAATTTTTTAAAATATTTTTTTATTTTTGTTTTCCTTTCAAATTTCTATTTTAAAGGTCAATGTAAAAACCTTGTTGTACATCAGGTTGTTGGGGGGGGGGGGGCAGAGCAAATCGGGCCTAGGGACCCAAGGGCGTCTAATCCGCCACTGACTGTAACGTCAGCAGTACGCAGGTGATGAATAAACAATTATATTTTTTGTTTGTGAAAAGAACTCTTAAAAAGAAACTTATATATGAACAGTAAAGACTTAAAGTTTTAAATATAATCACTGTACATAAATTTAAATGGTAGTCAAAGAAAATAATTAAATTTAACAAGAAAATTAAAAAATACTAATCTTCTGTTGTATGTTAAAATTTGGGTGTGTCAGAAATAAATAATAGTTTGGAAGTAAATGTTATATTTTTTATTTTTTGTATATATCAACAATTAGTTTTATTCTTGAGATTTAATATTATTTTTGTTTGTAAATGAGTTGCTATTATTATTTAAAATTGGAGTAAAAGTCAGACACACTGAAATAAAAAGTGTTTAGATAATTTGTTTAACATGTCTGTTTAGCTAGTAAGATTATATGTTTGTTTATTTTTATGTCATGAACAGCATAGAAGGTTATACTGTATTTTTGTAAACTTATAAAAGAGAACATTTTTTCCGAAATTTTAATATTTGCATATTTTTGATTAATATTAATAAATCATAGAATGATTATTTTGAAACGGTTTTAATTAATTATTTCATGTCATCAACATCTCACTCCTCTTTGAAAATTATTTTTTTATTGTGCAACTACATACGTATACTTGACGCAACGAGAATAAAAAAAATCCTGCGACCTGGCCGGTGTGATACACTTTATAGTTGCGTTGAGTACATGGTATTGTATTTGTCTAATTTTTATAATAGCCTACTTGTAACGTTGCATAATAATTTGGCGTGCCCAACGTGTGGCTCGATATATGTTAATTATCATATATGTTCATAATTAATAAGTGTATTATTATTATTGTTATTAATATTATTGTATTGTATTTGTAATATTGTTGTGTATTTCACAGCTGGCGCTCAACAAAACTGAAAGAGTAGAGAAATTGTTGGTATGAGATAATTTATAATAATAATAAACGTAAATAAATAATATTAAATAAAAACCAATAGAGTCGCGGTTTACCAATATACTAATAATTAATAAAACAAAAAAAAACGAATTTAAATTTAATTCTAATACAACGAAATGGCTACACCGCAGAAAGGAGTTGATATTGAGGCTATGTTTAGAAGTCTCCAGGAACAAATGCAAAAAAATAATGAACAAATCCAAAAGAATAATGAAGAATTAAAAAGAATAGCGAAGAAACTAGGGCCGAATTTAAAGCTGAATTCAAAGAGTTTAAAGAGCAACTGACTACAAAACTCGAAGAAACTAATATCAGAATAGAAGTATTAGAAGCTAGAGTAGAACAGTCACTAAACGAACAAGCTTTAAAGATGGAGAATAGTATACTGTACATCGATGCATATTCCACAATATTGCTTGCCGTTATGTTATTCTGCATTTGATTCAAAACAAACAAAATGTATAATTCATTCAATCATTCTCGTGTAAACAAGATACGCACTTTAAACAGCATAGAAAGTAGTAGAACAAACGAAATATACTGTACATTAAAGGGAACGCTTTCGTGACAAATGTGAACACACAAAAAGCGCTGTCAGGCGTGATCTTTCGCAGCGTCAGTGCTCCTCATTCCTCTGCTCGTGCTCTCTGGTTACATTAATCCAAAGCCGCCGATAAAAACCCCACTTCTCCAGTTACACAGTACTATTTATTTGAAGCTTTGCGTCACTCTGCTTGATTTATATTTTTCGCATTCATCACGCTAATGTACTCTCTGAAGCACGCTTACTTCTCTGCTTGCAAAACAAAACTGCATTACGGAATTGTACGCGACACAGACTTCATGCTACGCTTAACATTTTATAAAATTTGTTAAATATTAACGTTTCATTCTACCATCAAGTACTTGATTCTAATTATGACAACGGACTAATCTACCAATAGTTCGTTGAGAACTTATAAGTGTCAAATAAAACAAAATTTAAGTCAGCCGTTTTCATTTTTCCTCGCTTAGCAAAAACTAGATGAAATACAATTATCAGTTCCCACAGAAACATGAAAAAATTTACTTACACAGCATTCAGCTTATTCTTAACTAATAAGTAAAGCCCGGATTTTCGTGCAGTAAAAAATTCCAGAACGTGCAATAAAACTTGAAATCGTGCAAAATCGTGCAGTAAAAATTTTAGATTGTGCAAAATAAAATGCAAATCATAAAATTGAGTTAAACTAATATGACATTGGTCCCACGTCCTTAAAAGTATGGAAATAATAGTTTTCATCTTAAAACTTACTGATTCAGACCATAGTAAGAGGAGAATAATTTTTTCTAAAAAACAACAAATACCAACCGTTACCACTTACCACTTTCTTATGTATATATTTTCTCAGATTTTACTTTTATTCCTGTTTATAATAGATGGCTGTTGAATTAAAGTTTACTAAACTTCGTTTGTCCAAAAGTCCAAATAAAGTTACTAAAAATATTTTTAATAAACACGAATTTACATTTTTAACTTACTTACTATTAAGTTTATATTCAGGCTTTTGACGTGATAACGTCTTATAAATTGATGAACACCGGCTGCACGCACGAAAAAGTGTCACGTTCCGCCCCTTGCGTCGTCTCTCCCGCGACCCCCGTTTGTGTACACACCGCCGCCCCCTCGATCCATGAACGATGATAAATTCATTTAAACGTGTTATGCTCTCGGGTTCGCGGGTCTGATCACCGTCGGTCGACAGACAACTGTATTTTTTTGCTAAATATTAGTTTATAAAAATTTTAATCGTACACTGTACTTTGAATTAGTACTTATTCGACTATCAGTTAAGTACTAGTATAGGTAAGGACCTAAAGGAATAGAATGATCGTTATGTATTAAATATTGGTACAACACAAAGCGAGAAATTTAAATCCATTTTTGTGATAGGATTTTAGTTTTACATTTAAAGAACAGGTTAAAAACGCCATTAATATTGAAAATCCTTCAACTGTTGTTTGATTTATTTATTTTATATTTTTCATACAACAAACAATCAAACTTTTGACGTGATAACGTCTTATAAATTGATGAACACCGGCTGCACGCACGAAAAAGTGTCACGTTCCGTCTGAGCCTGAGCGTGTAAGCGAGAGCGCGCAACAAGCGATAGAGAGGTACGAAAAATAAATAAATAAATTAAGAATAATTATAAACGATAAATTAATAAAATAATTAATAATAAAATAATAAAATAATTATAAAAAATAATAAAATTATAATAAACAATAATATTCATCAATGTTTCTTTATGACGTTATCACGTAAAACTATCGTCCGTAAACCGACTTTGCAGACAACCAATTGTTTTGACGTGATAACGTCTTATAAATTGATGAACACCGGCTGCACGCACGAAAAAGGTGTCACGTTCCGTCTGTTTCTTCTTCTTCACGCTTGATGGAATAGGCCTTGGGCGTGTGCCTCTACACAAAATGCCACGTTCCGTCTGAGCCTGAGCGTGTTGTGTTTATTTCTACAATTTAATAAGATTTAATTGATTTCCTTCATAATTTTCAGTCTAATTTCATTTTGTTCACCTTAATTAACTGTTTTTCTCAAAATAGCGGCAAAAAAGGTAATTAATTCTTGCATTTTAAGAATAATATGACTAATAATAAATAAAGAATAATATGACATAATATGACTATAACTAATTGTTCGTGATTATATTTAAACAAATTATTTAAATTAAATTTGCAAAAACTGTAAATAATATTTGAAAATTAAAAATAACACAAACGTGAAAAATGATGACGCATTCCTCAAATACATGAAAGATACGTACAATCTCGAATGCGTATCAGATGTTAATAAGTCAACAACGCTGAGAGGAACAACCATCGATTTGACTTTTTCAAGACACATTACACTTGAAACACTCCCCTTGATTTCGTACTTTTCCTATCATCGTCCTATCTTTAACAGAATAACGCAGATTGGAGGATCTTAAATATAACACATGTATATAAGTTGTAAATAAATTGTTAATAGCACATTGTTACTTGTAATTAATCTGTATAATTTAAGTAAAAAAATATTTGAATTAACGAATGTAAATAAATGTTAATTTATCGAAAAAATTGTAATTTTCAATTAAATCCTTCTTTGTATTATACAAAATAATGATAATTCAGTGATAATAATTCAATTCAATTCATAAAAGTATGCAATTTTTCATCAATGTTTCTTTATGACGTTATCACGTAAAACTATCGTCCGTAAACCGACTTTACAGACAACCAATTGTTTTTTCTTTTTAGCTTAAATTAGTGTTAAAATTAATAATAAAAAGTTTAGCTTAACATTTTGTTAAAATTAACAATAATGTATTTTTCAAAATTATCTTCTGAAAAGCTAAATCGTCGGTCACTTAAAACATATTTGAGTTGAGAAAATACACGCTCGACATCAACACTTGTCATTGGACACAGCTTGAAACAGCTTAGGATTTTTGGATCTATTTCTAGTGAAACATCTATTCCATTAAGAGCGTTGTTATATTTTGTTAAAGTATTGTAATCCGGATTTTTTCAATGACATTTTTGAATTTATTGTGAATTAGTAAACCTTTTTCATTATTTATTATTTTAAGCTGGTTTTCTGTTTTTTCTATAATTTCTATTTGTGAACTTAAAGAAAGATTTCTTTCTTCAAGTTTCTTAATTGAATCTGAAAGCGTGGAATAGTGAGCACGAATAAACGCTAAATCGGAAGTAATGGAAGTTGTTTTTAAAATGGCCTTTACTTTTGTGACAGATTGAGCATCTTCCTCAAGTTCAGCAATAACTTCCTTATATTTTGAAAAATTATCGGAATAAAACAACGCTGCTTCCAACCATGCCCCCCACCTAGTAATAACAGGTTTTGGTGGAAGAGGACAATCCATTTTATCTCGATACACTGATACACGATGGGGAGCTTTAAGGAAAATTTTTTTCCCATTATTTATCAATTTATTTACGTCAGGAAATACTTCACAAATTTTCTCAGCTACACGATTGAAGGCATATGCCATGCACGGTTTAATGTGGTTTCAGTTTTTACCATGTAAGGAGCAGCATCAGTAATGAAGAGCAAAATTTTATCTTGAAACGTAGTTTTTTCAAAAAAATTCATTAAAATATCGTTAATAAAACGGGAAACAGTTTCATGATTTGTTTTCACGAGTTCTTTAACTGAAATTAAAAATGGGGTTGGTAGAACTTCTGGGTGGAGAATGCCAATTACTAAACTACAAATGTATTTACCCCTAGGATCAGTAGTTTCATCAACCATTATGTAAATAAAATGACCTTGGATTTTCTTTCTTATTTCTGATATAGTTGAATTGAAACATATATTTAAATAGTTCTTTCTGAGTGTGCTCTCATCAGGAATTTTTTTGTTTGTGTACTTTTCCAAAAACGATTTAAAAGGTATTGACTGCAACTTATGGAACGGGATATTAGTAGCAACCATCGCGTAGCACAATTCCATCATGAATTCTTCTCGGTTATCGGTACTGCGGAAGCACTCTGCCAGTACAGACTGCACGGGGCCACTTTTTCGTACTTTAGAATCTTTCAACTGTATGTGTCCACCTGTAGTTAAAAACCAGAATTAAAAATGAAAACGTACAGTTGAAAGAACCAGAATCTTATTAGCTCTAAAACACGAGGATAGAAAAATTCAAAGCATTAACTTACTCGAATTGCAGTGAGCATCAACTTGTGATTTTCTCTCGCTGCCTACAGCCTTATCACAGGGCACACAGTAGATCGTCTTCCCATCAGCTTTCAGGTCCGGATATTTTTCAATCCATTCTCTTATCTTGGAGCTGAGACTGCTTGCTGTTTTAGGCATATTAATAGATTCACATAAAACGAAAAAACACGTACTGTCCGGAGGCAGACAACTGAAAACTAAACAAAACATCGCTCAGAGAAGAGAACAGTGAGAAGGGGAAATAGAGTATTTCAAAAATTCTTGGAAGAATAAACCCGGCTCCTGCTTGCTCTGGGTCAAAATTCTAGGAACGAACGAGGCAGTTGAGCCATCTTTACTAGCAACCGAGCGAGTGAAAATTTTTGTCTATTTCCTTCGGTTGTTGCATGTTTACATCATTTGATGTTCCACGAATTTCTTCGTGCTGATTTTGTTCTCGACTTTGTTTACGATTTGCGTGTATGTTTCGCGCTTGGCTATCGCGCAGCTGATTTTTGAAAAAACAGGTAAATGTGCAATTTTGTGCATTAAAACTATAGAATGTGCAATTTTATGCAGTAACCCCCAAAACGTGCAATTTTGTGCAAAATAAAATGTATGTTAAAATGATCTACACATCCCGATTCGGATAAATAACTTGTCACTGGCCGTTTACGAACTAGCAAAAAAAAGATGCAATTGCACGTGAATCCGGGCTTTACTAATAAGTAATGGATAAAGTATTATATTATAAAAATGATAATTTTTGTAATTCTGTTTAGTGTAGAGCTACACCTTTCATACAAATTGATAATTCTAGTTTGCTGACTAACGTAACAATGATCGTAAAAACAGATAAAATTTATTATTTATTTACTTACAGTTTTTTTACACTTTTGTCTTCGATAAACTACGCGGCATTTACATATTATCAATTCCAATTAACCGTAATTTATCTTTTACTTTTCCCTGTTTCCACTCTAGCGAGCTTATGCTCTACGCGGGACACTGTATTCTGCACACCACCGGTTGTGCACTCTTCACGGAAAATTTTTTGCCTTCTTCTTCTTCTTCTTCTTCTTCTTCTTCTTCTTCTTCTTCTTCTTCTTCTTCTTCTTCTTCTTCTTCCATTTTATTGGCCTCTATTTTATTTATGTAGGTGCCAACCTATTCTCATTCTTATCCTCACATCTTGTTCCTGCTTTGAAACTCTAAACATTTCATTCCAGTGTTCAGCTAATTGTTTAATACCTTCTTTTAATTCTTTCGACCATTCTGTTTTCTGTTCTTTAAACCTATTCTCCATCTTTAAAGCTTGTTCGTTTAGTGACTGTTCTACTCTAGCTTCTAATACTTCTATTCTGGTATTAGTTTATTCGAGTTTTGTAGTCAGTTGCTCTTTAAACTCTTTGAATTCAGCTGTAAATTCGGCCCAATTTTCTACGCTATTCTTTTTAATTCTTCATTATTCTTTTGGATTTGTTCATTATTTTTTTGCATTTGTTCCTGGAGACTTCTAAACATAGCCTCAATATCAACTCCTTTCTGCGGTGTAGCCATTTCGTTGTATTAGAATTAAATTTAAATTCGTTTTTTTGTGTTTTATTAATTATTAGTATATTGGTAAACCGCGACTCTATTGGTTTTTATTTAATATTATTTATTTACGTTTATTATTATTATAAATTATCTCATACCAACAATTGGACCCGTATTATTATTATCATGGTAATTAGTATTGTTCCCATTATTATATTGTCTTATATTCCAATATGTCTCTGGTCCATATGCTGTATGACCTGAAAAATATCTGTGAGGTTCTTCATCTGGTTTATCAATTATTTGCTTCTCTGAATCCCCATAATCTGGTTCATCATCACATATCCATCCGGAAGGTATACATTTTTGTGTAATGGTACACTGGAATAGTCCTGGATGGCGCACTAATGGAACACACTCTGGTGATTCACTTGTGCCATCATCACAGTCTGATAAGATGTTATATTTCCATCTTTCTGAAATACACTGTTTAGTTCCGCACTGGAACTGATCTAGTCCATATGTAGTATTCCGTTTACCTCTGGTCCTTCCCCATTGGTAAACTACTGTTTGGTGGTACATTATTTCTGAGATTACCTTGAATCTCCTTCCGAAATTTCTGGAATTCCTGATTTCTTCATGGTCGGTAATTGGAATATTATTGACATCCATTAAACCATGGTTTATCATCTCTATTTCTTCCTTGGTTTTCCTTAATTTCCTTGGAAGCGTTGTCCTCCTTTCCCTTGGTTCTACTTCCATATCTGTAGTATTGTCTTTATTCCCGTTAGTTTTCTTCTCAAGCAATACTACAACGGGATCCTCTGTTTTGTCATTTGGTACTTCTTCTGGTTCTGGTTGGCTATCTTCCTGCGTTTTATCATTTATTACTTCTTCTGGTTCAAGTTTGCTATAATATTTTATTTCTTTGGTCCTCTCCTCTTCTTCTCCTTTCAATCTGTCCTCTCTCAGTTCCTTAATCCATTCTTGGTTGAACCGTCTGTTCTCGTCCATATATTATTGGAACATCTCTATTAATTTGTCACACTTCTCTTCCATGGTAAGTTCTGCCATTTTGCTTGTCGTTATTGCCCTTCTTCCTGACTGTATAACCGCTGCCAGGCTTATCTATTCAAGCCCTCTAAGTTGGACGCCACTTTGTAACAAGACCCTTCTGTGGTTTAATCTGTCTCAAGCCCCACTGTTTGGGCTAGCCACTTGGTCACCAGACCGCTGTATGCCGGTCGTTACAAAAGAATAAAATGTATACGGAAAATTCACTAATTATAGAATTTTCAAATAATAAAATAATTTTGTTTATGTTTATAGAGGTATGTATAAGAGATAAATCTGTTTTTTAAAAGGTTCTGGTAAAATTTTAATAACAGGTAGGTATTTATTGACCGTCGAGCACTTCTTGAAGATTTGCACCAAGTCTGGAGATAAATAGATTAACTCCAGGTAATAATCGATTGGTGACTTTTCTGACTGGTCCAATATCTTGTTCAAAATAGAATATATTCTTCTCACTTAAATCCTTCAGCCTTATAAATACCCTTAAATTACCCTGTGAAATAAGTACAGATACAAAATAATGGAAATATAAAGATTTATTGACAATTTTAAACAAATAATCGATATTTTATCGATGGAGAGCAATTATCGACTCTGTCTCAGGAATTATCGATTGTGTCATACAGAACAAAATTTTATGTTATATTATATTAAAAGACAGGTTCTTTGAGCGATTAGAATTAATAGTCAGAGAAGGGTGACGAGAAAGTATAACATTAACAATTAAAAATAAATACAATAATTACTATTCAATAGTATTTAAATAAATTCGGTATATAATATTTGAATATAAATGTTTTGTCAAACCAATGAAGACTGATGTGACGTCAGTGACTGCGATGTAGTAAGCAGGTTTCGTTTTCAAGATGGCCGCTACTCGGGTTGGTCTTGGCTACTGTATATGCGTCGAGTCAGAAAATTACTATAAAATTACCTTCATCAAGGTCTAAAATGTCCCCGCACTGGTGTAATATGTCTGTTAATCTGTTTGGTGTATTCTGGTGAAGTGTTCTGTGTAAACTTGTGTTAGTTAGTTTATTTTCTATGTGTTCAACTTCTGCGGTTAAGTTTTCCAGTTATGGTTAGGAATTTCAGAATGAATCAGTTTAATTATAATGTTTTATTTGTTTTCATCACTCGTATTATAGAGTTAAGTGTTTGTTTTCACTATTGTCGTGAATGTATTAACAGCTTTAGCTTTAAAAAGTGTCTAAACCGTTTAACTCTCGTTCACTGATTTCAATGGCTAAACGCTAGTACCATCTTTCTCGATTTTAAAGAAACGTTCTTTTACACAACTGTCCAGCTTGATATTCAACAAAAGACTAATTAACTTGGTCATAATTCTTGCCCAGTTAATCTTTGAAAAAGTATTGTTAACATTTTTCGACTTCCCATACATATGATAAAATATTACATTATGTATGGAATTTATCTATTTTATTCCTCACTTTTATGAATTATTAACCTTATTATTGGTTTAATCATCTCATTCCCTTTAAATTGATGTATTATAGTCCATATCTGTAGATATTTTGTGGAAATTAACAAATTTCTTTACTTTATGGAAATATAGGCTCAAAATTGGATTTCCGTCTTTATACAAAATCCCCTCCAGTTAAATATTATTAATACTATTATAATAAATTTTAATTAGTCATATTCCTCTTCCTTTCCTTAAATACATATAAATTACACCTTTGAACTGGTTTTTTGTGTTAATCTGTAAATTTGACATTGCTCTTTAAAATTAATTAATTTATATATTTTGACAATTTACAAAATGTTAAGGTATATTTCCTTATTATCATTTTAATTCATAGGATCATTCCTAGTAGTGGTTAATTGTGTTATCTTATATAAATCTTGGTAGTTTACAGGATTTATAAGTGAATTATACTATTTTATATTGGTTCTCTGATTTCACCAAATGGCCTAGATTTTAGAATTTTATATTTCTTTCTTTCTCAAATAATTTAAACTTAATTCCTCCTCTGACTTTACATAATTACAATTATATCAAAATAACATGATTTATAACTTATTGTGTTGTGTAGTAGTTAATTAACACTACATATTTAAAATAAATAATTATGAACATGGTTTAGCAATCTGCACAATTGAACATATTGCAGATATGGTTTGAACATATATCTTTTAACTATCTTTGAGCTAACATAGCATACCTATTAGAACATTATTACTGGTATGTAGGTTATTATTTATCAAACATAATTCTTTTTAAAACACATAACATAAATCTTATTTTCTAATAAACCTTACAAATACATTTATTTAACACATTGATTTTAGGACTGTGAAATAACAGTCTATTTAAACATGTTACACTTATTCATACTATATTAGTACCAGTCCTTTCTGGTTTAAACCATTATTATTGTGATCCCCTACATCAGTAAACATTAACTCCCATACTCTATTTATTATCATTTTTTACAAATGTCTTGTAAATAAAGATTTACATTAAAATAATAAAATACTGGAAACCTTCCATTTTATTATGCTGTTTATTATTAGATTTTAAAGTTGTGATATAGCATACTACTAAGTTATAGTATCACCAACTTTAAGTTTATTGCTTTTTTTTTTTTTTTAAAAAACACACAAATTCACTTTCACTGTTGGTTCTGATATTCTGAGTCTTATTATCTCAGACCAGACCTTTAGTAATCATGGACCGTTAAGACTAGTTTATTTTCTTTATTACACAATAGCTTTAGTCGGTGCACTTCTCATAATGCTATACAGCACTTTAGTTTTCTCAATAATTACATTTTATAATATTTTGGGTATGTTATACTTTCTTTTGCATAGTTTTTGTGGGTTTGGGATTGATAGTAGTTTATATAATAATAGGTTTTATAACGGTGTTTCTTTCATACTATTTCTTCCTCTCCTCCTGTCTTCTTTCTTGTCCTTCTTCGTATCTTCCTTCTGGTATTCAATCTTGTCCCTCTTCTAGTCTTCATTCTTGTCCCTCGTCTAGTCTTCACTCTTCTGGTCTTCCTTCCGTTCTTGGGTAAACCAAGGTACTTGGTGTTATCACGACTGAGGTTTAGTTTGGAGTATTTAATTTATTCACTGAACTGACTTTATTCTTCTATACAGGTTTCAAGGTATTGTTTTCTTCCTGTTCACAAACTTTATTCTTCCCTCTTCTTGTTTTTTGGGGTATATTGGTATTCACCACCCTTTAATTGAGTCTCTTTTTTCTTTGATATGGTCTTATATAACTGGTTTACTGCTCTGAGCTTCCTGGGTAACTTACTGATATTATACAATGATTTGATGAGTTGCTTCGATACTTTCTTTGGTTTTTAAAACAGTGGTTTTTATATATTATGTAGTGAGGATTTTTACTTTATTGTGGTTCATTCCTCTGATTTATTTAAATGTCATTCAATATTATTGTAACATTTGTTGGTGTAATTAAACTTTATGATTTCATATGACTTAAAATGCAGTGGATTTTCTGTCACGCTACAATATATATACACCCTACAGTTAGAATTCAAATTCCTCTCATTCTAAATCTACCATAGTCCGTACCATAGTCCGCTAAATCTACCGTAGTGTTTTATATTAGTAGACATTTCTATTGCGTGTGAACAATTTTGATTTGATTTGTTGTAAGAGACCGTCTTGTTAATTACAAATTGGTTAACTGTGATAATTAAAGCTGGTGATTAGTGACGTAATTGGTGTCTTGTGTTTTGTTTTCCACTGTACCATACGACGATCAGTAGACCGTCGTAACAATATTTAACATGTTTATTATTTCATGATTCCTAAGGAAATGATGAAAGGAATAAAAATTAATGGAATTGTAGTACTCTGCATTTAGTTTGCAGATGACATTTTAATAATAATAATAATAATAATAATAATAATAATAATAATAATGAGTGATTTAGAAAAAGAAATGTGTAACAGTTGAGTTTTCTCCGATACTCTGAACATAAATTAAAACTGCTCGGTAGATCAAACAGATTATAGATAGATTAACACTGTCCAATAAGACTAAACTGATGATTGTATGTAAAGAATGTCTAGAGCAAAAAATAATGCAATTAGACTATAAAGAAATTGAATAATTGAAGCAATTTACAACATACGATGTGGTGATTGTCAGAAATAGCAATAGGTGTATAGCTCAAATAGCAATAGTAAGCACACATATTTCAGCATTTAAGGGACCTGCACACAAGTAACCGTATGGACTTGACGATAGGAAGTCATTTTCAAAAGCTTTTATTTGGACCAATTTTACTTTACGGAGAGAGTGTCTGTATGTTGGGTCAAAAGGAGACGGTCTGGCCGGAGGCAGGTGGAAATGTTGATGTGGAAAAAGATTGAATAGATGTGATGTGAAAATGTTGATGTGATAAAGAAATTTAATAGTACGAAAAATAGTAGTTGAAGTTTTAAATGAAGTAACGGATAAAATAAAACTTATAAATGATCGTCCGAGGAGCAAATTCTCGGACGATGTGCAGAGAGTAGAACCTGCAATGTACGATGCATTCAAAAGAAAATAAGAATTCCTGGATGCAACGATAAGGCCTGGCCTTTAAATGAAGAGAAAAGGATGCTAGAGCAGTTTAACAAAACTTTTATATGCTAAATGCTGATACTTTCATTTTCATTTAGACTCATTTGCTAACGTCCAACATCAAGAAACATGTAAAAATTGTTAAGAAAGTTACTGCAGACGATTATATAAACCACATTTCTCTTACTTCTGTATGCATTCTAACCTAGATTTATACTCAACTATATCAGTTATGTATAAACTGCTCAACTTTGCTATCTGTGTAGTAACCTACTATCGAAAAGTACAAAGTAAACATTATTAACACTTAATAATCCTTGAGTCCCTTTATTAAATATCTTATCACTACTGTAACTTTAATAACCTTCATCTTTCCCAACAAACTAATTTAGTTGGAAGATAAAGCTGTAGTTAACCACACTCCACACTGTCCTAACTACTACTGACAATCGCTAAAGTTTCTTGCCATCGGTACGATATCGCTGTTTGTTCAGTTACGTTTTATGCCATCTGTAGGCTGATTATAGTGTCCGTGTGTTTGGCTACCAGCTCGACACTGACCCGTATTGCGATGGCTACACTAGTGTGCAACGTTGACAGCTTAATGATTCCAATTCGCCTTGGCAATCGTTTCGCATGCGCGCGGGTGTGTGTTTGTGTGTCTTTTGTTCGCTTTCTAATAACATTCACTTGGACCGGTTTACACTCTCCGATCTTTCCCGATTCCAGTCTCCATCTCTCTCGCCCTTCGTTTTTTAAGTCATCCTCAAGTCCCTAGTCCTCATATCCCTATGTATGCTTTCTTCCAGCTTTTTCTGGTCTCGTTCTGTCTTTTTATTCCCAGTCTACTACTCGTTTTTTTTAGTACTGTGTTCGGCCGTCCGTTGGACAATGTCCATACTAAAAGAATTTCATACTTCTGGTATGATCTATGATTGGTGTCTACATGTTCTGACTAATATAATGTCAGTAATGTTTAATATGACTGAATTAACCGCCTTGGACTGGTTACATATGAAACGCTGCACTTGAACTACATCAATTCACACTTCAAAAACGATTTACACTACTGTCTGTCACTTCACGCTTTCTATACCCTGTGACTAGCAACATGATAGGTGACTCAGCAACAGGTCAATTGAAATCTCTTTGTAAATACTGTAACATAAAACAAAATGGATAAATTTTTCTGAACCGCGCTACGAACGACTGAAAAGAGATTTGTTTATATATTTTAGTGGCCCTTAACCTCTTCACCAAATGCCGTTATTGAATACATACCCGGTACAAGTCAGAGTACATTGAAGTTTTACATTGTTCTAATGTTATAATTCTGAAATGTTTAAAATAGTCTAGCATCTGTCTGTACTTCAGCCTACTTTGACTGGATGTCAGGCTCTGCTTTTCCTACAAACCAGTTATCCTATTATTCCTACTACCTTATGCATGCAGGATTTTCCAGCGGGAAAAATCCAGCTGGATTTTCCGAATGTTTTGTTTCTTTTTCAATATGACTCCAGATATCCTCAAAAAAAACTTTTGTCTAATAACACGGCCTTTCCATTAGTGGCATCCGTTTATAATACACCTTCGTCGACACAAGACGAAATTATTGACAGCGATCCACAGATCAATGAGACACTGATCGTTAAGTTTGCTACAATAAAAGCTTGCCGCATGAAATTCATCTTCAGATGTTTATGGTAATCTTTATAGTATAGTGCAGTACTCCGTAGTACATATAAGTACCACGAGCCGCCATTGGAAGCAACACTATCATTTTGACAGTGGTCCACTTGATGAAAACCCTAAAGAAATTATGCGGATTCTTATTAAATGTTCTTCTATACATGAATGATGATGACGATGTTTCCAAACCATTCCATATACGAATACTTTAGCCATTACAGGGGGCAAAGATGAACTCATCGTTAAGCCCTCTTTCTGGGTGTAGAAACAATCTTTACACAGAAAATACACAGACCTAACGCAAACAGTGAAACATTCTAAAATCCCACTAACCGAAAGAGTGCGATTATTATACATAAAGTTGTACTACATAAGTTGTAAATTTCTTCAAGAGTGCTCTTACAATATTCAGTTTTAAGAGCACTTGGAAAAAGGTTAACCAAATCAAAGCTCACCATCATATCTGAACGATTTAATTTCAAAGTCTTAGCCACTCTAACAAAGTGAGCAGTTTCTGAATCACCACACTACTGACTATGGTAGATTTAGCATGAGAGGAATTTGAATTCTAACTGTAGGGTATATATATATATATATATATATATATATATATATATATAGTGCAACAATACATATATTTGCCCAGGGCGGTAGGTTTGTAAATATTTAGCATAGATAATATATGATGAACAGTTTTTAACAATATTATGCAGGCTAAGAAGTGTCAGAAAGCGTACACCCGCCCCGCGAGTGAATACAGCGCTTGTGTGTTTGTGTGTGTGAACGCAAGCTACAACAGGCAATGTCTACGATGGGGTGATGCGTACGAATTGTTGGTTTGTCTGTAATCAGGTTTTAACCGGATAAAAATAAACTAATTATTTTTTGTAATTGAATGTTAATTACTAGTGTAATTATATAGTAATTAATAAGTGTGTTATATGTGAATGACCAGAAAAAAATTACGCAAACGATATTATCGCTCGTGCTACGAGTATGTTTACGAAACCGCGAAAATGAACCAAAAAGTGATTTGTAATTAAAAGGACGCTTTGCACGAAGTGACAATATCTAACAGGTCGAAAACAGTCCTGGACTTGTCAGATCGCCGTCCAATATAAATACCACCAGCAATTTTGTGGCGATCTCAGAGACTCAAGATATCTTCACAGAACGTCACATCGAACATCTTTACCACACACACCAAGACTTACGGAGGACCTCTGGACCATCACAAACAACAAACCGTAGAGACAGAGAACACAGCATCAGCATAATCACGCACACACACACACACACACACACACACACACACACACACACACACACACACACACACACACACACACACACACACACACACACACACACACACAACTGTAACGTCAGCAGTATGCAGGTGATGAATAAATAATTATATTTGTTTGTTTGTGAAAAGAACTCTTAAAAAGAAACTTATATATGAACAGTAAAGACTTGAAGTTTTAAATATAATCACTGTACATAAATTAAAATGGTAGTTGAAGAAAATAATTAAATTTAACAAAAAAATTAAAATACTAATCTTATGTTGTATGTTAAAATTTGGGTGTGTCAGAAATAAATAATAGTTTGGAAGTAAATGTTATATTTTTTTATTTTTTGTATATATCAACAATTAGTTTTATTCTTGAGATTTAATATTATTTTTGTATGTAAATGAGTTGCTACTATTATTTAAAATTGGAGTCAAAGTCAGACACACTGAAATAAAAAGTGTTTAGATAATTTGTTTAACATGTCTGTTTAGCTAGTAAGATTATATGTTTGTTTATTTTTATATGTCATGAACAGCATAGAAGGTTATATTGTATTTTTGTAAACTTATATAAGAGAAGATTTTTTCCAAAATTTTAATATTTGCATATTTTTTATTAATATTAATAAATCATAGAATGATTATTTTGAAATGGTTTTAATTAATTATTTCATGTCATCAACATCTCACTCCTCTTTGAAAATTATTTTTTTATTGTGCAACTACATACGTATACTTGACGCAACGAGAATAAAAAAAATCCTGCGACCAGGCCGGTGTGATACACTTCATAGTTGGATATGTATTCAATAACGGCATTTGGTGAAAAGGTTAAGGGCCACTAAAATATATAAACAAATCTCTTTTCAGTCTTTCGTAGCGCGGTTCAGAAAACATTTATCCATTTTGTTTTATGTTACAGTATTTACAAAGAGATTTCAATTGACCTGTTGCTGAGTCACCTATCATGTTGCTAGTCATAGGGTATAGAAAGCGTGAAGTGACAGACAGTAGTGTAAATCGTTTTTGAAGTGTGAATTGATGTAGTTCAAGTGCAGCGTTTCATATGTAACCAGTCCAAGGCGGTTAATTCAGTCATATTAAACATTACTGACATTATATTAGTCAGAACATATAGACACCAATCATAGATGATACCAGAAGTATGAAATTCTTTTAGTATGGACATTGTCCAACGGACGGCCGAACACAGTACTAAAAAAAACGAGTAGTAGACTGGGAATAAAAAGACAGAACGAGACCAGAAAAAGCTGGAAGAAAGCATACATAGGGATATGAGGACTAGGGACTTGAGGATGACTTAAAAAACGAAGGGCGAGAGAGATGGAGACTGGAATCGGGAAAGATCGGAGAGTGTAAACCGGTCCAAGTGAATGTTATTAAAAAGCGAACAAAAGACACACACACACACACACCCGCGCGCGCGCATGCGAAACGATTGCCAAGGCGAATTGGAATCATTAAGCTGTCAACGTTGCACACTAGTGTAGCCATCGCAATACGGGTCAGTGTCGAGCTGGTAGCCAAACACACGGACACTATAATCATTAGCCTACAGATGGCATAAAACGTAACTGAACGAACAGCGATATCGTACCGATGGCAAGAAACTTTAGCGATTGTCAGTAGTAGTTAGGACAGTGTGGAGTGTGGTTAACTACAGCTTTATCTTCCAACTAAATTAGTTTGTTGGGAAAGATGAAGGTTATTAAAGTTACAGTAGTGATAAGATATTTAATAAGGGGACTCAAGGATTATTAAGTGTTAATAATGTTTACTTTGTACTTTTCGATAATAGGTTACTACACAGATAGCAAAGATGAGCAGTTTATACATAACTGATATAGTTTAGTATAAGTCTAGGTTAGAATGCATACAGAAGTAAGAGAAATGTGGTTTCTATAATCGTCTGCAGTAACTGTCTTAACAATTTTTACATGTTTCTTGATGTTGGACGTTAGCAAATGAGTCTAAATGAAAATGAAAGTATCAGCATTTAGCATATAAAAGTTTTGTTAAACTGCTCTAGCATCCTTTTCTCTTCATTTAAAGGCCAGGCCTTATCGTTGCATCCAGGAATTCTTATTTTCTTTTGAATGCATCGTACATTGCAGGTTCTACTCTCTGCACATCGTCCGGGAATTTGCTCCTCGGACGATCATTTATAAGTTTGATTTTATCCGTTACTTCATTTAAAACTTCAACTACTATATTTCGGACTATTAAATTTCTTTATCACATCAACATTTTTACATCACATCTATTCAATCTTTTTCCACATCAACATTTCCACCTGCCTCCGGCCAGACCGTCTCCTTTTGACCCAACATACAGACACTCTCTCCGTGAAGTAAAATTGGTCCAAATAAAAGCTTTTGAAAACGACTTCCTATCGTCAAGTCCATACGGTTACTTGTGTGCAGGTCCCTTAAATGCTGAAATATGTGTGCTTAGTATTCCTATTTGAGCTATACACCTATTGCTATTTCTGACAAACACCACATCGTATGTTGTAAATTGCTTCAATTATTCAATTTCTTTATAGTCTAATTGCATTATTTTTTGCTCTAGACAATCTTTACATACAATCATCAGTTTAGTCTTATTGGACAGTGTTAATCTATCTATAATCTGTTTGATCTACCGAGCAGTTTTAATTTATGTTCAGAGTATCGGAGAAAACTCAACTGTTACACATTTCTTTTTCTAAATCACTCATTATTATTATTATTATTATTATTATTATTATTATTATTAAGATGTCATCTGCAAACTAAATGCAGAGTACTACAATTCCATTAATTTTTATTCCTTTCATCATTTCCTTAGGAATCATGAAATAATAAACATGTTAAATATTGTTACGACGGTCTACTGATCGTCGTATGGTACAGTGGAAAACAAAACACAAGACACCAATTACGTCACTAATCACCAGCTTTAATTATCACAGTTAACCAATTTGTAATTAACAAGACGGTCTCTTACAACAAATCAAATCAAAATTGTTCACACGCAATAGAAATGTCTACTAATATAAAACACTACGGTAGATTTAGCGGACTATGGTACGGACTATGGTAGATTTAGAATGAGAGGAATTTGAATTCTAACTGTAGGGTGTATATATATATATATATATAGTGCAACAATATATATATTTGCCCAGGGCGGTAGGTTTGTAAATATTTAGCATAGAAAATATATGGTGAACAGTTTTTAACAATATTATGCAGGCTAAGAATTGTCAGAAAGCGTACACCCGCCCCGCGAGTGAATACAGCGCTTGTGTGTTTGTGTGTGTGAACGCAAGTTACGACAGGACGACAGGCAAAGTCTACGATGGGGTGATGCGTACGAATTGTTGGTTTGTCTGTAATCAGGTTTTAACCGGATAAAAATAAACTAATTAATACATTTTAAACCTGTGAACAAAGACTTACCCCAATTATAAAAACACCATTAAGTTAAGGAATTTTTAATGAATATAGTGATGTAAAAGTATTGCAGAAATGTGCAATAATAAAGACGCTAGGTAATTGAATGTTAATTACTAGTGTAATTAAATAGTAATTAATAAGTGTGTTTATTTGTGAATGACCAGAAAAAAATTACGCAAACGATGATATCGCTCGTGCTACGAGTATGTTTACGAAATCGCGAAAATGAACCAGAAAGTGATTTGCAATTAAAAGGACGCTTTGCACGAAGTGACAATATCTAACAGGTCGAAACCAGTCCTGGACTTGTCAGATCGCCGTCCAATATAAATACCACCGGCAATTTTGGGGCGATCTCAGAGACTCAAGATATCTTCACACAACGTCACGCTGATCGAACATCTTTACCACACACACCAAGACTTACGGAGGAACTCTGGACCATCACAAACAACAAACCTGTAAGGACAGAGAACACAGCATCAGCATAATCATATTTATCAAATTTTCAGAATTCAGGACACACACACACACACACACACACACACACACACACACACAACTGTAACGTCAGCAGTACGCAGGCGATGAATAAACAATTATATTTTTTGTTTGTGAAAAGAACTCTTAAAAAGAAACTTATATATGAACAGTAAAGACTTAAAGTTTTAAATATAATCACTGTACATAAATTAAAATGGTAAATGGTAGTTGAAGAAAATAATTAAATTTAACAAGAAAATTAAAAAATACTAATCTTCTGTTGTATGTTAAAATTTGGGTGTGTCAGAAATAAATAATAGTTTGGATGTAAATGTTATATTTTTTATTTTTTGTATATATCAACAATTAGTTTTATTCTTGAGATTTAATATTATTTTTGTTTGTAAATGAGTTGCTATTATTATTTAAAATTGGAGTCAAAGTCAGACACACTGAAATAAAAAGTGTTTAGATAATTTGTTTAACATGTCTGTTTAGCTAGTAAGATTATATGTTTGTTTATTTTTATATGTCATGAACAGCATAGAAGGTTATATTGTATTTTTGTAAACTTATAAAAGAGAACATTTTTTCCGAAATTTTAATATTTGCATATTTTTGATTAATATTAATAAATCATAGAATGATGAATTTGAAACGGTTTTAATTAATTATTTCATGTCATCAACATCTCACTCCTCTTTGAAAATTATTTTTTTATTGTGCAACTACATACGTATACTTGACGCAACGAGAATAAAAAAAATCCTGCGACCTGGCCGGTGTGATACACTTCATAGTTACGTTGAGTACATAGTATTGTATTTGTGTAATTTTTATAATAGCCTACTTGTAACGTTGCATAATAATTTGGCGTGCCCAACGTGTGGCTCGATATATGTTAATTATCATATATGTGCATAATTAATAAGTGTATTATTATTATTGTTATTAATATTATTGTATTGTATTTGTAATATTGTTGTGTATTTCACAGCTGGCGCTCAACAAAAATGAAAGAGGAGAGAAATTGTTGGTATGAGATAATTTATAATAATAATAAACGTAAATAAATAATATTAAATAAAAACCAATAGAGTCGCGGTTTACCAATATACTAATAATTAATAAAACAAAAAAAACGAATTTAAATTTAATTCTAATACAACGAAATGGCTACACCGCAGAAAGGAGTTGATATTGAGGCTATGTTTAGAAGTCTCCAGGAACAAATGCAAAAAAATAATGAACAAATCCAAAAGAATAATGAAGAATTAAAAAGAATAGCGAAGAAACTAGGGCCGAATTTAAAGCTGAATTCAAAGAGTTTAAAGAGCAACTGACTACAAAACTCGAAGAAACTAATATCAGAATAGAAGTATTAGAAGCTAGAGTAGAACAGTCACTAAACGAACAAGCTTTAAAGATGGAGAATAATATACTGTACATCGATGCATATTCCACAATATTGCTTGCCGTTATGTTATTCTGCATTTGATTCAAAACAAACAAAATGTATAATTCATTCAATCATTCTCGTGTAAACAAGATACGCACTTTAAACAGCATAGAAAGTAGTAGAACAAACGAAATATACTGTACATTAAAGGGAACGCTTTCGTGACAAATGTGAACACACAAAAAGCGCTGTCAGGCGTGATCTTTCGCAGCGTCAGTGCTCCTCATTCCTCTGCTCGTGCTCTCTGGTTACATTAATCCAAAGCCGCCGATAAAAACCCCACTTCTCCAGTTACACAGTACTATTTATTTGAAGCTTTGCGTCACTCTGCTTGATTTATATTTTTCGCATTCATCACGCTAATGTACTCTCTGAAGCACGCTTACTTCTCTGCTTGCAAAACAAAACTGCATTACGGAATTGTACGCGACACAGACTTCATGCTACGCTTAACATTTTATAAAATTTGTTAAATATTAACGTTTCATTCTACCATCAAGTACTTGATTCTATTTATGACAACGGACTAATCTACCAATAGTTCGTTGAGAACTTATAAGTGTCAAATAAAACAAAATTTAAGTCAGCCGTTTTCATTTTTCCTCGCTTAGCAAAAACTAGATGAAATACAATTATCAGTTCCCACAGAAACATGAAAAAATTTACTTACACAGCATTCAGCTTATTCTTAACTAATAAGTAAAGCCCGGATTTTCGTGCAGTAAAAAATTCCAGAACGTGCAATAAAACTTGAAATCGTGCAAAATCGTGCAGTAAAAATTTTAGATTGTGCAAAATAAAATGCAAATCATAAAATTGAGTTAAACTAATATGACATTGGTCCCACGTCCTTAAAAGTATGGAAATAATAGTTTTCATCTTAAAACTTACTGATTCAGACCATAGTAAGAGGAGAATAATTTTTTCTAAAAAACAACAAATACCAACCGTTACCACTTACCACTTTCTTATGTATATATTTTCTCAGATTTTACTTTTATTCCTGTTTATAATAGATGGCTGTTGAATTAAAGTTTACTAAACTTCGTTTGTCCAAAAGTCCAAATAAAGTTACTAAAAATATTTTTAATAAACACGAATTTACATTTTTAACTTACTTACTATTAAGTTTATATTCAGGCTTTTGACGTGATAACGTCTTATAAATTGATGAACACCGGCTGCACGCACGAAAAAGTGTCACTTTCCGCCCCTTGCGTCGTCTCTCCCGCGACCCCCGTTTGTGTACACACCGCCGCCCCCTCGATCCATGAACGATGATAAATTCATTTAAACGTGTTATGCTCTCGGGTTCGCGGGTCTGATCACCGTCGGTCGACAGACAACTGTATTTTTTTGCTAAATATTAGTTTATAAAAATTTTAATCGTACACTGTACTTTGAATTAGTACTTATTCGACTATCAATTATGTACTAGTATAGGTAAGGACCTAAAGGAATAGAATGATCGTTATGTATTAAATATTGGTACAACACAAAGCGAGAAATTTAAATCCATTTTTGTGATAGGATTTTAGTTTTACATTTAAAGAACAGGTTAAAAACGCCATTAATATTGAAAATCCTTCAACTGTTGTTTGATTTATTTATTTTATATTTTTCATACAACAAACAATCAAACTTTTGACGTGATAACGTCTTATAAATTGATGAACACCGGCTGCACGCACGAAAAAGTGTCACGTTCCGTCTGAGCCTGAGTGTGCAAGCGAGAGCGCGCAACAAGCGATAGAGAGGCACGAAAAATAAATAAATAAATTAAGAATAATTATAAACGATAAATTAATAAAATAATTAATAATAAAATAATAAAATAATTATAAAAAATAATAATAAACAATAATATTCATCAATGTTTCTTTATGACGTTATCACGTAAAACTATCGTCCGTAAACCGACTTTACAGACAACCAATTGTTTTGACGTGATAACGTCTTATAAATTGATGAACACCGGCTGCACGCACGAAAAAGTGTCACGTTCCGTCTGTTTCTTCTTCTTCACGCTTGATGGAATAGGCCTTGGGCGTGTGCCTCTACACAAAATGCCACGTTCCGTCTGAGCCTGAGCGTGTTGTGTTTATTTCTACAATTTAATAAGATTTAATTGATTTCCTTCATAATTTTCAGTCTAATTTCATTTTGTTCACCTTAATTAACTGTTTTTCTCAAAATAGCGGCAAAAAAGGTAATTAATTCTTGCATTTTAAGAATAATATGACTAATAATAAATAAAGAATAATATGACATAATATGACTATAACTAATTGTTCGTGATTATATTTAAACAAATTATTTAAATTAAATTTGCAAAAACTGTAAAAATATTTGAAAATTAAAAATAACACAAACGTGAAAAATGATGACGGATTCCTCAAATACATGAAAGATACGTACAATCTCGAATGCGTATCAGATGTTAATAAGTCAACAACGCTGAGAGGAACAACCATCGATTTGACTTTTTCAAGACACATTACACTTGAAACACTCCCCGTGATTTCGTACTTTTCCTATCATCGTCCTATCTTTAACAGAATAACGCAGATTGGAGGATCTTAAATATAACACATGTATATAAGTTGTAAATAAATTGTTAATAGCACATTGTTACTTGTAATTAATCTGTATAATTTAAGTAAAAAAATATTTGAATTAACGAATGTAAATAAATGTTAATTTATCGAAAAAATTGTAATTTTCAATTAACTCCTTCTTTGTATTATACAAAATAATGATAATTCAGTGATAATAATTCAATTCAATTCATAAAAGTATGCAATTTTTCATCAATGTTTCTTTATGACGTTATCACGTAAAACTATCGTCCGTAAACCGACTTTACAGACAACCAATTGTTTTTTCTTTTTAGCTTAAATTAGTGTTAAAATTAATAATAAAAAGTTTAGCTTAACATTTTGTTAAAATTAACAATAATGTATTTTTCAAAATTATCTTCTGAAAAGCTAAATCGTCGGTCACTTAAAACATACTTGAGTTGAGAAAATACACGCTCGACATCAACACTTGTCATTGGACACAGCTTGAAACAGCTTAGGATTTTTGGATCTATTTCTAGTGAAACATCTATTCCATTAAGAGCGTTGTTATATTTTGTTAAAGTATTGTAATCCGGATTTTTTCAATGACATTTTTGAATTTATTGTGAATTAGTAAACCTTTTTCATTATTTATTATTTTAAGCTGGTTTTCTGTTTTTTCTATAATTTCTATTTGTGAACTTAAAGAAAGATTTCTTTCTTCAAGTTTCTTAATTGAATCTGAAAGCGTGGAATAGTGAGCACGAATAAACGCTAAATCGGAAGTAATGGAAGTTGTTTTTAAAATGGCCTTTACTTTTGTGACAGATTGAGCATCTTCCTCAAGTTCAGCAATAACTTCCTTATATTTTGAAAAATTATCGGAATAAAACAACGCTGCTTCCAACCATGCCCCCCACCTAGTAATAACAGGTTCTGGTGGAAGAGGACAATCCATTTTATCTCGATACACTGATACACGATGGGGAGCTTTAAGGAAAATTTTTTTCCCATTATTTATCAATTTATTTACGTCAGGAAATACTTCACAAATTTTCTCAGCTACACGATTGAAGGCATATGCCATGCACGGTTTAATGTGGTTTCAGTTTTTACCATGTAAGGAGCAGCATCAGTAATGAAGAGCAAAATTTTATCTTGAAACGTAGTTTTTTCAAAAAAATTCATTAAAATATCGTTAATAAAACGGGAAACAGTTTCATGATTTGTTTTCACGAGTTCTTTAACTGAAATTAAAAATGGGGTTGGTAGAACTTCTGGGTGGAGAATGCCAATTACTAAACTACAAATGTATTTACCCCTAGGATCAGTAGTTTCATCAACCATTATGTAAATAAAATGACCTTGGATTTTCTTTCTTATTTCTGATATAGTTGAATTGAAACATATATTTAAATAGTTCTTTCTGAGTGTGCTCTCATCAGGAATTTTTTTGTTTGTGTACTTTTCCAAAAACGATTTAAAAGGTATTGACTGCAACTTATGGAACGGGATATTAGTAGCAACCATCGCGTAGCACAATTCCATCATGAATTCTTCTCGGTTATCGGTACTGCGGGAGCACTCTGCCAGTAAAGACTGCACGGGGCCACTCTTTCGTACTTTAGAATCTTTCAACTGTATGTGTCCACCTGTAGTTAAAAACCAGAATTAAAAATGAAAACGTACAGTTGAAAGAACCAGAATCTTATTAGCTCTAAAACACGAGGATAGAAAAATTCAAAGCATTAACTTACTCGAATTGCAGTGAGCATCAACTTGTGATTTTCTCTCGCTGCCTACAGCCTTATCACAGGGCACACAGTAGATCGTCTTCCCATCAGCTTTCAGCTCCGGATATTTTTCAATCCATTCTCTTATCTTGGAGCTGAGACTGCTTGCTGTTTTAGGCATATTAATAGATTCACATAAAACGAAAAAACACGTACTGTCCGGAGGCAGACAACTGAAAACTAAACAAAACATCGCTCCGAGAAGAGAACAGTGAGAAGGGGAAATAGAGTATTTCAAAAATTCTTGGAAGAATAAACCCGGCTCCTGCTTGCTTTGGGTCAAAATTCTAGGAACGAACGAGGCAGTTGAGCCATCTTTACTAGCAACCGAGCGAGTGAAAATTTTTGTCTATTTCCTTCGGTTGTTGCATGTTTACATCATTTGATGTTCCACGAATTTCTTCGTGCTGATTTTGTTCTCGACTTTGTTTACGATTTGCGTGTATGTTTCGCGCTTGGCTATCGCGCAGCTGATTTTTGAAAAAACAGGTAAATGTGCAATTTTGTGCATTAAAACTATAGAATGTGCAATTTTATGCAGTAACCCCCAAAACGTGCAATTTTGTGCAAAATAAAATGTATGTTAAAATGATCTACACATCCCGATTCGGATAAATAACTTGTCACTGGCCGTTTACGAACTAGCAAAAAAAAGATGCAATTGCACGTGAATCCGGGCTTTACTAATAAGTAATGGATAAAGTATTATATTATAAAAATGATAATTTTTGTAATTCTGTTTAGTGTAGAGCTACACCTTTCATACAAATTGATAATTCTAGTTTGCTGACTAACGTAACAATGATCGTAAAAACAGATAAAATTTATTATTTATTTACTTACAGTTTTTTTACACTTTTGTCTTCGATAAACTACGCGGCATTTACATATTATCAGTTCCAATTAACCGTAATTTATCTTTTACTTTTCCCTGTTTCCACTCTAGCGAGCTTATGCTCTACGCGGAACACTGTATTCTGCACACCACCGGTTGTGCACTCTTCACGGAAATTTTTTTGTCTTCTTCTTCTTCTTCTTCTTCTTCTTCTTCTTCTTCTTCTTCTTCTTCTTCTTCTTCTTCTTCTTCTTCTTCTTCTTCTTCTTCTTCTTCTTCTTCTTCCATTTTATTGGCCTCTATTTTATTTATGTAGGTGCCAACCTATTCTCATTCTTATCCTCACATCTTGTTCCTGCTTTGAAACTCTAAACATTTCATTCCAGTGTTCAGCTAATTGTTTAATACCTTCTTTTAATTCTTTCGACCATTCTGTTTTCTGTTCTTTAAACCTATTCTCCATCTTTAAAGCTTGTTCGTTTAGTGACTGTTCTACTCTAGCTTCTAATACTTCTATTCTGGTATTAGTTTATTCGAGTTTTGTAGTCAGTTGCTCTTTAAACTCTTTGAATTCAGCTGTAAATTCGGCCCAATTTTCTACGCTATTCTTTTTAATTCTTCATTATTCTTTTGGATTTGTTCATTATTTTTTTGCATTTGTTCCTGGAGACTTCTAAACATAGCCTCAATATCAACTCCTTTCTGCGGTGTAGCCATTTCGTTGTATTAGAATTAAATTTAAATTCGTTTTTTTGTGTTTTATTAATTATTAGTATATTGGTAAACCGCGACTCTATTGGTTTTTATTTAATATTATTTATTTACGTTTATTATTATTATAAATTATCTCATACCAACAATTGGACCCGTATTATTATTATCATGGTAATTAGTATTGTTCCCATTATTATATTGTCTTATATTCCAATATGTCTCTGGTCCATATGCTGTATGACCTGAAAAATATCTGTGAGGTTCTTCATCTGGTTTATCAATTATTTGCTTCTCTGAATCCCCATAATCTGGTTCATCATCACATATCCATCCGGAAGGTATACATTTTTGTGTAATGGTACACTGGAATAGTCCTGGATGGCGCACTAATGGAACACACTCTGGTGATTCACTTGTGCCATCATCACAGTCTGATAAGATGTTATATTTCCATCTTTCTGAAATACACTGTTTAGTTCCGCACTGGAACTGATCTAGTCCATATGTAGTATTCCGTTTACCTCTGGTCCTTCCCCATTGGTAAACTACTGTTTGGTGGTACATTATTTCTGAGATTACCTTGAATCTCCTTCCGAAATTTCTGGAATTCCTGATTTCTTCATGGTCGGTAATTGGAATATTATTGACATCCATTAAACCATGGTTTATCATCTCTATTTCTTCCTTGGTTTTCCTTAATTTCCTTGGAAGCGTTGTCCTCCTTTCCCTTGGTTCTACTTCCATATCTGTAGTATTGTCTTTATTCCCGTTAGTTTTCTTCTCAAGCAATACTACAACGGGATCCTCTGTTTTGTCATTTGGTACTTCTTCTGGTTCTGGTTGGCTATCTTCCTGCGTTTTATCATTTATTACTTCTTCTGGTTCAAGTTTGCTATCATATTTTATTTCTTTGGTCCTCTCCTCTTCTTCTCCTTTCAATCTGTCCTCTCTCAGTTCCTTAATCCATTCTTGGTTGAACCGTCTGTTCTCGTCCATATATTGTTGGAACATCTCTATTAATTTGTCACACTTATCTTCCATGGTAAGTTCTGCCATTTTGCTTGTCGTTATTGCCCTTCTTCCTGACTGTATAACCGCTGCCAGGCTTATCTATTCAAGCCCTCTAAGTTGGACGCCACTTTGTAACAAGACCCTTTTGTGGTTTAATCTGTCTCAAGCCCCACTGTTTGGGCTAGCCACTTGGTCACCAGACCGCTGTATGCCGGTCGTTACAAAAGAATAAAATGTATACGGAAAATTCACTAATTATAGAATTTTCAAATAATAAAATAATTTTGTTTATGTTTATAGAGGTATGTATAAGAGATAAATCTGTTTTTTAAAAGGTTCTGGTAAAATTTTAATAACAGGTAGGTATTTATTGACCGTCGAGCACTTCTTGAAGATTTGCACCAAGTCTGGAGTTAAATAGATTAACTCCAGGTAATAATCGATTGGTGACTTTTCTGACTGGTCCAATATCTTGTTCAAAATAGAATATATTCTTCTCACTTAAGTCCTTCAGCCTTATAAATACCCTTAAATTACCCTGTGAAATAAGTACAGATACAAAATAATGGACATATAAAGATTTATTGACAATTTTAAACAAATAATCGATATTTTATCGATGGAGAGCAATTATCGACTCTGTCTCAGGAATTATCGATTGTGTCATACAGAACAAAATTTTATGTTATATTATATTAAAAGACAGGTTCTTTGAGCGATTAGAATTAATAGTCAGAGAAGGGTGACGAGAAAGTATAACATTAACAATTAAAAATAAATACAATAATTACTATTCAATAGTATTTAAATAAATTCGGTATATAATATTTGAATATAAATGTTTTGTCAAACCAATGAAGACTGATGTGACGTCAGTGACTGCGATGTAGTAAGCAGGTTTCGTTTTCAAGATGGCCGCTACTCGGGTTGGTCTTGGCTACTGTATATGCGTCGAGTCAGAAAATTACTATAAAATTACCTTCATCAAGGTCTAAAATGTCCCCGCACTGGTGTAATATGTCTGTTAATCTGTTTGGTGTATTCTGGTGAAGTGTTCTGTGTAAACTTGTGTTAGTTAGTTTATTTTCTATGTGTTCAACTTCTGCGGTTAAGTTTTCCAGTTATGGTTAGGAATTTCAGAATGAATCAGTTTAATTATAATGTTTTATTTGTTTTCATCACTCGTATTATAGAGTTAAGTGTTTGTTTTCACTATTGTCGTGAATGTATTAACAGCTTTAGCTTTAAAAAGTGTCTAAACCGTTTAACTCTCGTTCACTGATTTCAATGGCTAAACGCTAGTACCATCTTTCTCGATTTTAAAGAAACGTTCTTTTACACAACTGTCCAGCTTGATATTCAACAAAAGACTAATTAACTTGGTCATAATTCTTGCCCAGTTAATCTTTGGAAAAGTATTGTTAACATTTTTCGACTTCCCATACATATGATAAAATATTACATTATGTATGGAATTTATCTATTTTATTCCTCACTTTTATGAATTATTAACCTTATTATTGGTTTAATCATCTCATTCCCTTTAAATTGATGTATTATAGTCCATATCTGTAGATATTTTGTGGAAATTAACAAATTTCTTTACTTTATGGAAATATAGGCTCAAAATTGGATTTCCGTCTTTATACAAAATCCCCTCCATTTAAATATTATTAATACTATTATAATAAATTTTAATTAGTCATATTCCTCTTCCTTTCCTTAAATACATATAAATTACACCTTTGAACTGGTTTTTTGTGTTAATCTGTAAATTTGACATTGCTCTTTAAAATTAATTAATTTATATATTTTGACAATTTACAAAATGTTAAGGTATATTTCCTTATTATCATTTTAATTCATAGGATCATTCCTAGTAGTGGTTAATTGTGTTATCTTATATAAATCTTGGTAGTTTACAGGATTTATAAGTGAATTATACTATTTTATATTGGTTCTCTGATTTCACCAAATGGCCTAGATTTTAGAATTTTATATTTCTTTCTTTCTCAAATAATTTAAACTTAATTCCTCCTCTGACTTTACATAATTACAATTATATCAAAATAACATGATTTATAACTTATTGTGTTGTGTAGTAGTTAATTAACACTACATATTTAAAATAAATAATTATGAACATGGTTTAGCAATCTGCACAATTGAACATATTGCAGATATGGTTTGAACATATATCTTTTAACTATTTTTGAGCTAACATAGCATACCTATTAGAACATTATTACTGGTATGTAGGTTATTATTTATCAAACATAATTCTTTTTAAAACACATAACATAAATCTTATTTTCTAATAAACCTTACAAATACATTTATTTAACACATTGATTTTAGGACTGTGAAATAACAGTCTATTTAAACATGTTACACTTATTCATACTATATTAGTACCAGTCCTTTCTGGTTTAAACCATTATTATTGTGATCCCCTACATCAGTAAACATTAACTCCCATACTCTATTTATTATCATTTTTTACAAATGTCTTGTAAATAAAGATTTACATTAAAATAATAAAATACTGGAAACCTTCCATTTTATTATGCTGTTTATTATTAGATTTTAAAGTTGTGATATAGCATACTACTAAGTTATAGTATCACCAACTTTAAGTTTATTGGTTTTTTTTTTTTTTTAAAAAACACACAAATTCACTTTCACTGTTGGTTCTGATATTCTGAGTCTTATTATCTCAGACCAGACCTTTAGTAATCATGGACCGTTAAGACTAGTTTATTTTCTTTATTACACAATAGCTTTAGTCGGTGCACTTCTTATAATGCTATACAGCACTTTAGTTTTCTCAATAATTACATTTTATAATATTTTGGGTATGTTATGCTTTCTTTTGCATAGTTTTTGTGGGTTTGGGATTGATAGTAGTTTATATAATAATAGGTTTTATAACGGTGTTTCTTTCATACTATTTCTTCCTCTCCTCCTGTCTTCTTTCTTGTCCTTCTTCGTATCTTCCTTCTGGTATTCAATCTTGTCCCTCTTCTAGTCTTCATTCTTGTCCCTCGTCTAGTCTTCACTCTTCTGGTCTTCCTTCCGTTCTTGGGTAAACCAAGGTACTTGGTGTTATCACGACTGAGGTTTAGTTTGGAGTATTTAATTTATTCACTGAACTGACTTTATTCTTCTATACAGGTTTCAAGGTATTGTTTTCTTCCTGTTCACAAACTTTATTCTTCCCTCTTCTTGTTTTTTGGGGTATATTGGTATTCACCACCCTTTAATTGAGTCTCTTTTTTCTTTGATATGGTCTTATATAACTGGTTTACTGCTCTGAGCTTCCTGGGTAACTTACTGATATTATACAATGATTTGATGAGTTGCTTCGATACTTTCTTTGGTTTTTAAAACAGTGGTTTTTATATATTATGTAGTGAGGATTTTTACTTTATTGTGGTTCATTCCTCTGATTTATTTAAATGTCATTCAATATTATTGTAACATTTGTTGGTGTAATTAAACTTTATGATTTCATATGACTTAAAATGCAGTGGATTTTCTGTCACGCTACAATATATATACACCCTACAGTTAGAATTCAAATTCCTCTCATTCTAAATCTACCATAGTCCGTACCATAGTCCGCTAAATCTACCGCAGTGTTTTATATTAGTAGACATTTCTATTGCGTGTGAACAATTTTGATTTGATTTGTTGTAAGAGACCGTCTTGTTAATTACAAATTGGTTAACTGTGATAATTAAAGCTGGTGATTAGTGACGTAATTGGTGTCTTGTGTTTTGTTTTCCACTGTACCATACGACGATCAGTAGACCGTCGTAACAATATTTAACATGTTTATTATTTCATGATTCCTAAGGAAATGATGAAAGGAATAAAAATTAATGGAATTGTAGTACTCTGCATTTAGTTTGCAGATGACATCTTAATAATAATAATAATAATAATAATAATAATAATAATAATGAGTGATTTAGAAAAAGAAATGTGTAACAGTTGAGTTTTCTCCGATACTCTGAACATAAATTAAAACTGCTCGGTAGATCAAACAGATTATAGATAGATTAACACTGTCCAATAAGACTAAACTGATGATTGTATGTAAAGATTGTCTAGAGCAAAAAATAATGCAATTAGACTATAAAGAAATTGAATAATTGAAGCAATTTACAACATACGATGTGGTGATTGTCAGAAATAGCAATAGGTGTATAGCTCAAATAGCAATAGTAAGCACACATATTTCAGCATTTAAGGGACCTGCACACAAGTAACCGTATGGACTTGACGATAGGAAGTCATTTTCAAAAGCTTTTATTTGGACCAATTTTACTTTACGGAGAGAGTGTCTGTATGTTGGGTCAAAAGGAGACGGTCTGGCCGGAGGCAGGTGGAAATGTTGATGTGGAAAAAGATTGAATAGATGTGATGTGAAAATGTTGATGTGATAAAGAAATTTAATAGTACGAAAAATAGTAGTTGAAGTTTTAAATGAAGTAACGGATAAAATAAAACTTATAAATGATCGTCCGAGGAGCAAATTCTCGGACGATGTGCAGAGAGTAGAACCTGCAATGTACGATGCATTCAAAAGAAAATAAGAATTCCTGGATGGAACGATAAGGCCTGGCCTTTAAATGAAGAGAAAAGGATGCTAGAGCAGTTTAACAACACTTTTATATGCTAAATGTTGATACTTTCATTTTCATTTAGACTCATTTGCTAACGTCCAACATCAAGAAACATGTAAAAATTGTTAAGAAAGTTACTGCAGACGATTATATAAACCACTTTTCTCTTACTTCTGTATGCATTCTAACCTAGATTTATACTCAACTATATCAGTTATGTATAAACTGCTCAACTTTGCTATCTGTGAAGCGACCTACTATCGAAAAGTACAAAGTAAACATTATTAACACTTAATAATCCTTGAGTCCCCTTATTAAATATCTTATCACTACTGTAACTTTAATAACCTTCATCTTTCCCAACAAACTAATTTAGTTGGAAGATAAAGCTGTAGTTAACCACACTCCACACTGTCCTAACTACTACTGACAATCGCTAAAGTTTCTTGCCATCGGTACGATATCGCTGTTTGTTCAGTTACGTTTTATGCCATCTGTAGGCTAATGATTATAGTGTCCGTGTGTTTGGCTACCAGCTCGACACTGACCCGTATTGCGATGGCTACACTAGTGTGCAACGTTGACAGCTTAATGATTCCAATTCGCCTTGGCAATCGTTTCGCATGCGCGCGGGTGTGTGTTTGTGTGTCTTTTGTTCGCTTTCTAATAACATTCACTTGGACCGTTTTACACTCTCCGATCTTTCCCGATTCCAGTCTCCATCTCTCTCGCCCTTCGTTTTTTAAGTCATCCTCAAGTCCCTAGTCCTCATATCCCTATGTATGCTTTCTTCCAGCTTTTTCTGGTCTCGTTCTGTCTTTTTATTCCCAGTCTACTACTCGTTTTTTTTAGTACTGTGTTCGGCCGTCCGTTGGACAATGTCCATACTAAAAGAATTTCATACTTCTGGTATGATCTATGATTGGTGTCTACATGTTCTGACTAATATAATGTCAGTAATGTTTAATATGACTGAATTAACCGCCTTGGACTGGTTACATATGAAACGCTGCACTTGAACTACATCAATTCACACTTCAAAAACGATTTACACTACTGTCTGTCACTTCACGCTTTCTATACCCTGTGACTAGCAACATGATAGGTGACTCAGCAACAGGTCAATTGAAATCTCTTTGTAAATACTGTAACATAAAACAAAATGGATAAATTTTTCTGAACCGCGCTACGAACGACTGAAAAGAGATTTGTTTATATATTTTAGTGGCCCTTAACCTCTTCACCAAATGCCGTTATTGAATACATACCCGGTACAAGTCAGAGTACATTGAAGTTTTACATTGTTCTAATGTTATAATTCTGAAATGTTTAAAATAGTCTAGCATCTGTCTGTACTTCAGCCTACTTTGACTGGATGTCAGGCTCTGCTTTTCCTACAAACCAGTTATCCTATTATTCCTACTACCTTATGCATGCAGGATTTTCCAGCGGGAAAAATCCAGCTGGATTTTCCGAATGTTTTGTTTCTTTTTCAATATGACTCCAGATATCCTCAAAAAAAACTTTTGTCTAATAACACGGCCTTTCCATTAGTGGCATCCGTTTATAATACACCTTCGTCGACACAAGACGAAATTATTGACAGCGATCCACAGATCAATGAGACACTGATCGTTAAGTTTGCTACAATAAAAGCTTGCCGCATGAAATTCATCTTCAGATGTTTATGGTAATCTTTATAGTATATAGTGCAGTACTCCGTAGTACATATAAGTACCACGAGCCGCCATTGGAAGCAACACTATCATTTTGACAGTGGTCCACTTGATGAAAACCCTAAAGAAATTATGGGGATTCTTATTAAATGTTCTTCTATACATGAATGATGATGACGATGTTTCCAAACCATTCCATATACGAATACTTTAGCCATTACAGGGGGCAAAGATGAACTCATCGTTAAGCCCTCTTTCTGGGTGTAGAAACAATCTTTACACAGAAAATACACAGACCTAACGCAAACAGTGAAACATTCTAAAATCCCACTAACCGAAAGAGTGCGATTATTATACATAAAGTTGTACTACATAAGTTGTAAATTTCTTCAAGAGTGCTCTTACAATATTCAGTTTTAAGAGCACTTGGAAAAAGGTTAACCAAATCAAAGCTCACCATCATATCTGAACGATTTAATTTCAAAGTCTTAGCCACTCTAACAAAGTGAGCAGTTTCTGAATCACCACACTACTGACTATGGTAGATTTAGCATGAGAGGAATTTGAATTCTAACTGTAGGGTATATATATATATATATATATATATATATATATATATATATTTCAATCACTTTCTGCTACAGTCCATTTCTTGATGTATATAATACTATAATACTTATAACTATTTTACCTCAAGATATATTTTTTCCTTTAGGGACATGTTTTTAAGAAGCAAGATGGCGAAGGTTGAAGATGGGAGAACAGAATCTCCCGAAACATGTCCCTAAAAGAAAAAAATATATCTTGAGGTAAAATAGTTATAAGTATTATAGTAATATATATATATATATAGTGCAACAATACATATATTTGCCCAGGGCGGTAGGTTTGTAAATATTTAGCATAGAAAATATATGATGAACAGTTTTTAACAATATTATGCAGGCTAAGAATTGTCAGAAAGCGTACACCCGCCCCGCGAGTGAATACAGCGCTTGTGTGTTTGTGTGTGTGAACGCAAGCTACAACAGGCGATGTCTACGATGGGGTGATGCGTACGAATTGTTGGTTTGTCTGTAATCAGGTTTTAACCGGATAAAAATAAACTAATTATTTTTTGTAATTGAATGTTAATTACTAGTGTAATTAAATAGTAATTAATAAGTGTGTTATATGAGAATGACCAGAAAAAAATTACGCAAACGATATTATCGCTCGTGCTACGAGTATGTTTACGAAACCGCGAAAATGAACCAAAAAGTGATTTGTAATTAAAAGGACGCTTTGCACGAAGTGACAATATCTAACAGGTCGAAAATAGTCCTGGACTTGTCAGATCGCCGTCCAATATAAATACCACCGGCAATTTTGGGGCGATCTCAGAGACTCAAGATATCTTCACAGAACGTCACGCTGCTGGTCTGCCGACCGATCGAACATCTTTACCACACACACCAAGACTTACGGAGGACCTCTGGACCATCACAAACAACAAACCGTAGAGACAGAGAACACAGCATCAGCATAATCACACACACACACACACACACACACACACACACACACACACACACACACACACACACACACACACACACACACACACACACACACACACACACACACACACACACACACACACACACACACACACACACACACACACACACACACACACACACACACACACACACACACACACACACACACACACACACACACACACACACACACACACACACACACACACACACACACACACACACACACACACACACACACACACACACACACACACACACACACAACTGTAACGTCAGCAGTATGCAGGTGATGAATAAATAATTATATTTGTTTGTTTGTGAAAAGAACTCTTAAAAAGAAACTTATATATGAACAGTAAAGACTTGAAGTTTTAAATATAATCACTGTACATAAATTAAAATGGTAGTTGAAGAAAATAATTAAATTTAACAAGAAAATTAAAATACTAATCTTATGTTGTATGTTAAAATTTGGGTGTGTCAGAAATAAATAATAGTTTGGAAGTAAATGTTATATTTTTTTATTTTTTGTATATATCAACAATTAGTTTTATTCTTGAGATTTAATATTATTTTTGTTTGTAAATGAGTTGCTATTATTATTTAAAATTGGAGTCAAAGTCAGACACACTGAAATAAAAAGTGTTTAGATAATTTGTTTAACATGTCTGTTTAGCTAGTAAGATTATATGTTTGTTTATTTTTATATGTCATGAACAGCATAGAAGGTTATATTGTATTTTTGTAAACTTATAAAAGAGAAGATTTTTTCCAAAATTTTAATATTTGCATATTTTTTATTAATATTAATAAATCATAGAATGATTATTTTGAAACGGTTTTAATTAATTATTTATGTCATCAACATCTCACTCCTCTTTGAAAATTATTTTTTTATTGTGCAACTACATACGTATACTTGACGCAACGAGAATAAAAAAAATCCTGCGACCAGGCCGGTGTGATACACTTCATAGTTGGATATGTATTCAATAACGGCATTTGGTGAAGAGGTTAAGGGCCACTAAAATATATAAACAAATCTCTTTTCAGTCTTTCGTAGCGCGGTTCAGAAAACATTTATCCATTTTGTTTTATGTTACAGTATTTACAAAGAGATTTCAATTGACCTGTTGCTGAGTCACCTATCATGTTGCTAGTCATAGGGTATAGAAAGCGTGAAGTGACAGACAGTAGTGTAAATCGTTTTTGAAGTGTGAATTGATGTAGTTCAAGTGCAGCGTTTCATATGTAACCAGTCCAAGGCGGTTAATTCAGTCATATTAAACATTACTGACATTATATTAGTCAGAACATATAGACACCAATCATAGATGATACCAGAAGTATGAAATTCTTTTAGTATGGACATTGTCCAACGGACGGCCGAACACAGTACTAAAAAAAACGAGTAGTAGACTGGGAATAAAAAGACAGAACGAGACCAGAAAAAGCTGGAAGAAAGCATACATAGGGATATGAGGACTAGGGACTTGAGGATGACTTAAAAAACGAAGGGCGAGAGAGATGGAGACTGGAATCGGGAAAGATCGGAGAGTGTAAACCGGTCCAAGTGAATGTTATTAAAAAGCGAACAAAAGACACACACACACACACACCCGCGCGCGCGCATGCGAAACGATTGCCAAGGCGAATTGGAATCATTAAGCTGTCAACGTTGCACACTAGTGTAGCCATCGCAATACGGGTCAGTGTCGAGCTGGTAGCCAAACACACGGACACTATAATCATTAGCCTACAGATGGCATAAAACGTAACTGAACGAACAGCGATATCGTACCGATGGCAAGAAACTTTAGCGATTGTCAGTAGTAGTTAGGACAGTGTGGAGTGTGGTTAACTACAGCTTTATCTTCCAACTAAATTAGTTTGTTGGGAAAGATGAAGGTTATTAAAGTTACAGTAGTGATAAGATATTTAATAAGGGGACTCAAGGATTATTAAGTGTTAATAATGTTTACTTTGTACTTTTCGATAGTAGGTTACTACACAGATAGCAAAGATGAGCAGTTTATACATAACTGATATAGTTTAGTATAAGTCTAGGTTAGAATGCATACAGAAGTAAGAGAAATGTGGTTTCTATAATCGTCTGCAGTAACTGTCTTAACAATTTTTACATGTTTCTTGATGTTGGACGTTAGCAAATGAGTCTAAATGAAAATGAAAGTATCAGCATTTAGCATATAAAAGTTTTGTTAAACTGCTCTAGCATCCTTTTCTCTTCATTTAAAGGCCAGGCCTTATCGTTGCATCCAGGAATTCTTATTTTCTTTTGAATGCATCGTACATTGCAGGTTCTACTCTCTGCACATCGTCCGAGAATTTGCTCCTCGGACGATCATTTATAAGTTTGATTTTATCCGTTACTTCATTTAAAACTTCAACTACTATATTTCGGACTATTAAATTTCTTTATCACATCAACATTTTCACATCACATCTATTCAATCTTTTTCCACATCAACATTTCCACCTGCCTCCGGCCAGACCGTCTCCTTTTGACCCAACATACAGACACTCTCTCCGTGAAGTAAAATTGGTCCAAATAAAAGCTTTTGAAAACGACTTCCTATCGTCAAGTCCATACGGTTACTTGTGTGCAGGTCCCTTAAATGCTGAAATATGTGTGCTTAGTATTGCTATTTGAGCTATACACCTATTGCTATTTCTGACAAACACCACATCGTATGTTGTAAATTGCTTCAATTATTCAATTTATTTATAGTCTAATTGCATTATTTTTTGCTCTAGGCAATCTTTACATACAATCATCAGTTTAGTCTTATTGGACAGTGTTAATCTATTTATAATCTGTTTGATCTACCGAGCAGTTTTAATTTATGTTCAGAGTATCGGAGAAAACTCAACTGTTACACATTTCTTTTTCTAAATCACTCATTATTATTATTATTATTATTATTATTATTATTATTATTATTATTATTATTATTAAGATGTCATCTGCAAACTAAATGCAGAGTACTACAATTCCATTAATTTTTATTCCTTTCATCATTTCCTTAGGAATCATGAAATAATAAACATGTTAAATATTGTTACGACGGTCTACTGATCGTCGTATGGTACAGTGGAAAACAAAACACAAGACACCAATTACGTCACTAATCACCAGCTTTAATTATCACAGTTAACCAATTTGTAATTAACAAGACGGTCTCTTACAACAAATCAAATCAAAATTGTTCACACGCAATAGAAATGTCTACTAATATAAAACACTACGGTAGATTTAGCGGACTATGGTACGGACTATGGTAGATTTAGAATGAGAGGAATTTGAATTCTAACTGTAGGGTGTATATATTGTAACGAAACAAAAAAAAAAGAATAGTAAATAATAGTGGAATCCGATCCAGAGAAGAAACAAGAAATAATAATTGAAAGCAAATTAAAGGAAAACTATTTGGTTTGACTTATATAATATTATCCAGAAACCCAGAAATAACCCAGTAGAATAGGGCAGTAAACAGAAAAAAGTGAAATAAATAAACCTAGTAGGCCTAATCAACTTTAATAGGTGCCACTGGGCGTCAAAATAAAACAGTGAGAAAACAAGTGTCATTGGAAATAGAAAGCAAAGGTGTTACAATTAATATTATATGTTTGGTCGCAATCGGCCTACCATTCGAATTATTAATCGGATGCGATATGCTGAGGAAATACTCAGCCATTATTGATTTGAGCAAGGAGAAGGTGTCCTTGAACTCAGAAGGTGTTATGTGGACGGTAGAGTTAATAGGAAGCGATGGTGCCCCTCTGAACCGTACCCATCACCAAGTTAGGGAATTAAATTTTTTAAATAATGACACCCAATGCAGAAAAATAATCTATAATATGACAAATGAAGACCTGTGGAACAGTAAATTACAGGAGATAAGGGAGTTTATACACCAAGGCACAAATAATTTGACAGTAAAACAAGTAGAAGATCTCATTATAATATATAAGAAGTATGAACATGTATTTTCAGAAAAACCAGGAAAAGTAAAAAACTATCAGTGTAGAATACAATTTAAAGAACCAGCAGAATTCCACAGAAAATCCTATCCTATACCATATTCATTGAAGGAGGCGGTTAGAGATGAAATTAATAAAATGTTGTTAAATGATATAATTGAGCATAGCCAATATCACCATATACTAGCCCAATAGTAGCAATTCAGAAGAAGAAGAAAATAACATAAGTAATTATGTCCTCACACCTAATGAAGTGTTCAGAAATAATGACTTCTGAAGGGAGGCAATTTGTAACGAAACAAAAAAAAAAGAATAGTAAATAATAGTGGAATCCGATCCAGAGAAGAAACAAGAAATAATAATTGAAAGCAAATTAAAGGAAAACTATTTGGTTTGACTTATATAATATTATCCAGAAACCCAGAAATAACCCAGTAGAATAGGGCAGTAAACAGAAAAAAGTGAAATAAATAAACCTAGTAGGCCTAATCAACTTACCCTGAATAACAACAACCAAACCCAATAAAGAGTACCTAATCATAAATTAAAATTGTATTAACAAAATTGTATCGACATATTTTAAGGATAGAAAAAGGGACACAAACCTTACAGTTATATGAGTGACAGAATATAAATAGTGACACAGACTACTGTTAAACAGTGTTAATTATTTTTGTATGAAAAGTGTTTTATTGTTATTATTAGACAGAATTTTAGTTTATCATACAGACAATAGTTTAGCAGTATAAATAAACTAAAACTGTCAAAAACAATTATTATTATTAAGAGTTTTGTTGTATGTTATAAGATTTTATGTCACCAGTTAATTTATGTAAATATATTTATCTCAGGTAGTCAAAGTAGAAATTACAATAAACCATAAAAATTGTTCCACCACATATCATAGAAATTCAAATTAATAAGGTTTTACAGTTATAAACTGAGGCATGTTTAGTATCAAATTGTTTATAATTATCTAATTATTAATTGTATAAACATTGCATATATAATTAGAGTATAATAATAAAATTATCTATTAAAGGTAATTTATAAAATATAAAGTAGGTAATGGGTGTTGATCCTATAACATTTAACCTGTACATAAATGACCAATCAAAATTTAAGAAATTTGTATGAGTAGGTAACTAAAAGAAAGAAGAAATAACACTTAATTGTTAATTGTGATGGAAAGCAGTTGAATAGTGCGTGTCTAGAGGTAATTAGAAGTATACAAAAATAGATGACCCGTGTGTGAAAGAAGATCTGAAGGACCATCATCGAAGATAATAATCCTTCCACTACCATTTTCATGAACAAATAATACACACAATCAAGAAAAATATTCAGAAACGACCAGGAACCCTTCAGCAATATCGTCTAGATGTGTAAAGTATAATTTGACAATATTTTTTTTTAACAAGGAACAACCACTAGACAATATAACAATTTACACTAACACTAATCACTAGTCAACATTTTAAAGTGCAACCAAATTCAATATATAAGCTAACAGTGATTACAAGGAAACATTTATTGTACACATTGATAAACTACATTATTTTCTGAGACGGACAAATTGAATATCGTCAAAACTTGTATGTAACTTAATATATAATTTGTGTAAATTTTTAGATTATATGTAATATATTGTTTGTAAAGGTACTCTCTATTATTAATCAACATGCAAAGGAATTTTTCGTAGCAGCCACAAGAATTCCCACGAAATATATTAAAATTATTTAATATATAAATCCTGAGATAAATATCGACCCTGTGACAACCTTATGTATCGAATGGAATTTTCCAATAATTTGAATTTATGTTACACAGATTAAATCATTATGTTATTAAATCATATCCATGAGTTATTATTCCATTAAGATAGTGTTATAAATTGGCGCACCAACTAGTGAGGCTGAAATTAGGGAATATTAAGTGAAGAAATTGAACCAAGCAAATTAATTTCCTAATTTTTAGCTGGCGACTGCTATAAGTTCCAAGAAATAATAAAGATGCGTAAGAGGGCTACATCGTTGAAACGGACGAAGGAGGCAGAGAAGGAAGTCAGGATGGAAGAGAAAGAAGTAACATCGGTGGAGGATGTGGAGACGTTAGCAAGAAAGGAAGATAGGGGAGACCCGAATCTTATAAAATTAATGGAATTAATGAATAGTATGAGTGAAAAAATGGACAGAAATAAGGAAGAAACGAATGACAATTTTAAGAAGCAGAAGGAAGAATTCACTGAAAACTCAAGGAAACAAAATGAAATTTTGAGTCAAAACTTATTAAAACAAATGGAGGAACAAAACAAGCAAACGAAGGAAGATTTGAAGAAGCAGAAGGAAGAATTCACTGAAAACTCAAGGAAACAAAATGAAATTTTGAGTCAAAACTTATTAAAACAAATGGAGGAAAAATTCGATAACATCAAGGAAGATAACAGACAAACGAATGAAAAAATTGATAGCATCAAGGAAGATCACAGACAAACGAATGAGAAAATTGATAGCATCAAGGAAGATAACAGACAAACAAATGAGAAAATGAGTGAAAATTTAATAAAACAGATGGAGGAGAGATTTGACCAAAACAAAGAAGAAACTAACGAAAATTTTAGGAAACAAAACGAAACCACTAATGAGAGTTTAAAACTGATAAATGAGAAAATTGATAGTATTAAGGAAAGTACTAATGAAACTTTAAAGCAAACTATAAGTGAAAATAATAACCAAATGAAGGAAGAGTTCAGACAAATCAATGAAGAGAATTTAAGAAGAATTAATGGTAGAATTGAACAGGTCAATGATACAATTAACCAGAAGATGGACAAAATCGATGAGGAAAGGAAGCAAGAAATAGCTGACACTAATGAGAGATTGAGAAAAGCTAACGAAACCATCATACAAAATAAAGCAGTGATAAATACCAGAATAGACCAGGTCCAAGAAAATAGTCGTATTCAAATAGAAGGAATACAAAAGGAACAAGAAAATTTAGTTAATTTACAGAAACAGACCGGAGAAAGGTGTGACAATATTAACACTACGGTGAATAATTTAACTGGTCAGGTACGCCAAAATCAAGAAGAAATTGAGTTAGTTAGAACCAGACCAAATAATATTACTCATGTTTCCACAAATGAAACCAGAGAAGGAATTAATTTCAAAAATTATCGCAGAAACCCCATGGAATTCCTGGCCAGAATTGAGGAACATTTTAATAAACATCGAATAACTATCTGGAGCTTGATTAGAGAGATGTTGGATGAGCATTTTAGGGAGATTACGGACAACTGGTGGACAGCAACCAGGAATGCGATAGTGGACTACGCTCAATTTAAAAAACTGTTTAAAGAAAAATACTGGTCCGAAGCTATACAAAATATTATAAGGGACAACATTTGTCAGGGAAGATATGATGGAAATAGAGGTACATCTCCAACTACTTACTTCTGGGGAAAGGTATGTTTGGCGAGACACCTAGAGCCAAGAATACCAGAAGAATCCCTAGTAACTAAAATGGCATACCATTATGACACAGGAATTGCCAGAGCACGCCTGGGAAGCCAGATTAAAACGGTCCACGCAATGGCTGACTTATTAGAAAATTATGAACACGAGGGTTACTACAAAAAAAGCAGACAACGAACTGATCAGTGCGGTTCAAAAAATAGTAACCATGGTATGAATCATAATCAATATAATAACATGAATAACCGGAATAGTTATGTCAACGATCGTAATTACAACCAAAATTTTACCCCAAATAATAACCAACCAGCAAACTTCAATCGAAACCCAATTAACAATAATGATAACAACAGGCCCAATCAAAATTACCATCCGGGTAATAGAAACAATAATAATTATAATAACTACCGAACAAACCAAAATTATAATAATTTTAGGAGTAACTCAGGAGTTAATAACAATAATAATCAGGGTAATTATAATAATAATCGTTCGTACCGACCCCGAATAAATTACATCAGTGCCGAAGAAGGGGATTACTGGAGATACCATCAACCTCGGAGGAACAGTTTTAATAACAGTTATGATCAAAGAGGAAATCCCAGAGGGATGAGTCACCATTATAACCGAGTCAGAAGTAGAAGCCAGGAGGACTTCCGAGAATCAAGGGGAAGTGAACAATTAGACAACCGAGAGGTTGAACAACCAGGAACCAGCACACCAGTCCAGGCAAATCAACAGTCATGCCCGGAAAATAATCGTGATAGCCTTAATTTAAACGGAGTGAGGCAGTAATAAACCCTCGCGACCCCTTACTGCTACTAACTACTGGGTACAATAACCACCAAATTCAAAAACATAGTAATAACAAATTACTACCAACTAATTATGAAAAGCTAATTATGGAAAATAAAAGAATTTTGAAGTATAACAATAACCAAAGTTTAAGGACGGACAGTCAAAATCTTACTATTATTTACAATTATTATTTGAAAAATCTTCGAGAAGAACTGTTGGAGGAAACGGTGACAAGTAGAATCAACCAGCATAATGAAATTTTATACATAACTGCTCAAATTGAAGGAATTCCTACACGAATAATGATAGATACTGGTGCAAATGTATCACTTATTAACGATGCTGAACTGGAGAGAATACAGAAACAAAGTAAAAATATAATACCTACCTTACCTGTCAATAATGTTATTTTAATAGGTGCCACTGGGCGTCAAAATAAAACAGTGAGAAAACAAGTGTCATTGGAAATAGAAAGCAAAGGTGTTACAATTAATATTATATGTTTGGTCGCAATCGGCCTACCATTCGAATTATTAATCGGATGCGATATGCTGAGGAAATACTCAGCCATTATTGATTTGAGCAAGGAGAAGGTGTCCTTGAACTCAGAAGGTGTTATGTGGACGGTAGAGTTAATAGGAAGCGATGGTGCCCCTCTGAACCGTACCCATCACCAAGTTAGGGAATTAAATTTTTTAAATAATGACACCCAATGCAGAAAAATAATCTATAATATGACAAATGAAGACCTGTGGAACAGTAAATTACAGGAGATAAGGGAGTTTATACACCAAGGCACAAATAATTTGACAGTAAAACAAGTAGAAGATCTCATTATAATATATAAGAAGTATGAACATGTATTTTCAGAAAAACCAGGAAAAGTAAAAAACTATCAGTGTAGAATACAATTTAAAGAACCAGCAGAATTCCACAGAAAATCCTATCCTATACCATATTCATTGAAGGAGGCGGTTAGAGATGAAATTAATAAAATGTTGTTAAATGATATAATTGAGCATAGCCAATATCACCATATACTAGCCCAATAGTAGCAATTCAGAAGAAGAAGAAAATAACATAAGTAATTATGTCCTCACACCTAATGAAGTGTTCAGAAATAATGACTTCTGAAGGGAGGCAATTTGTAACGAAACAAAAAAAAAAGAATAGTAAATAATAGTGGAATCCGATCCAGAGAAGAAACAAGAAATAATAATTGAAAGCAAATTAAAGGAAAACTATTTGGTTTGACTTATATAATATTATCCAGAAACCCAGAAATAACCCAGTAGAATAGGGCAGTAAACAGAAAAAAGTGAAATAAATAAACCTAGTAGGCCTAATCAACTTACCCTGAATAACAACAACCAAACCCAATAAAGAGTACCTAATCATAAATTAAAATTGTATTAACAAAATTGTATCGACATATTTTAAGGATAGAAAAAGGGACACAAACCTTACAGTTATATGAGTGACAGAATATAAATAGTGACACAGACTACTGTTAAACAGTGTTAATTATTTTTGTATGAAAAGTGTTTTATTGTTATTATTAGACAGAATTTTAGTTTATCATACAGACAATAGTTTAGCAGTATAAATAAACTAAAACTGTCAAAAACAATTATTATTATTAAGAGTTTTGTTGTATGTTATAAGATTTTATGTCACCAGTTAATTTATGTAAATATATTTATCTCAGGTAGTCAAAGTAGAAATTACAATAAACCATAAAAATTGTTCCACCACATATCATAGAAATTCAAATTAATAAGGTTTTACAGTTATAAACTGAGGCATGTTTAGTATCAAATTGTTTATAATTATCTAATTATTAATTGTATAAACATTGCATATATAATTAGAGTATAATAATAAAATTATCTATTAAAGGTAATTTATAAAATATAAAGTAGGTAATGGGTGTTGATCCTATAACATTTAACCTGTACATAAATGACCAATCAAAATTTAAGAAATTTGTATGAGTAGGTAACTAAAAGAAAGAAGAAATAACACTTAATTGTTAATTGTGATGGAAAGCAGTTGAATAGTGCGTGTCTAGAGGTAATTAGAAGTATACAAAAATAGATGACCCGTGTGTGAAAGAAGATCTGAAGGACCATCATCGAAGATAATAATCCTTCCACTACCATTTTCATGAACAAATAATACACACAATCAAGAAAAATATTCAGAAACGACCAGGAACCCTTCAGCAATATCGTCTAGATGTGTAAAGTATAATTTGACAATATTTTTTTTTAACAAGGAACAACCACTAGACAATATAACAATTTACACTAACACTAATCACTAGTCAACATTTTAAAGTGCAACCAAATTCAATATATAAGCTAACAGTGATTACAAGGAAACATTTATTGTACACATTGATAAACTACATTATTTTCTGAGACGGACAAATTGAATATCGTCAAAACTTGTATGTAACTTAATATATAATTTGTGTAAATTTTTAGATTATATGTAATATATTGTTTGTAAAGGTACTCTCTATTATTAATCAACATGCAAAGGAATTTTTCGTAGCAGCCACAAGAATTCCCACGAAATATATTAAAATTATTTAATATATAAATCCTGAGATAAATATCGACCCTGTGACAACCTTATGTATCGAATGGAATTTTCCAATAATTTGAATTTATGTTACACAGATTAAATCATTATGTTATTAAATCATATCCATGAGTTATTATTCCATTAAGATAGTGTTATAAATTGGCGCACCAACTAGTGAGGCTGAAATTAGGGAATATTAAGTGAAGAAATTGAACCAAGCAAATTAATTTCCTAATTTTTAGCTGGCGACTGCTATAAGTTCCAAGAAATAATAAAGATGCGTAAGAGGGCTACATCGTTGAAACGGACGAAGGAGGCAGAGAAGGAAGTCAGGATGGAAGAGAAAGAAGTAACATCGGTGGAGGATGTGGAGACGTTAGCAAGAAAGGAAGATAGGGGAGACCCGAATCTTATAAAATTAATGGAATTAATGAATAGTATGAGTGAAAAAATGGACAGAAATAAGGAAGAAACGAATGACAATTTTAAGAAGCAGAAGGAAGAATTCACTGAAAACTCAAGGAAACAAAATGAAATTTTGAGTCAAAACTTATTAAAACAAATGGAGGAACAAAACAAGCAAACGAAGGAAGATTTGAAGAAGCAGAAGGAAGAATTCACTGAAAACTCAAGGAAACAAAATGAAATTTTGAGTCAAAACTTATTAAAACAAATGGAGGAAAAATTCGATAACATCAAGGAAGATAACAGACAAACGAATGAAAAAATTGATAGCATCAAGGAAGATCACAGACAAACGAATGAGAAAATTGATAGCATCAAGGAAGATAACAGACAAACAAATGAGAAAATGAGTGAAAATTTAATAAAACAGATGGAGGAGAGATTTGACCAAAACAAAGAAGAAACTAACGAAAATTTTAGGAAACAAAACGAAACCACTAATGAGAGTTTAAAACTGATAAATGAGAAAATTGATAGTATTAAGGAAAGTACTAATGAAACTTTAAAGCAAACTATAAGTGAAAATAATAACCAAATGAAGGAAGAGTTCAGACAAATCAATGAAGAGAATTTAAGAAGAATTAATGGTAGAATTGAACAGGTCAATGATACAATTAACCAGAAGATGGACAAAATCGATGAGGAAAGGAAGCAAGAAATAGCTGACACTAATGAGAGATTGAGAAAAGCTAACGAAACCATCATACAAAATAAAGCAGTGATAAATACCAGAATAGACCAGGTCCAAGAAAATAGTCGTATTCAAATAGAAGGAATACAAAAGGAACAAGAAAATTTAGTTAATTTACAGAAACAGACCGGAGAAAGGTGTGACAATATTAACACTACGGTGAATAATTTAACTGGTCAGGTACGCCAAAATCAAGAAGAAATTGAGTTAGTTAGAACCAGACCAAATAATATTACTCATGTTTCCACAAATGAAACCAGAGAAGGAATTAATTTCAAAAATTATCGCAGAAACCCCATGGAATTCCTGGCCAGAATTGAGGAACATTTTAATAAACATCGAATAACTATCTGGAGCTTGATTAGAGAGATGTTGGATGAGCATTTTAGGGAGATTACGGACAACTGGTGGACAGCAACCAGGAATGCGATAGTGGACTACGCTCAATTTAAAAAACTGTTTAAAGAAAAATACTGGTCCGAAGCTATACAAAATATTATAAGGGACAACATTTGTCAGGGAAGATATGATGGAAATAGAGGTACATCTCCAACTACTTACTTCTGGGGAAAGGTATGTTTGGCGAGACACCTAGAGCCAAGAATACCAGAAGAATCCCTAGTAACTAAAATGGCATACCATTATGACACAGGAATTGCCAGAGCACGCCTGGGAAGCCAGATTAAAACGGTCCACGCAATGGCTGACTTATTAGAAAATTATGAACACGAGGGTTACTACAAAAAAAGCAGACAACGAACTGATCAGTGCGGTTCAAAAAATAGTAACCATGGTATGAATCATAATCAATATAATAACATGAATAACCGGAATAGTTATGTCAACGATCGTAATTACAACCAAAATTTTACCCCAAATAATAACCAACCAGCAAACTTCAATCGAAACCCAATTAACAATAATGATAACAACAGGCCCAATCAAAATTACCATCCGGGTAATAGAAACAATAATAATTATAATAACTACCGAACAAACCAAAATTATAATAATTTTAGGAGTAACTCAGGAGTTAATAACAATAATAATCAGGGTAATTATAATAATAATCGTTCGTACCGACCCCGAATAAATTACATCAGTGCCGAAGAAGGGGATTACTGGAGATACCATCAACCTCGGAGGAACAGTTTTAATAACAGTTATGATCAAAGAGGAAATCCCAGAGGGATGAGTCACCATTATAACCGAGTCAGAAGTAGAAGCCAGGAGGACTTCCGAGAATCAAGGGGAAGTGAACAATTAGACAACCGAGAGGTTGAACAACCAGGAACCAGCACACCAGTCCAGGCAAATCAACAGTCATGCCCGGAAAATAATCGTGATAGCCTTAATTTAAACGGAGTGAGGCAGTAATAAACCCTCGCGACCCCTTACTGCTACTAACTACTGGGTACAATAACCACCAAATTCAAAAACATAGTAATAACAAATTACTACCAACTAATTATGAAAAGCTAATTATGGAAAATAAAAGAATTTTGAAGTATAACAATAACCAAAGTTTAAGGACGGACAGTCAAAATCTTACTATTATTTACAATTATTATTTGAAAAATCTTCGAGAAGAACTGTTGGAGGAAACGGTGACAAGTAGAATCAACCAGCATAATGAAATTTTATACATAACTGCTCAAATTGAAGGAATTCCTACACGAATAATGATAGATACTGGTGCAAATGTATCACTTATTAACGATGCTGAACTGGAGAGAATACAGAAACAAAGTAAAAATATAATACCTACCTTACCTGTCAATAATGTTATTTTAATAGGTGCCACTGGGCGTCAAAATAAAACAGTGAGAAAACAAGTGTCATTGGAAATAGAAAGCAAAGGTGTTACAATTAATATTATATGTTTGGTCGCAATCGGCCTACCATTCGAATTATTAATCGGATGCGATATGCTGAGGAAATACTCAGCCATTATTGATTTGAGCAAGGAGAAGGTGTCCTTGAACTCAGAAGGTGTTATGTGGACGGTAGAGTTAATAGGAAGCGATGGTGCCCCTCTGAACCGTACCCATCACCAAGTTAGGGAATTAAATTTTTTAAATAATGACACCCAATGCAGAAAAATAATCTATAATATGACAAATGAAGACCTGTGGAACAGTAAATTACAGGAGATAAGGGAGTTTATACACCAAGGCACAAATAATTTGACAGTAAAACAAGTAGAAGATCTCATTATAATATATAAGAAGTATAAACATGTATTTTCAGAAAAACCAGGAAAAGTAAAAAACTATCAGTGTAGAATACAATTTAAAGAACCAGCAGAATTCCACAGAAAATCCTATCCTATACCATATTCATTGAAGGAGGCGGTTAGAGATGAAATTAATAAAATGTTGTTAAATGATATAATTGAGCATAGCCAATATCACCATATACTAGCCCAATAGTAGCAATTCAGAAGAAGAAGAAAATAACATAAGTAATTATGTCCTCACACCTAATGAAGTGTTCAGAAATAATGACTTCTGAAGGGAGGCAATTTGTAACGAAACAAAAAAAAAAGAATAGTAAATAATAGTGGAATCCGATCCAGAGAAGAAACAAGAAATAATAATTGAAAGCAAATTAAAGGAAAACTATTTGGTTTGACTTATATAATATTATCCAGAAACCCAGAAATAATCCAGTAGAATAGGGCAGTAAACAGAAAAAAGTGAAATAAATAAACCTAGTAGGCCTAATCAACTTACCCTGAATAACAACAACCAAACCCAATAAAGAGTACCTAATCATAAATTAAAATTGTATTAACAAAATTGTATCGACATATTTTAAGGATAGAAAAAGGGACACAAACCTTACAGTTATATGAGTGACAGAATATAAATAGTGACACAGACTACTGTTAAACAGTGTTAATTATTTTTGTATGAAAAGTGTTTTATTGTTATTATTAGACAGAATTTTAGTTTATCATACAGACAATAGTTTAGCAGTATAAATAAACTAAAACTGTCAAAAACAATTATTATTATTAAGAGTTTTGTTGTATGTTATAAGATTTTATGTCACCAGTTAATTTATGTAAATATATTTATCTCAGGTAGTCAAAGTAGAAATTACAATAAACCATAAAAATTGTTCCACCACATATCATAGAAATTCAAATTAATAAGGTTTTACAGTTATAAACTGAGGCATGTTTAGTATCAAATTGTTTATAATTATCTAATTATTAATTGTATAAACATTGCATATATAATTAGAGTATAATAATAAAATTATCTATTAAAGGTAATTTATAAAATATAAAGTAGGTAATGGGTGTTGATCCTATAACATTTAACCTGTACATAAATGACCAATCAAAATTTAAGAAATTTGTATGAGTAGGTAACTAAAAGAAAGAAGAAATAACACTTAATTGTTAATTGTGATGGAAAGCAGTTGAATAGTGCGTGTCTAGAGGTAATTAGAAGTATACAAAAATAGATGACCCGTGTGTGAAAGAAGATCTGAAGGACCATCATCGAAGATAATAATCCTTCCACTACCATTTTCATGAACAAATAATACACACAATCAAGAAAAATATTCAGAAACGACCAGGAACCCTTCAGCAATATCGTCTAGATGTGTAAAGTATAATTTGACAATATTTTTTTTAACAAGGAACAACCACTAGACAATATAACAATTTACACTAACACTAATCACTAGTCAACATTTTAAAGTGCAACCAAATTCAATATATAAGCTAACAGTGATTACAAGGAAACATTTATTGTACACATTGATAAACTACATTATTTTCTGAGACGGACAAATTGAATATCGTCAAAACTTGTATGTAACTTAATATATAATTTGTGTAAATTTTTAGATTATATGTAATATATTGTTTGTAAAGGTACTCTCTATTATTAATCAACATGCAAAGGAATTTTTCGTAGCAGCCACAAGAATTCCCACGAAATATATTAAAATTATTTAATATATAAATCCTGAGATAAATATCGACCCTGTGACAACCTTATGTATCGAATGGAATTTTCCAATAATTTGAATTTATGTTACACAGATTAAATCATTATGTTATTAAATCATATCCATGAGTTATTATTCCATTAAGATAGTGTTATAATATATATATATATATATATATATATATATATATATATAGTGCAACAATATATATATTTGCCCAGGGCGGTAGGTTTGTAAATATTTAGCATAGAAAATATATGGTGAACAGTTTTTAACAATATTATGCAGGCTAAGAATTGTCAGAAAGCGTACACCCGCCCCGCGAGTGAATACAGCGCTTGTGTGTTTGTGTGTGTGAACGCAAGTTACGACAGGACGACAGGCAAAGTCTACGATGGGGTGATGCGTACGAATTGTTGGTTTGTCTGTAATCAGGTTTTAACCGGATAAAAATAAACTAATTAATACATTTTAAACCTGTGAACAAAGACTTACCCCAATTATAAAAACACCATTAAGTTAAGGAATTTTTAATGAATATAGTGATGTAAAAGTATTGCAGAAATGTGCAATAATAAAGACGCTAGGTAATTGAATGTTAATTACTAGTGTAATTAAATAGTAATTAATAAGTGTGTTTATATGTGAATGACCAGAAAAAAATTACGCAAACGATGATATCGCTCGTGCTACGAGTATGTTTACGAAATCGCGAAAATGAACCAGAAAGTGATTTGCAATTAAAAGGACGCTTTGCACGAAGTGACAATATCTAACAGGTCGAAACCAGTCCTGGACTTGTCAGATCGCCGTCCAATATAAATACCACCGGCAATTTTGGGGCGATCTCAGAGACTCAAGATATCTTCACACAACGTCACGCTGATCGAACATCTTTACCACACACACCAAGACTTACGGAGGAACTCTGGACCATCACAAACAACAAACCGTAGGGACAGAGAACACAGCATCAGCATAATCATATTTATCAAATTTTCAGAATTCAGGACACACACACACACACACACACACACACACACACACACACACACACACACACACACACACACACACACACACACACACACACACACACACACACACACACACACACACACACACACACACACACACACACACACACACACACACACACACACACAACTGTAACGTCAGCAGTACGCAGGCGATGAATAAACAATTATATTTTTTGTTTGTGAAAAGAACTCTTAAAAAGAAACTTATATATGAACAGTAAAGACTTAAAGTTTTAAATATAATCACTGTACATAAATTAAAATGGTAGTTGAAGAAAATAATTAAATTTAACAAGAAAATTAAAAAATACTAATCTTCTGTTGTATGTTAATATTTGGGTGTGTCAGAAATAAATAATAGTTTGGATGTAAATGTTATATTTTTTATTTTTTGTATATATCAACAATTAGTTTTATTCTTGAGATTTAATATTATTTTTGTTTGTAAATGAGTTGCTATTATTATTATTTAAAATTGGAGTCAAAGTCAGACACACTGAAATAAAAAGTGTTTAGATAATTTGTTTAACATGTCTGTTTAGCTAGTAAGATTATATGTTTGTTTATTTTTATATGTCATGAACAGCATAGAAGGTTATATTGTATTTTTGTAAACTTATAAAAGAGAACATTTTTTCCGAAATTTTAATATTTGCATATTTTTGATTAATATTAATAAATCATAGAATGATGAATTTGAAACGGTTTTAATTAATTATTTCATGTCATCAACATCTCACTCCTCTTTGAAAATTATTTTTTTATTGTGCAACTACATACGTATACTTGACGCAACGAGAATAAAAAAAATCCTGCGACCTGGCCGGTGTGATACACTTCATAGTTACGTTGAGTACATAGTATTGTATTTGTGTAATTTTTATAATAGCCTACTTGTAACGTTGCATAATAATTTGGCGTGCCCAACGTGTGGCTCGATATATGTTAATTATCATATATGTTCATAATTAATAAGTGTATTATTATTATTGTTATTAATATTATTGTATTGTATTTGTAATATTGTTGTGTATTTCACAGCTGGCGCTCAACAAAAATGAAAGAGGAGAGAAATTGTTGGTATGAGATAATTTATAATAATAATAAACGTAAATAAATAATATTAAATAAAAACCAATAGAGTCGCGGTTTACCAATATACTAATAATTAATAAAACAAAAAACGAATTTAAATTTAATTCTAATACAACGAAATGGCTACACCGCAGAAAGGAGTTGATATTGAGGCTATGTTTAGAAGTCTCCAGGAACAAATGCAAAAAATAATGAACAAATCCAAAAGAATAATGAAGAATTAAAAAGAATAGCGAAGAAACTAGGGCCGAATTTAAAGCTGAATTCAAAGAGTTTAAAGAGCAACTGACTATAAAACTCGAAGAAACTAATACCAGAATAGAAGTATTAGAAGCTAGAGTAGAACAGTCACTAAACGAACATAATGTATTACAGTCGTCCCGCACAACACATAACACTTCGCCACAATACTACAAACCGCACTCAAATAATTCGCAACTCAAACTGAAACTGAATCTGAAACTGAACGTCGTTGAGTACTTGTATTCATACCCCGCCGAAATACTAGAATATTCCGTACTGCGTATTAACAATAAAGGAAAACATTAGAGCGTAATTCATTGCTGCCTTGACACAGTTCGCGCGGCTTCTGTTACAGTCTAGCTAATGCGTCGAGAATTACGTACGCCACACACATTACATACGATTCCTCCGGAACATTCAATAAACACGTAGACTGTTCTGTAATGTCGTAACAATATAGTACGGAAATAGAAAGTTGCTTTTTCTTATCCTTACTTCATTCATGTTCCCATCTAAGATTATCTTCGTACTTTGGTCAGTTTTAAAATCAACTTCCTATCTTTTCAGTAAATGACTGCTATTTCTTTATTTTATTAGCATTTGTCAGTTAACCATATCAAAGGCATCTTTCAGTCAACGAAAGTTAAATATAGTGACATATTCATTCCTAACCAGGTTTCCATTATTACAAGCAGCCTTGGAGACACGTGATGACTGGGTAATTGCTCTCTGACTGTTACAATCCACTACATTCTCCTTCTTAAGGATATTTAATTAACCAACATCAATGAATTGTAAATTATTTATGTAGGTAGAACATCACTTATTTTACTCCAGTTAACTAGTGGAGTGCTTTCAAGCGAATTAGTACATCATGCGATGGTGAGGTGAATAGCTTGAAGGCAAAAAGTGGTTACTACACTCGTTGGGGGGGGGGGGGGGCAAAAATGGTGTTCTAGGGAACAGTTACTCTACTCTTTTTGTAAAGTCATCAGGTAACCTGGATTTTCATAACAATCTTTAATACACCTAAAGAACTATTCTTCTCTTTCATATTTTAAATTCTTCAAAAACTCTGATAGTATACTTCGAATGCCTGTTGCCTTGCCTTGAAGGTGTTCTCAAACTCTTCGTTAATTATTGATGTCCTAATGCCTCACTGTTCCGTCTTTCTCTTTTTCCTGAATAAATTCACTTCATCTCCCGCGTCTTTTCTTTGTTTAATTTTTCATATTTTCTACACATCGACTACACACATCACCATCGTCCGTCAATATTTTTCTTTAATCACTCCAGACTTAAATCTTCGCTTGTACTACAGATTTTTAACTTAAACGTATTCTTAGATCTACCTACCTAACATAAAGTTATTTCGTTCTTTATCTTTCCGCGAAATTCTATTTCTCCAATCGTTCTCACTTAAAATTTATTTGCATAAAAATAATTCCATCCTCGAATAAAACTCAAAATTTCCTTGGTCATGCAAAATTTTTTAGGTTCCAACTTCGTTTTACAAAGCTATTATGAACTGATTCACAATTAAATCGCTATTTCTAATTCTTTATTACCTCTGTTTTACTAATAGCTCTTATTAATTGCTAGAGGACAACAACGGCAACTCCTGGCTGCGGATACCGTAACTAGCGGCTGTCGACGCGTTATACTAGCTATGCAACCGTCACACTAAACACAAAAGCCACGCGGTATGCCTTGGTCCTTTCCTTTACGGACTGTTGAGCAGAGGTTTTCTTTTTTCGTTCTTTTAATTAATTGCTAACTCTTTTAATCCCGCTAGACACTAGTTTTTTTTTTTTTTTTTTTTTTTTTTTTTTTTTTTTTTTTTTTCTTAAACCCAATATTGATTACTCATTACCATAAGCAAGTTATGGTCACTATACACGTCTAACTCTGAGTAACTATGGGTAGATTTAAAGGTTCCTGAATGTTTTAATTACTAAGGTGTGATTAGATGCCTTCATTAGATGGAAAAGTTTCTTCCATCACTCTATTCTGCTCAGAAAATTCAATCTTTCTTCACCTACATTTCGTATATAAAAACTTCCCTATTACTCCATTGTCTTCTTTTTCTCCAGTCACCGTATTAAAATAACTTATTAGAATTATACTATCCTTATGCTTCTTGTCTGTAAACGTTTTCCTAAATTATTTCTACTTCTTCATCAACTGCCATAATTTTTTGTGAATGATGGTTGTATTATTCATCACTGTCTATTGTTATATTACTCCTTGTATTATTATATCAGTGTTATAATCAGTGTTTATCCTTAATATTATTGCCTTATTATTTACTTAGTAGCCTACATATTGGAAATAGCATTTGCCTATTTCGCATTAAAAATGTCTGCAACTCAACTTTTCATCTTCTTTTCCACTTGTTATGAATTATACTAAATGTGTCGCTGCAGGGAATCACATATCCTTCCATCTCGTTCCGCATACACATAAAATACAAATTCATTCTCTTTATTTAAAATACAAAACCTCATTTATTATTATTATTTTTTTTTGTAGTTTACCTCGCTTCAACAATGTTATGATACTGAGTGTATCAACTTTCACGATGCATCAGCAATTCCTCTGGTTAACGACCAGGAATTAATCTTCCTGCCAGATCTTGAATTTCATATACTATGATCAGTAACAACTTTTTTATCTAAAATTTCCATAGAACCTTCCATGTAGACTCTGTCACTGGGATGTCGCTTAGGGCAGTGTTCCGCAACCTTTTTTTACTCACGGCACACCCCAGACGGGCCTAGACTCAACACGGCACACCAAAATGTCTGTCCCCTCAAAATCATATGAATCTTAATATAATTACGAAATATTACGTCGTTATGTAATCAATTATTATTATTATTATTATCATCATTATTATTATTATTATTATAAAACAGGAATAGACTCATGCATTTATTAACAATTTATTAAGTTTAATAACACTGTAATAGAAAATAGTAAGACTGGTGTAGCAATCACAATATTCGCAATATTTCTTTGCGGTGAACACAAAGCTTGCCGCCTGTAACCCATCAAACCGGCCCAATATTTCAGGCGAGAATACAAATAACTTAAGATAAGCAAACTATAACAACAATATTGAGTAAATAAATTACATTTAATTTCTATGAAAATATAACAGTTATCAGCATATATTAAAGAATAAACAAGCACCTTCTTACTTAAAATCGACAATAATTAATTTATTACAATAATAGGTAAAAGTTCGCGTCACACCTTTCACCTTGTGACGGCACACTATTTTGCCGCGGCACACCGGTTGCGGAACACTGGCTTAGGGTGTTTAATGAAGTGGTTTACTTCACATTGCCTTTTCCTGTACCTCGTACACGATTAGGAACAGGGTAAAAAAAGGAAAACAGGGTATATTGAGTTCAATTAGCAGAAAATGTGAAGTCGTATATCGAGTTCAGTGCAAAGCTATATATGTCCTATGACAGGTAAACTATGTGTCACCAGCAGATACTATAAATTGCGTCAGGAGCTGCAAATTTGTGACATAATGTAACATACTCACATGTGTCTCCAGTAGTCAAGTACATAACTTGAATCAAGTGAATACCTGTATAATAAGAATGAAAATGTTTACCACGAGCTTAAGAAGAAATGTTGTGTGGAACAGAAAGAGTAGAACATAGATAAGTATTGTTGCAAAGGTCGTCGAGAAACAAAACTTCCTGTGATAGGTAACGTGCTGGACAGCCTAAAAAAGAGGTAAGTAAACGTGTTTTATAAACCACATTAGTGCGATGAACGCGAAAAATATAAAATCGAACAGAGTGATACAAACCTGTAAATAAATGCTACTATGTATTCGGAGAAACGAGTTTTTTTCGTCGGCTTTGAGTTAATGTAAGCATAGAACATGAGAAGAAGGTGACGCTGTGAAAGATCACGCCTGACAGTGCTTTATGTGTGTACACATTGTCGCCAGATGCGTTCTGTTTTATTCAGGGTGTATTTTGGTTGTTTGATTAGATTTCCATACGAGTATTTATCTCGTGAAACAATATGTATCATGTGTCGTCTGTAAAGTATGTATATTCTTTACACACGATTGATAAAAACATGATTTACATATTGTTTGTTTTGAATCAGTTACAGCATAACATGGCAGTAAGGAATTTTGTGGGACACGTTAGCAATGTATTCTCTATGCTATAAAAGTTGTTTCAGAAAGAACATGAATGTTAAATTGTTAAAATGATTTTTAATGTACATAATTGTTTATTATATTATTATCACACAGCACTTAATGAGAGAAAGCGTACAAATGAATAAAACTAGTGGACAATTAACATCCACAAAATTATATAAACATTAGTTGCATTATTTCTTTGCTCAAATAAATGGATTTTTATGTTCGGTTCAGGTATAAATGATAGTTGGTTCGTAATCTAGTTAAAAATATGACGAACATGTTCACTAACGTCTGAACGTCTATGTGTTGACCACTTTCAGTTGTGTTGAATTTCTGTCTTCGAAGTTAACGAGCACTGGGAGACTCTTCGTGTGGAACTAAACGTAAAAAAGAAACTGCCTGATTCTAGACTTAGAATTTATACTCACAAAATTTCTTCAGGAAAAATGTATTATTTGTGGCTGTTACTGATAGTATTTGACGAAGACGTACTTTTTGCCCATTGATGATGGTTACAAAATCACACGATATTACATTCTGGATGATTATAACAATAAACATTTCCAATGAATATTGATTTTATAACGTCAGCTTTATCATTTGTTAGTTAAACCAATTTTATTTGGTCAGTATCAAATAGAATATTTGATGTAAACTTCTGCAGTAACCTGTTCGCACATTTCGGAAAAACAGAAAGTCATTTTCGGCAATTTGTCAAAGGAATTAAGCTTATACTGTATGAATTCATTCGGAGGAAAAAATTGTGTTAATAATATTTACTGTGGATGGAACCAGAGTATAGCAAACAATATCCTCACCTTCCAGAAAAATAGGAAGACGCAAGCACCACGGGTGAAAGAACTTCGGGACCAAGTGGGTGAGAGGGTGAGAAGACGAACGAGCATGAGCGAGTGGGAGAATGAAGGAACACTTGCGAAGGAGAAAATAATTATAGGAAGTGAAGAAAGTTGTTAATCGCAAATGGCAAGAACGAAAAAAGGAAAGGAATAATTGGTGTACGCACATTAAAAAAATTTAATTCTTTCCTAAAGTATACAGATAATAAAATAGATTAGTTTTTATCAGTGTCACGTTAGTATACGAAGATACCGTTTATTGTACACTAGCTATTCTGAGTAGTGTTCTAGAGAATATCTTTCCCAGCCACAGAAAAAGAAAACATTTCAACATAAAATACTTTATCATGTGTGAATACTTGTTTGCAAGCGAGTGTAGACTGAGCGCGTCTCTCTCTCTCTCTCTCACGAGCAATATTTTTGTCTCGTTCATTGCTCTGTACTTCTTATCATCTTCATTTTTATTAAATTATCATTTATTTAATATAGTATTTAAATAAATAAATACATTAATTAAGGTATTTGATTAAATGCATATATATTAAAAAATATTATTATGCTTTTCATTAATTTACAAAAAATGAACGTAAAGTTAAAGACGGTTGTTCAAGACAAAATATTTTATTTAATAAGAGTATGAATGTTTTGAGTTCCTACCAACTACATAATGTACCATGTAGTGTATAATATTGGTCATAGGTAGCGCTGCTATTACCAACGCTTAATACGTTAATAATGTAATAATAAACGCTTAATGATAAAAACATTAATCGCAGTTTACTGCGTTAATATAATGTACGCAGTAAACTTATTATATTATTATATTGTTATACATTATTTTATTACGTTACGTTATTATTATACGTTAATAAGAATGTAGTTTACTATCATTGAAGCTAACGATTTATCGCATTTTGAAAATTTTGTAAATTTTACGAATTTTCAGTTAGAATTTGATTGCAGAACTTCTTGGTTTGGAATACAGAGCCTTGAAGATTGCTCATATTACTATATGTTACAATTCGGTTGAAACAAACACTTTTATTTCTACTTTTCACGTGTTTATTGAACATCGCGTCATACACAACCGTCCTTGTTGTACCTTTTAACACGGAATTCTATTTGACGGCTCGTTGGTAATTGGATTTATCAGAAATTCCTAATTTAACAATATACAAAACGTGGTAAGAATCAAGGCTTTGTTATATTCTATGTAAGGTCGAGTTTTATTTTATATACCAACCAATACGCGGTTCTGTAGGTCTTGTTAAAAAAAAAAAAAAAAAAAGTAACGTTTTTAAAGTGAAAATCTTTTCTGGGTTTCTTCTCTACAAAACTGTTACCCAAACTTATTTTAGTTATAAATAATTTTAGCTTGAACTGCCATTGACACCAACAATTCCTGTCATGAAATGATGGTCGTAGCGAATTGTTACATCATCCAGGAAGCTGCTGTTGGTTGCAAAGATGTACTGTTTGAAAATTAAAAGCTGCTTATTATATTATTATTACACAGGTCTTCATGAGAGGAAGCGTACAAATGAACTTTCTAGTGTGGCAGCGAACCCCAGTTATTGTCGACGTACGTAATAACTCCATCGCAGTGGGATTCGTAAGCCGAAAATGAAAGCAGTGTGTCGACTGACAGGATTCCCTGGATGCAAACCTTCGTCCCAGCTTGGAGACTGTTAATGGGTCACGCAGAAAGGAATGTTAAATTATAAGTTTTATAAAGATAAGCCTTATGATCCGCAGAAACCGTAAATAGTTTTTATTGGTATTTCAAACAAACTACGAAACTGGAGAATGGAAAAGAGGTACAGATTCTTGGTTTTAAAAGTTATTATGGAGCAATCTATTTTATGTTACTTTGACTGCTGCGTTTCATACTGTAAATGGAACTGAAACTTGTAATGATACGGAGATTGTGCTCCTTTGTTTTCGGGCGTCAATATTAAGATTTTTAAGACTAGCTCAATGTATTGATGCGCTAAATAATTTATTCGAAATAGTATTGCATATACTTGGTAATTACAATGATTTATCGTGTTATAAATTATTTTTAGCTATATTTATTATTGAATACTTCCACTCAGATTTGTATTATTAATTATTTACTTGGACGCCAGAGCAGAAGATCTCAGGATTGTTATGAAATAATAACACTTTGTTCAGATACTAATATTTATATTGTTAGATTCTTATCACTTATCTATGATCTGAAACTTAATCATGTATATCATCCTTATAATCAATAATAACAACAAAATTTTATTAATATTTTTAGTTTACGGTTTCTTTTAAATCATATTATTCAAGTAATATTCATAGGAGTTCTTAGTATATTCAAATTTACTCCATTAACATATTTAAATCATTAATATTAATCAAAACACACATATATATCATCAATTCTTAACTGCTACAAACTTCTATAATATTCAATATATTCAATTATTTAACTCAGTTATCATTTCTGTAATTATTATTACTTGTTTCTTACTTACTATATCATAATTCACCAAAACATGTCATATAGCATAAATTGAATGTTTAGTATCTGAACTCGTGGGTCTTTTGAAATGAGATGAGTTAATTTTGAGATGTTAAAATTATGTTAATTTATTGTATTGTAAATCATAAATGAGATATTGTTACTTGTTGCTGGATTCCGAATAGCCGAATGACGAATTGTAATCCTGCGTTAACCATTACACTACACTTTACACTGATCACGCTTGGTTAACTTTCTTTAATCACCTCACTCGCTCGCGTTATTACTAGACGTAGCGCACATATAAATAAATATACTTTTTGTTGCAATCTACGCTCACAAATTAAACAGCTTCTTGTCCATACGTACTATCGCGCACACATATAAATAAAACTTATTGATGACTGACACTATTGAACCGAGATAATATTGATTTGAACTTAGAGTAATATTATTAAAATTGCTCACATTGAGCGACGCAGGTTTCCCGTGTTTTGCGTGAAATTTAGACTTAGACCCCCTGTTGTTTGCTTAGCGTGTTATTTTTATAGTTTTTTGAGTCCTACCCTCACTACAGCTTCTGTTGATCATACTCTCATTGGCTAGACCTTCAAATATTTGCCGGTATAATTGAATGTACCCAGTCCGGTGTTCTTTTTCGCACTCACTACCGACGCTATCTGTGATTGGTCCCCAGTGAGCGGGCGATAAACTTACTCGGGTGTTCGTTATACTCCCTAAAAAGTGACGCGACTTTCTAAAATCGTCATATTTACTGGCGTGGCATCTTTTGTCTGTTGAAGGACACAGTACCGTTAACCTAACGGTATATGGACGTTTTTTGCTAGTGTTACACTACAAAACATTTTATGCATTTATGACATGTAAGGGTGTTTTAGGTCTATTGTAACATATTTTTGTCGGCGCCGGACTGTCGCATAGCCGAGCCTCTTTAGATTGAACTTTTCATTTATATTTTTACTTACATCTACGTACATTTCAATACTTTATATTATTATATATTGTTATATTTACTATTAATATTTGATTGATTATTTTATGTATTTATATACATATTAAATTAAGATACAGTTACACAGTAACGTTTCATTTGTCCCCCGAAATGATTTCTAGAATTGTTTTATAGAATTTGTGAAATCATTTCGTATGCCTCTACGAAATGTTTGTCAAAAGGTTTGTTTACATTCTGTGTGCCCTACTTTAGTACAAGTAGTCAAACTAGTTTCTTTAGTTGTGAATTTTCACTTTCTTCCTCTCTACCTGCTACATTATACACTTGCACCCTCTATTCTAAATTAACATGATACACACGTCACTTGTCAACAATATAGACATACTATTTAAACAATCACTGTCCCTTTTAAAATTTACGTTACTTTCTATCCTTATCATATTATATTAGATTACTACCTTTAAATTTTCGTCCATTTAGTTCTACACATAAAATTTTCTTTGTACGTTCTTTACATACATAATATTTAAGTTATATTAATTACATACAAATCTTAACAAACTTTGTCCATCTCAAGTTAATTCTATACATATTCTTTCGTGTTACAGTAGTTTATATACATACACATTTTTTTTTTATATCAAGTCAGATTAGTAACATACATATTTTATGTCAAGGAATTTTAATATATTTTTATCTTTAAATTCCCCTTTTCATAGTGAATCATTCATGGTAATATGGCTTCATCTGTCTGACGTTGAAGATTCCCCGCACAGATTCAAGGTTATTGATCTCGGCTACCACGTATGTTGCACTGGCTTTTAATTCTTTGACTTGGTAAGGGCCTTCAAAGAGTTCACTAAACTTAGCCGTAATCTTGTTTGCTAGATCAGATATCGGGTTAGTCCTAACTAATACTAAATCTCCGACGTTAAATTTCATCTGATGTCCTTCGGCATTATGTTTCTGTGCTCTTTTCTCCCCTTTGCTTTTTATCTTTAGATATATGTCTCTAGAATTCACCTTTCTTTCTTCTTTCATTAATTCTCTGTCAATGTATTTTTCCCACACTCTTTTTGGTTTCTGACCCCACTGAGCTTGGTGTGGCGTCATTTCAATGGTATCGTGGTACGTTTCATTTATGGTCTTCTCCACCAATCTAATGTACTTTGCCCACTTCGTGTGGTGTCCTCCCACTAATACACGAAACACATTTCCCAGCTGACGGTTTACCCTTTCTGCCAAATTTGTGCACGGGTTCCGGATGGCGGTGAATTTTGGTTTGATTTCCAGGTTAGCTAAGTTCTTCACCCACGACCTGCTGGTGAATTGGGCTCCATTGTCCGTCAATATGGCTTCTGGTTTACCCAATTCTCGTATATACGTTTTCAATTTATTAACTGTTGTAGCGGTGGTTGCCCTCTTCATCGGATATAATTTCACATATTTTGTAAAATTATCTACAATTATTAAAAGATATTTTACTCCGCCCGTCGATGTTGGTAGTGGTCCGTAAAAATCCATACTGACCAACTCGCCTTTGGATTTTGGTAATATTGGCCTGGTCTCACCAATACCCTTTCTGTGGTGATCTTTACTCTTTTGACAGACTTCACAGGTTCGCATCAATCGCTTTGTGAATTTGTATAAGTGGTCCCCCGTGAAATCCTCTTTGATTAATTCATAAGTTCTTTTTATGCCAATATGTCCGTATACTGTATGTATCTCTTGAATTAACCTTTCACCCAATTCCTTGGTTACTACTAGTTTCCATCTTTGCCTTTCCTGTCGGTATAGTTTCTGGTTGTGCCATTTATAGATTCTATGTAATTTACTGTGTGGATCGTTTTGTAATTGAATTAAGATTTTGTTCAGCTTCTCATCATCTTTCTGTAATTGTGAAATATTCTGTAGTTGTTTTCGCAACGTCGGGTTGATTTTAATTTCCATTGCGCTAATTTCTAATTCTTCCTCCTGATACATTGACATTTCCACCGGTGAGACTTCAGGATATCTGCTGAGTATGTCGGCCACTATGTTGTCCTTGCCCTTACAGTGTATCACATCAAAATCGTACTCCTGTATGGCCAAGATCCATCGTGTAATGCGTGAATTGGTTAGTTGGCATTTTTGCATAAAAGTTAATGCCTTATTATCGTCAATGGGCGTTCCAACACATACGTCCTAAATTTTCTTAAACAATGGACCACGCTTAACAATTCTAATTCAGTTGTGAAGTAATTTAATTCCGCTCCTCTGAAGACACGGCTCGTGAAAGCAATCACTCCGATTTGGTTGTCCTCGTCGATCTGGTAGAGTTGCCCCCCTAACGCATACTTGCTTGCATCCGTTTGTAAGTAAAACCTTTTGTTGGGATTGGGATGCCTGAGCATGACGGTGTCCACAAACAGCTGTTTCACTCTATCAAACTGTTGGTCCAATCCTCTGTCCATTTAAATTTTGATCCTTTTTTCAACAACTGTAGCAATGGTTGAGTCGCTTCGGCGTATCGGCTGGTAAACTTGTTATAAAAATTAATCAGACCTAAAAATCCCTTCAGCTGTTTTTGATTCTTCGGTCGAGGAAACTTCATTATTGCTGCAACCTTGTCTTGTGACGCACTGATACCCTTTGTGGAAAGTTCGTAGCCTAAGTAGTCAATCTTTTGCCGAAAAAACTGGGATTTTTTGATGTTCACAGTGAGGTTAGCCTGTCTCAGATTCTCCAATAGCAAACTTAAATGTCTGATATGTTCCTCTTAACTCCTGGTTACGCATAGGCTGTTGTCGACGTATATTATTGTAAACCGTTTAACCTCTTCCGTTAATACCTTGTCCAATCCTCTGGTCAGGCTCACCAAGCTGGTCTTGAGGCCAAATGGGGTTACGGTGTATCGGTAACATCGCCCTTTATATAGAAACCCTGTGAAATTTCGACACTCCTCAGCTAGTGGCATTTGCCAGAAGCTGCTTGTTAAATCAATGCTACTCATCACACTTATGTCCCCGCAGCTCGCCAACACTTCATTAATTGGTACCGCCCCCTCATAATCTGGGACAGTAACTGAATTAATCCGCCGCGCGTCACGACATAGCCGTATCGATTGATCCTTCTTAATAACGGTTACCAAAGGGTTTCTATTTATATTATTTTTATATATTATATTTATATATATTTATATCAGCACCACATTATAGGTTGGCTTCATTTGACGTAACTAATCTGTACACGTACACCAATGTGCCGGTAGATGAGACAATGACAATTCTCAGAAATAGCTTAATTAATACAAATAGGTTAGGTAGAAATGAAATTGATGAACTTATGCAATTTCTAAAAACAATACTCAAACAAAATTATTTCTCTTATGATAATGAATATTTCATGCAGGAGGATGGTCTGGCAATGGGGTCACCTTTATCGGGAATTTTAGCGGACCTACACTTGAACCACTTTGAGAATACATTTTTAATGTCTAGTCTTAATAAACAGCGAGATAAAATTAAATTTTACGTACGCTACGTTGACGACACTTTTATGATATTCAATGGAACGAGTAGACAAATAGAAAATTTGAAAGGATATATGAACGCATAAACATGAAAATCCAATTTACCCTAGAAATGGAGAATAATAACTGCCTGAACTTTCTTGATGTCACTGTCAGCAAATATAATGACCGTTTTAGATTCAAAATTTATAGAAAGCCCACCACCACGAATATTACTATTCATGCTGATTCATACCATCCATATTCCCAAAAAATGGCAGCCTTCAACGCGTTCGTTCATAGAATGCTTGCTATTCCCCTTGAGCAAAAAGACAGAGTTGAAGAGACTAATATAATCAAAAGTATAGCTATCGCTAATGGGTGTAACAGTGGAATCGTAGACAAGCTTATAAGAAAACACTCGGTAAAAATCAATAGTAAAAGCAGATTAACCGGCCCATCTAAAGAAGATACTAAGTTTATAGTAACTGAGTACACGAATGTACTACCAGTCATTGTAAAGAATGAGCTAAAAAAACGTAAAATAACAGTGGCCTTCAAAACCACAAATAACATCAAAAAACATTTGGGACAAAGAACTCATATCCCGACTGAAGAGAAAACTAGAGTGTACAAGCTTGAATGCGATGACTGTGACAAATTTTATATAGGCCAAACGGGCAGGCCGTCAGCCGAACTTTTTAAAGAACACCTGCCCAAAAGTGATATCTCGAAAACAAGATCCAGTTACGCTCAGCATTTAATGCTGTATAATCATAAGTACTCAGACTTCCACACAAACTTTAAACTGCTTCATAATTGTAAAAAAGGTGCATACATGAACGCTGTGGAGGAATATGAGATACACAAGGCTTCTAAGTTACAAACGGACCAGCTACTTAATGACAAAGTTTCGTTCCGATCGAATCTGCTGTACAACACGGCCATCGATATCGATGGGTCAGCGGGCAATGATAACGGTCATATAAGACAAAGTGCAACAGTTGGTCGTTGGCAACGAGACGATGCGCATCGGACTGTGCCGAGACTGTGTCGATGTAAATTATGTGTGGTGTTTTTGTGTTTTTTTGTGTGTTTTATCTAGTTGACGACCCCTTTTGGGTGAATTTGATGTTCTTATAATAGTATTGAAACCTGATGATGAGGATTTATCCTCGAAACTCGTCGTTTTAAGGAAAAAACCAAATAAGTCACAAGACGGAAGTTAATACAGGTAATTGCCTAATATTAATTCTAAATAATAAATATAACACAAATTCTACATTGTTTGTATCGACGTTTTGACAATATTAATGTCATCATCAGGACCTGTGTACGGAGAATAGAGAAAAATCAAACACATAACTACCAACCAGGACACCCTACTGCCTTCTAAACATGTGTTCTTTTAATTTCCTTTACAGGTCAAAAAGGACGCTGTACTTATGTCTTCTGGTTTGTGTTTATAAATAGGGTGTGTGTTGTAGGCACCTTACAATTGTAGGCAGTCATAATACGTATTATGTAGTATCAGTTAGTTTCAAAGTAGGTATGAGTAATTAATAATGACATATTCGATTAGTTTTAAACTCGGTGCAGTTGTCAATCCGCGTCTTTCATATTTTACGCTTACGTAGAGGGTTTATAAGTATATACCTGTGTGTGTGTGTGTGTGTGTGTGTGTGTGTGTGTGTGTGTGTGTGCGTGCGTGTGTGTGTGTGTGTGTGTGTGTGTGTGGAGGGGGTGAGACAGTTTTGTTTTACATCGGCAAAATAATATTTCTTACACATTATTTTACTTAAATAGATAAACATAATTACAATATTCCAAAAACCAAATTAATACAATATTACAATTTAAATGATTGATAATATAATAATCCCTTAATTACGTTTGTAAATAATTATAGATCCAGTAATCATTGAATGTTTATTGGAATCGGTGCAAATAGCAATACATGTCTAAAAATATGTTATAGCTGAATGCAGATTGTAAGATGTTCAATAATGTATATTATTAAAAGTTATTATTACTACACTAGTATTGAACCCACTTATCCATAAATTAGAGAATTATGTACAAAATAACAGAACTACTGATATTACAAACACAAAATGATTGTAAACAAATCAATCAAGTGTCAATGGTTATTACTTATTATTTATATTTTTGTAAAATAATTTTACCGATTACATCGTCTATAGAAAATAATATATAGTCTATTGTTAAATTATGTAGACTCTCTCTCTCTCTCTCTCACAGTCTAAAACACATACACACACACACACACACACAGCAAGATACACAAGCCCGCGTGCACACACACTAACACACGCACACGCACAAAATTGTTTAATCTCCACATCTATCTCTCTCGCTCTCCCCCCTCCCACTCTCTCTTTTTCTCGCTCCCTATCAAAAACACATAAAGATCCCCCCCCCCAACACACTTAAATCACAAATTTACGCATATCCCACATATTGTAAGTACAGATAATATTAGGGTTCTTTACGTTTTAGCAGCTAGGTAGGCATATACGCATACCTCTGCTTCACATATGTACACTTACTAGAACCGACTCTATATATACGTGATTACACATGCGTTTGTGTGTGTGCGCGCGCGCGCGTGTGTCAAAGAGAAATAAAATAACTTATTTCCGCTGAAGTCTTGAAAGTAGTTGAATACTTCAGGTCTACTGCTATTTAAAGGGAACGGATGAATATTATCTTATTCCTTTACCTTTTTCAGAATTCTGGAATCTGCAGAAGTCTGATTTTTCATTTTGAAATTTTTTATTATGCCTGTAATAGTGCCTTCGCACATGGATCTATAGCGAATAATCATCTTTATTATCTCAGAATTTCTCATTTGTTTGGGACGAACGCATTTGAGAAGAAATAAAAAAAAATTGGTTAAATACAACTGTAAACAATAAAACAGAATACGATTATGAGTCGGAGACCTTAGCTGTATATATTGTAACATTACATTTGGAACAACTTAATATCGTACCTGATTTAATGAAGACTTTGGTTAAGAAGCTAACAAGAAGAACAATATCTTCCAAGATGATAGTGAAGAGGAATGACTAACCATTTTAGACTGACTAGTAAGACAACTGACCGTACCCAAATTAATGATTTAGGCTAAGTGATGCAAAATACCTTCAACCCCAATTATGACATGAATTTTCAGTATTGACCAAATAAAGAATTATAAAGACAGACGGCTTATGAACCAGTACTATAAAGAAACAAATGGTTTCATTTAATGTATCATAATATCTAGATAATCAAAATACAAATTGAGGGATAATAGGCCCAAACATGTAACATTATGTAAAAGAAATATTGGTAAATAATTAAGTTAATTGATGTAACGAAAATATAAATACACCTTATTATAGATACATAAACCATACAAATAGTTGTAACATATAGTGTTCATAAGATTGTCCAGTAAACAACAAATAATGACATGGTCACTATAACATTTATAACGAGAGTGAAGCATAACATAGACAGTGTCAGAGTAATTATTAAATTAACTGGCAAAAGACTAATTAATTAGTACAGAATTTGTTTTATAAATGTGCATGTTATTAGGTTTAAGCACATTGTTTTTTATCATAGTATTTGTGTTGTTTTGTGTATGTAGTAGGTGGAACAGTTATTTTAAAGGAATATCAATTAAATGATATTAATTTCATGTTTTATGTTAACAAATATAACCATAGAACTGGTGTTAAACAGTTATAAATTGATTTGGCAAAGCAGAATAGACTATAAAAGATGTTATGGCTAAGTGTCAAACAATTATACAGTTTAGGTAAAAAACCAGTTAATTTGTTCAAGGATTCAGTAAAATCATAGCCATGTGTGCATGAATTTAAAATAATAGAATAGTATGTTTTTTGTTTTGATAAAATAATGTTATGTGTTAAACAGTTTTTATAATTGTTAAAAGATAATTTAACTGAAAAAGATTTTAAACATGGTGATGAAAATAACACCAGTACATAGGCCAGGTGAAACCAACTTTTGTAAATTTTGAATAATAATGTTAGAGATTTTGTAAAACCAAGGTGAAAGGATAAATATATTTATAGGTAATAGTGTACACAACGAATATAGAAACAAAATAATACATATCAAGTTATTTAAGAAAATTTCATATAACAAAATTGTAACATCTGTAGTTCTTAAGTAAAAATAGGCATATTTAGTGTCTAAATGTAACAAATGTAAAGATCAAAATAATGCTGATAATGGTTTTAAATTCCCATTCAGTACAGAAAAGTTATGTCAATTTAAAGATTTGGAACAAATTTAGATTCTGAAATAATGAATGTATATGACAATGTATATCCGAATTAGCCAACCAGATTCCAAGTTTACCCTTAGCAACCAGAAATTTCGGATAAATAAAATGAGACTTCTTTGAAAACGATCTTAGCGGATAGACGCGTTTTTAAAACGTCCTGCATTATATAATATAAATTGTGAAAAAACGATACAAACATATAAATACAGTTAGAGGTACACTACACGAACTTTTTGCAATAACAGAAGAACACCCATTACATGGAATAGAAGACACAAGAACCAGGAAGAAGATCTGAAGTGGACGTAGGCCTAGGAAGAAGATCTGACGTGGACGTGGGCCCTATCTTCAACCAGGAAGCATACAAGAAGAGGATTTGGTGATTCTGTCATCTTATTATATTGTACTTCAACACCCACATTTGTATACACGACTTTTAAGCACTAATCAACTAAACTACAGACACCATATCACAACAAACACTAAGAACAATCACTATTAACACGATTTAAGATTGACACCTTTTCAAAAACAACAAGAACCTTTGATTTACATAATAATTATTAAAGCCTGAACTGGACATAACCTTTTTAGAACTGCCTGTGTGCACGTTACACTCTAACATTGTAATATCCTGTAATTGTAAAACTTGTATTTTGATTTATAGTGTAATATTTTGTTTAATTGTAATACCCGAACCATATACGCCCTGAGATAAATTATATTTTATTAGAAACGTTAACAAGAGCATTGTTTTGGTCTCGAAGAAATACTGAATGTTTGGCTACTGCTGCCAACTGGTAAAAAGAAGACTTATAATTTGCGCTACAATTGCGATTATCCTGTTCAAATTTATTAAAACAGTTAACCAGTGTTTTTTCCGAATAAAGGATTCCTGTCAGGATATATGTTTGATGGTATATGTGTGTCGTTATTATTGCTGTTACATTTAGAAAATAAAATTCACAGATTGCAGCGGACACGACAGTTGGCATCGTTGAGTGACGTCACGGAAACGTGCGGTATAGTGGGAGCAAGCGGCAATTTACAAAACCATTCGCCGTTCAACATAACACATATATAATTACACATCGACGACTCCAGTGCGAGTTAGTCGCTACATTATTTATCTATATTACAAGTTGACACTTCCGACGGGCGGTGTATGTAATTCATGTGCACACAACATTAATACAAGTAACCTACTACTAATAACATTGTACGTAACGAATAATCTGGTTACAAATTGACGAACCCGAAGTGAGGCTTTTTAATTAAGAAGTAACGAAGTTCTATATTTTATCGTTACAAATTGGCTAGCCCAAACAGTGGGGCTTAACATAGCAATCTCTAATTTATCGTTACAATATGTATAAACACGGAATGTACAATGTAAGCGGGTTGATAAGAAAGCAAAACTTACTATAAATATAGCAACACTATAACTTGCTTTTTTAATAGTATGGTCGTCTATACTAGATAGCGCATACCTTAAATTTGATGGCCATATGACTCGTAAATGATCTTGTTACTCGCACTTTTCCTTAGTTGTGGTTTGACAATCGTTGTGACACAGTAGTATTAAAGTCGTAAATTTTGATCTAAATGGAGTCACTTCTTCCAAGAAGGTAAGTACAAATGATCCTCTATTTCTTCATGAGTGATATCAGTACAGGATGAAACGGTCAAATGAATGTATTACGTTCTGGGTGTATACGTAGGAAAAACATCAGTCAAAGGTACGTCAAAACAAAGAGCTAAATCTGGAAGCACCAAAGGCCTAAGATAAAACTCAAAATTTTTATAAAATTGTTAAAGTTTATTTGGGGGTAAAGTTATGAGGAATTTGTTGAAAATACAAAATCTGTATCTGTAGTTTCTGTTTTGTAATTTGACAGAATTGATGTGCAAATTTTGGATTGTTTTCAAAAAGTTTGTAAGCTATGTTTCAAAAAAGCTTTATATTTTGTTATCATTTATGTATATTTGTGAATAATGTTAGATACAAAGATCAATGGAAACATACGTACACTGAAAAGCCACGACGAAATTATATGTCATGTAGGTAGTATGGTTACAAATTTAAGAAAACTAACGCAGTAGTCCAAAACTTTTAGTATTTATTTTATGATATGTCTGCTCTACAGTTATGTTACTAATAAAATCGTAGAGTAGTTTACTTTTCGTGTTTTTTCTGATAATATGAAAAATTGTCCAATATTGGAATTTAACTAACTTAATAATATTAGTATTTTATTCTGGGGTCATACCAGTGCTGTGATAATGACTTGTACAAATTTTTATTGGACCGCTAGTGTTGGCTACGAAGTTGGCGAACAGCGGATATACAGATATGCAACCAGATGTCTAATGATGCATAGATAAGCTCGGCACACAGAACACGGGTTTATCAGTATCGGCGCTCAGAGCACGATATCAGCGTTGGCGCTCAGAGCACGGACGCTCTGAGCACGCTACCAACTAGGTCGCCGCCCGACTTTCGTTGAATTGTCGACCACGTTATTTACGCTCAATTTGCGCCAGAATAAACTGACCAGTGTAGCCCTCTTGTTCATTTGAAGTGACTTTCTGCAAGGACTTGATTTCAGTGAAGTGATTAAAACGTTTGCTCAATCTAAAGCGAGAAAAAAGAATCTAGCTTGAACTTTACATGAGTCTTAACAAATCCACAAGATATTAGCTGATTGCCTTCTTTGTGTAAATGATGTTAAATGTACCCTTAATGTTATAATTCGGTAACTACTTAGTTAATTGTTTCCTTATAAAAGCCATGCAAACTACAAATGGTTGAAAGTGTAACTCTAAAACAATCTCTGAAAAATAGCATCAGTTTTCAATTCTTGAGACTATTTACAAAAACAGTAAGATACTTGAAATATTCCTAATTAAGAAATATATTGTAGGGTGTTTAAAGCTTCATTCAGCCTCTTGGAAAAAAACGTAAGAGTAGCCTATGGGAGGTGACGGGGCGCTAAAATATAATTATCCTAGGGCGCCAAGACACCTTAATCCGGCCCTGCATGTGTCGTCTCTAAAGTATGTATCTTCTTTACACACGATTGATAAAAAGATGATTTACATATTGTTTGTTTTGAATCAGGTACCAGGATAACATGGCAGCCAGGAATTTTGTGAGACACGTTAGCAATGTATTCTCTATGCTATAAAAGTTGTTTCAGAAAGAAAATGAATGTTAAATTCTTAAAGTGATTTTTATTGTACATAATTGTTTATTATATTATTATTATACAGCACTTCATGAGAGAAAGCGTACAAATGAATGAAACTAGTATAAATGAGACTGCTTTTACATTATGGGTAGACTAATATTCATTTTAGAAAAGTTACAAGTGCGTGCAATGATTTTTTTGTGTTTTCAGTTTGTTAATAGTTTATCCACTTTGGTTGCGACTGGTATTGTCCGCTGCGTTCTTTGTTATTCATTTATAAGCTATGGGCTTCCATAAACAGTGACCGAGTATTGCGTACTGCTAATAAATAAAAAAACAAAAGAAAGGGATTTATAACTCGGATAGTTACCTCACAGCGTAAAAACAGTTGGTTTATTTTTTGATAGTGCGTTGGACAAAACAAAAATCACATGATGAAATTTGATCGCTCATTAGTTGACATGAAAATGGTCAGTGGTATTAAACCCTGTTTTCCAATAATAAGTAATTCTTTTAATACTTGTAATCAAGATTTTTCTTTAAAAAAAACGAAACATACAAAAATTATTTTTATCGAGTATTTTATCGGCGGCTTTGAGTTAATGAAGAACAGGAGAAGAATGAAGAGTAATTAACAGCGTGAAAGAACACGCCTGGCAGCGCTTTTAGTTTGTTTCAATGAATTTATTTGTAACTTAAGTATGTATCTCGTTTGGATGACAGAATTTGTTGTCTCAAGCAAAATTGCGAAATTATTTTACATGCTTCAAAACGAGTAGTCAGTTTCACTTGTTGGTACTGATTACACCAAGTGGTATTAAAAGTTTTATAAAAGACGTTGTCTTTCAGAGAAATCTTGAGCTAGAGGTATTTTGTCGAACGAAAAAATATGGTTCTAATCTGTATCATTAATGAAATTTTAATGATAATCCAGGAAAACATGATAAAAGAAATTTTATCCTCGGTTTGCAAGAACACAGTTTCAAGCTGCAGCTGGTAAATTTAGTGACACTACCCAGTGAAAAGGCATATCAAGATCCAAGTATTAATAAGTATTAATAACATTCAAGTCGTGAGAAGTGTTGCAGATTTTATATCACACTATTATAATGAAAATATGAAGAGATATCGTGGCTGAGCACGCAGCAGAACAGTAGTAACCTAATGTTGAACATAATTGATTTTTATTTTTTTAAATTTTTTTATTTATAAGGTCGCTGCAACAGCAACGGTCATTAGCGACCACAAAAATGAATTTGTACAGATTATTAAACAGATGTATTAACATATAGTAAATATTTGTTTAAATACCAAATAGTGTAAACAAATGAGATAGATAACAATATTTAACAAATAACAGTATTTGTTTAACTGATGCAAAATAAAATGAGAAATATTAACCCCCACAACACAAACAATATAAATACACATCATGCACATAAATAAATATAACTAAATATACTATAACGATTCATAAAGCCGACCCATCAGATCGTTATATGAAAGTGTCATACTGTGCGAGTATAGCGGCATAAGCAATAGAGAGAGGGTATAATCACAGCTATCTCTGTCTAACATCGCCACTGCTACGAATGTTGCCGGCACAGACATGAATTTTTATTCAATTATTTTTATTAGTTAAAACTGCAATATCTTCAAAACTAATAAATATACAGCAATTCTGAAACCTGCAAAGTGTTCAGCAATTAAAGCTCTATAAGTAGCCAAAATATCAACCAATATAATTAACATTTACAGAAGTTATACAGAAGAAGAACGCCAAGAGAAATAACTAGAGAATTAGGCTAGGTACGAATTAGGTGTTTTCACACACTTACAGAGAAAGACCTAAGCAATAATATTCTGTGGTCAGATCTGTGAAATCACGTTTGCAAATACCCATAATCAAACGAGTTGCAAACAGAGGAAGTATGAAATTAGCCAGTAATTCTCTACCATCTCAAACCTGTTAAGGGGCGTTTGGTCGACTTGTTCGATATTGTTTCAAATAGAAAATGCATGATTTATTTGGAACAACCAATCACAAAGCTGTATTCAGAAGAGACGCCAACTCAGACTTGGGGAATAGAGCACTCTTCGTTCGAACATTAAATAGGCAAGACGTGTGTTAGATACAAGCAAAATTTCGCAAACCCCGCAAAGTTTATTTAAATAACAGTTCGAGAAGTGGTCCGCAGTAGCAGAGGAACTAGTAAAGTTCATTAATAAATACTCTCGCTGTGTAACAATTCATTAATTAATTAAAAAATTAATTAATTAAATAATTAATTAATTGTGAATGACCTGTGCACCAGAGTAGCTACAGCATCTGTAAGCGCCCAGGGTCATCGGTCAACGTCATTGGTCAACATCATTTCTTCTGAGCCGAACCATCAAAAGGAGGATCTCTACGGATTCCTATCTACGGTCGACGCATCAATCAGTAAGAAATATATTCATTGATCAATGAAATAAGTAACAAAATAAATAATAAAATCAATAAACAATTTTAAAAGACACTAAGTAAATTCATAATTTGTATTTAAACATTAAGATTAGTAATAACGTAATATAGGAGTGCTGAATGGAGAGTGAGGTGTAGTATTGAACGTGCAAATTATTGCAGACCCGTTCTTTAGCACTGGTTTGGGAGATACAAATTTTCCTAATTAAACCAGATAAGAAAAATTGGTCGTTTGGACGTTTTAATCTTCACTTTTCACGCACACTCATTAATAATAAGAGTTAGGTTAGGAATAAGTCCTTAACTTAGCTTTGAAAGAACATTAATAAAATAACTTTTAATCGTTAATTAAACAAACTTCAACAAATTTTAAAGTGTTATTTGTTACGATTCCCCTTGAATTCCACACTCACTGAACGAATCCTGAGATAGTGTGTCTCTATGCTCTGAGCTAAGCTGAATCCGTGTCATTTGTATCTGGGATTTGTTCTGGCGCCCAGGTAATGTAAAAAAAGTCACGGGTAAGTAACATTTTTCTATCATTATTTATACAGAGTAGTGTAATAGTGAAAGAAAAGGTCTTTATATAATTTGTCGCTGCAACTAAGAGGCATATGTAAATTGACAAATATAATATATAAAGGAGAGGTGTTATAATACATATAATAAATATAACAATAAGTAACAAAATATAACAACTATATAACAATAAGTCATAATAACATATCAATCCATTAACTTAATTACACAATTTTCAATGTTCTTATACTTTTCTTAGTTCGTACCTATATTGCTGTTAACAACTGAATCTCCTTTAAGAGGAGAAGTATGTTGGCGGCTGCAGTCTTGTCATTTAAACTTTTTCGCACGTCTGCAGGGATATTAAATTTGCTTCGTAGATGTTGAAGAGCAGGGCACTCTGAAACGATATGGAAAGCTGACAAAACCGTGCCACAGCGATTACACCTCGCAGGAGGCTCTCTTGTGAAAATGTACTTGTGAGTCAGTAGCGTGTGGCCGATGCGGAGTCTTGTTATGACCACTTGATTTCTCCTGGAGTCTGTAGCAAGTGAGTGCTGCTCGTAAATATTTTTCCTCACTCGGAATAGTTTGGCGGGTGGTGACTTAAGCCATTCATCATTCCAGTGCTCCAGAAGTTTTAAATGCAGATATTTTTTAAGGTCATTGTGGGATAGTTTGTGAGGATGATATTGACTCAACGTAGCAGTTTTCGCAGCCCTATCAGCCATCTCGTTGCCCTTAATTCCGATGTGCGATGGTATCCAACTGAAAATAATTTTCTTGGACTGTCTCGTTGAGATATCAAGGGTTATGTTACTTATGTCTTGATAATGGGTTCTTTTCTGTCCTCCTGCTGCAGACTATCTAAAACACTTCGAGAATCTGAGAAGATAATATACTTGGAGCCCATGGAATCTTTTATTATTTCCAGTGCTGAACGAATTGCATATGCTTCGCAGAAAAAAAAACGAGCAGACCCCGTCCAACCTGAATAAGTATTCATGTCCAGATAATATTACTGCACATCCATTGTTTTCGTCTGTGGGAGAACCATCCGTGAACACATGAGTGTACTCTGTGTATTTATCAAGTTTTTCGTAGAAATTAGACAAGAAAATATACGGAGTTGTAGTAGCTTTTGGGGATTCTGAGATTATGTTATCAAATTTGAGAGGTTTACGACACCAAGGAGGCTCTGGTGGATGTTGCTGCGTGAAAACAGAAGGAAAATGAGTGTTTAGTTTGCGTAGGTAGATATTAATACATTCATAAAATGGTTTGGATAGGGTTGGGCGTTTAGCAAATTTGTCGCTGTTCCTATTTGAGAACACATTAAGACGTACAGGGTTACCAGGATTTGAAGCTGCTCTTATGGCAAATGACAGACAGAGTTTTATTCTTATTCTAAGCGGATATTCATGAGACTCGGCTAGAATGCTGTTAATCGGGCTAGTTCTAAATGCTGCTAGGGCCAGGCGTAGGGCGGATGTATGTATAGTCTTCAGAGATTTTAAAATGGTTTGTTTAGCTGAGTCATATATTATTGCTCCGTAATCCATTTTTGACCTTATAAAGGCTTTGTAGGTGTTCATGATTACGTCTTTGCTGGCACCCCAGTTGCACGATGCGATTGATTTAATAAGGTTTATTCTCCTTAAACATTCACATTTTAATGTCCTTATGTGAGTACCCCATGTGAGTCGCTGGTCGAACGTGAGACCTAATATTTTGATTTGATTTGATCGTCTAATTTCTTTGGTTCCAAGTGACAACTTTATATTTCTTGAATGTGGTCTTCTGATGCGAGAAAAAATTATATATTCAGATTTTCATTCTGAAAATTTAAAACCCGTGTTTTGCGCCCAGTTAGTTAATTTATTGAGTGTTTCCTGAATGAAGTCCGTAGTGGACTGGATGTTGATTCCTTTGCACAAAAGCGTTAAATCGTTGGCGAGAAGACATTTTTGGATGGGCTTTGATATTACAGAAGAAATTTCGTTAATGACAATTAAAAAGAGAGTGGCACTAAGTGGAGAACCCTGTGGCACTCAGTTTGAGATTTTATATTTATCTGATAATATGCCATTCACTCTTACCCGGATCTCTCTGTGCTGTAAGAACTTTATTACAAAGTTAAGCAAATATCCCGTAATTCAACATTTTTCATAATGCATAAAATTCGGTCCTTCCATACCAGTTCATAAGCTTTTTCCAGATCTAAGCAGATGGCAACAAGATGTTCGTTATTTATAAAGGCCTCGCAGACATTTGCTTCAATATTTATTAAGTGATCTAAACAAGATCGAGCTTTTCGAAAACCGCTCTGATGCGCTGATAAGAACTTAATAATCTCCAAGTATCATTGTAATCTTCTGTTAATAAATTTTTTCCATGAAATTACATAAAGTACAGGTAAGAGCAATTGGACGATAGTTTTCAGGTTTACAATGATCTTTATTTGGCTTAGGGAGTGGGATAAATATCGCTTCCCTCCATTTATCAGGGAATGATCCGGAACACCATATAACATTGAACAAACGTATAAGGAATGCTAATGCTGCTTCAGGAAGATTTTTAAGAAAGATGTTATGGATACCGTCTGGCCCTGGACTACAATTTCTACATTTCGACAGAACATTTTTTAGTTCCTTTAGAGAAATAAGGTGATTAATTTTGAGATCCGTAACTGCGCTTGTTTTCGTAATTTTATTTATCGAAATGTTAGATGTTTTTTTGATTTCTTGAAAAACTGGGTTGTAGTTGGTGTCGCAAGAGTTTTTAACAAACTTTGCAGCTAATGTATTAGCAATGTCTTCCGGTTGTGAAATTACCGTCCCGTCTTCTGCAATTAGTACTTTAGTCCCGTTCGATACTGTGAGGCCTTTTATATTCTTAAGTTTCTTCCACACATCGGTGGTCGGTGTCTGATTAGTGATGGATGAAACATATGAAGCCCTCTTGCATTGTTTGAAGGTTCTACGAGCCTTCGCTCTATATCGCTTGTATTTTATCTGGTTATCATAAGTTGGATGCCTTCTGTAAGTATTATAAGATTTACGCATTAAACGATGGACCACCTTCCATTCTTCATTCCACCACGGAACTCGTGACTTGGTACCCTTATTGGCGGTTTTTGGAATACTCTGATTAGCCGCAGTCAGTATTAAGTTAGTAATTATCTCAACTTTGTTGTTAACTGTTAAATTTTCTGGTTCGTGTGCACAAAGAGGGCTTAAGTGCTCCGTGATTATGTTTTGGTATTTTTCCCAATTGGCTTTACTGAATTTCCATTTACGCTGGGGTATTAGGTTAGGGCCTCTGTGATGCATTTCTAAGAAAATAGGAAAGTGATCACTGCCATAGAGATCACAAGAGACCGTCCAGCTGAGTAGATAGGCTATGGAAGGGCTGCAAAGTGCGAGGTCAATCGAGCTAAATTTGTTGTGTGACATATTGAAGTGAGTATAATGATTTTTATTCAGTATTACAAGGTTTGTGTTTTGTATTATTTTCTCGATGACCCTTCCGCGCTTATCTGTTTTGTAAGAACCCCAGATAAAACTATGACTATTAAAATCCCTTACTATCAGAAAAGGTTTGGGTAGTTGATTTACAATACCCATTAAGTCATTATCAGAGAAATTGTACCAGTTTGGTAAATAAACATTACAAATCGTCAACAAACCGATAGGGAGTAATACAGACACAGCTACCGCCTCAATATCAGTATTTATTGCGACGTTTGTTTTGCTGAGTTTCCTGCTAACATATATGGCGACTCCACCACTAGCGTGTTGAGATTTGGTTCTATTTTTGAAAGTAGCTGAGTAATTTTTTATTTTTGCATGGTAAATCTCTTTAAAATTGGTTTCCTGTAGGCAGATAACGTCAGGAGAAAAATTGTTTGATAATCAGTTCCAAGTTTTCTTTTTGTGGATAGTACCCGTTGATATTCCATTGTAAGATAGTTTGTTTCATGAGGTGTGGGAAGCAGTGTTGATTTTTTGTAGAATTGAGTGGGGGGGGGGGAGTAGTTTCATCACCACTTGAAAACGATGCGTCACTTTCAGATTCTTTATTGATGCCTATTGAAAATTTGTTTATAATTCTCGTTTATGCTTTTGATTTTCCTTTCGGTAAGACGCTGGTTGGCTTTGAGTAAGGAAATTAATGCTGGGATGTTCTCAGTGAATTCAAGTGTTAATTCATGCAAGTCAGATTTTCCCTTAGCTCTTTCGAGAAATGTCTTGAGCTGATTGTAGTTTAGAATGTATGGATTATTTTAACTCGTAAGTAAGCTTTTTAGCGGTTGAAGCTGATTGTCTAGAGGATCAAGACTTGCACAATCAGAAGATGTTGGTACTATTTGTTTTTGTTTCTTGTTACGGGTTTTAGTTATTATGTTATTTTCTGGGCAACCTGGTAAATTTTCCGCGGGATTTTCTTCAGCACTTGATGTTGTTAATGAAAGCATACGTTTTATTGTATTTATAGGGAATTTCTCTTAGTGTTTAGTTTTTTTACTTGTTTCTAATGACGGGTTGACAGTTCCTACAGGATTTTTCAATGCGGGAAAACCTTGTTCCGTTATGATATTGTAATTCGGAATGTTTTTATTAAGTATAGTATGCTGTTCCCCTTCTAATTCGTTTGTCTTGTGTACATCGTTGTCACAATTTTTTGCCAAATGTCCTAATTGCTTGCAGAGAAAACATGATATCATATCTGTTGAGGGGTAAATCCAGTAAACTGTGTCGTCATAATTAATTCGTATTGATGGAGGTACCTACTTTAGAAACGTCTTCAGGGTGAATGTCTTTCGTCTTGCCTTCGAAAGCTCATGACGTGGGAGAAGCCCGGTTCAGAGACACTTGCTCGCAGAAATGAAGTTGCCGATCCCAACCGTATATCATGTTTCTTAAGTTCGTCCTCGAGGACGTTGTGGGGAATAACAGGACACACATTTGATAAAATCAGTCTCTTGTATTTGGTTAGAAGAGGCTTAATTGTAAGTATGTTGTTACCTAAGGATATAGATGTCTTTTGATCGGTAACTTTCTGAACTATTTCTTTTCTTGAAAGATATATACAGACTCTGTTCATTGAGATCTTGGAGGCAAATCTAATATGGGATGGGTCTATAATTTTTCCTAACGCTAATATGTAGTCGTTGATTGGTATACCTTCGATTGGCTCTAATACTATGGCTTGATCCTTGGTTTGGAAAACTTCTTTTTGTGTAGCATTGGCATAACTACGTTTCTGTTGTTCAGTGGGCTGTGATTGATTACTTTGAATAGAATTAGGCATTGTCGACGTTGGAGACACGCGTGCGTGTACTCAACAAGACTCTACCAGTTTTATAGCCTTATAATGATGTTGCACACGTGGCTACTATCTACAGTGTACTCTGTTTATACTCACTTGGATAGTAATAAACGTTATCTCACAACACAACACAATTCACTTATAAACCGGTATACGCAACCACTCTCCGCGGCTGCATTGAAGTTTTTATTTTTGTTATGTTTTTTAATGGTAATTAACAACGTTATTTAAGTAAATTGTTTATGTTTAGTTTAATAAAGAGAAGCTACTGATAACAAGTAATAGATTTTCTTATTTAATTTTATTGCATTATTATAAAGAGCTCAAATATGAAATTTTCATAGTAAAAAAAAAAAAAAAAAAAGGATACGTCACGTAGGTAAGTACTTAACACACGTAAAAATAAAGAATTATTAAGGGCACTCGTAATGGACAAATCGACCAGAAGATTGGTTTTTGGTTTTTTATGTTAAATAAAATCTTCAACATTTTCTGACTAATTTGATACCAAATTTAAGTAAATACGCCTAATTATAAATTTTTTATGATTATAAAAAATTGAGATCGTAGGAAAAGATATATGAAAAAGTACTCATAATATTACTAATTTTTTAAAAATCTGTAACTCTCTTAATACAAATCGTAGAGATAGATATACGGTTTTTGCCATTGGAAAGGGAATATCAATAAACATCCACTACTAATGTCTGTAATTTTTATCATAAAGCCAATATTTGCTGATCTGAGTCATCCTAATTTGTTAAAAAAAATATCTTCGTGGTAGTACACAGAATGCAAACGACTCGCTGAACCATTTGATTTGGAATAGTTTGCCAAAAAATATATTTGTTGGGCTGGATACTTTTGTTTTGGGTGTACATGATGCTGTGTTGACCTTCAATGAAGTTAATATAAGTAAGTGTCAAGTCTTACAAAAAATGGGGATCAATACGGTTAAAGCAATGAAAAAAATTGACTTGCAAAGAATCCTAGACGCAGAAACAGCAGTAGATGAATCGGTGGAAAAGGTTACACAGTCAATTAGATATGTGAAGAGAAAACTAGAAGACTGAATGGACTTAAATGAAGACCCTAAGTATGAAGCTGGACTATTTTAAATCAGGTAAAACAATACAAGTCTGTTTTAAAAACTTTAAATGTGTTTTTCTGAAAATCTATTTTTTAGATAAATTTTAGAAAAAATTATTTCAGAAACCGAGTGAACTATGAGGCTGAATTTTGTGTGTGGTTATTGTGTTAATAGAGATATAACTACACTGCTAGAACTATACAGTTTCACTGAAAAATGAAAACGTAAAAAAATTACAAGCATGCTTTTGTTTGTAAATTTTTAAAGCAAAACATAAATAATTTTAAAAATGAGAAAATTGAGATGTCTTCATCATTGTAGTAGAATTTGTAGCGTATAAAGGTGCTTACCCGCGTGTTAAAATTTCAGACGTACATCTTTTACAGGTTCTTAGATAATGGGTCTAAACATTTATGAATTTAACATAATAAGTATACCCAGTTACGAGTGCCCTTAACAGTAATATACGTTATGCGTACTGAAAAGAGATTACAGTAGTTACATTTGTTCTTTGGAAAACAGTTTTTTGCTTCCCCTAAAAAGTTGTTTTTATGAACTTATGCCCATCCTAAAATGACTGATTCAATTACATACTAATGTGTGCATATGTTTTCTGTAAATGGAGGATAAACTAAGAAAATACAAAACTATAGAGTACGAATAAGTGATGCATCCCGTAACGTGTAGAGTAGCACTTAATGTAATCTATATAATTTTCTTAATAATTAAACGAAATACTGCGTTGTTATATTACTTGTGTCATTAAGTGCTGTTAACTTAATATTATTACTTAAAAAAAAATTAGAATTAACCAAATGCCTCGACTTCTTCAATTTATCAAGTAATTATAACATAAAACTTCCCAGTTTTTTTTAGTTCTCATATTTGTTTAAGCGATAGAACCACTGTGAAGTCAATTTGGTTGCAATGTATTAGGCTAAGTTTTTTTTTTCAAACGGTTTGTAATTAGAAGGCACATGAGAAATATATTAATTTTAATTTACTTATATAAAATGACAATTTTTAGGTTTTTATTGAAGCTCTGTTTATTTACTTGAGTCTGTCATAATTTATAATTGAAATAATGAGAAAATAACTGTATGCAAATAAGCTGTAAAAATTTGTGATTTTTTTTGTATAGAACAAAACCATTGAATATAAATATTAAATATTTATATAATTTTGTATTAAAAATTAGCATGAAATTCTTATTTTTGTTGTTATTATTATTGTATATGACGTTGTTTAACACTAGCATACGCTTTGCAAAGCTGAGAAACATTAGCATCCTTAAAACTGTTGATAGACATGAACACAGATTATATAGGTTGAAAAGATTTAATACCTTACAACTGTTGGTGGAGAATATTCACTGTATACTAGAATAATTAGATTCACGTGTGTAGGAACTGAAACAGATTTAACAAAATGTACAACATTAGGCGTAGCGTGATGCCGAATCGCGTACAACCTCGCGGTGAATTTTTGTTTTATGAACAGATTCAGTAAGCGTATTTCAGAGAGTATATTAGTATAACGTATAAAAAAATTTAAATTAAGCAAAGTGACATAAACCTTCAAATAAATGGCGCCGTACAAATGGAGAAGCGAGTATTTTTTGTTAATGTAACCGAAGTGCAGGAAAAGAATGAAGAGCAACTAACATTATGAAAGAACACGCCTGGCAGCGTGTTCCACTATTATTTCTTTGTAACGTATGAAGTACGTATCTCCTTTACATGTGAGTGAAGAAAAAATTGTTCGCTGAAGTATGAAACCTGGAGTATTTTAATAAATGTAAATGATTAAAAAAAATTGAGAAAGTTGCACATTGACTGTGTTTGGTTATACTAACTATTATTTATTTATATATTTTTGTTTACTATTATTATATTTTTATTGTCTATATTGGGGAATGTTATCATTAATACCTGTATTGTTGTTTTTGTTCTTCTTCGTTTTATTTATCACTTGGTTATTATTTTTAATTTTAATTTATTTTATTTATGGTAGTATTATTACGTTGGTTTATTTTGTTGGATGATCTTTATTGTCTCCTAGCAGTGTGAGTGTGTGTACTGTAAAATGGCCACCGCTACTTAGTGGTCAACCATGTACAAACATTAAAGGGTGTGCCAGAATGTTCTTCAGTCTCAACTTGACCACTGAGAGTGCGACATCTTAGAAGAAACGAAGTGCTTGGTGATAATAGTAACATCAATAAAGCGACGCTGTCAACCTAAAGCAGTGTTGTTTGTAATGCTTTCGATATATCTATGAAACTACAAAATAATACACAAAACCTGAAAAGTTGATACGTGGTATACTCGAGTCCATCTGAACCGACGGAATTACGCTGATTGGTATTTGCTGATGATTTAATAATAACAATAGTACGGAAGAAAATAAAGATAGTTTCCAACTGAGATTGTATCAGCTATGCAGAATATGTCTAAAATATATAATCTTAAAATTTCCCTACATAAAACCAAAGTTTTGGGTTTGCTCTGTGAGGTCGACGACTCATATTAGCAAGTTTCTCATTTACGTAATTGGGTTTAGATGTGAACAGAGACTACTGCAAATAAATAACAAATTATTTTATGTTTCAGTTGATATGTACAACTGTGTGTGCACAGAGTATTGAGTAGTGTGAAACGAAAGGTACAAAAGTAGACTTTTGTAAATCATGTCTGGGCCAATATTTGTGGATAAGCACGAAGACAAAAAAATTCGGGCAGCAGAAATGACGTTTCTGTGGAGAGTGGAGGGCTGCACACAAAGTGATTTAATTAGGCATGAAGACGTGCGAAATTGTCAAACTGATAGGATTGTTAAGTATAAAAAAATGTGGAGACAACACGTAAATCGACTGGAAAAGGATAAAATACCTAGGAAACTCAAAACTATAATCTGGGGAGGGGGTGTTAGGTTGATCAAGGAAAAGGGAAGCGGTGGTCGTAAGTTCTTAGTGAGATCAAGCGAAGGTGATAAATTAATTCTTGAAGTAAGCATGATGATAATTATGGGAATTAATATGTTAAAGCCTCTCAATTTTGGGCCAAACTATTACCACTAAAGATAACAAATAGTTTAACGAATAAATTGTAACTTTTATATTAAACATTAAAAACATTACAAATTAAGCTAATACGCAATTTTTAAATAATAATTTTTAGTTTTGTAGGCTTTTACGACCCAAGTCAATCATATTGCTTGTTAAAACTACCGTGCTATTTGGCTGTGGCATGGTGTGGTGTTTCGACGGAGCTGTCGGTCGTCAGAGTAGGGACTTCTGGCATGACGTTACAGGTGTTATAAAATGCCGGTAACGAAGATCTGCTTATCATAAATCTAATCTAAGGGATCTCTTTGTTATCAGTCTCTTTGGGAGATCTAACCATTTAGTTATCGGTTCCATTTAGTTGGTCTGATGACTACCGCTCGAGCCGTCTGAAGATCAGACAGTAACAGAGACACCGATTTTAACATCAGACTGCGGCCAAATAGCCTGACAGTTTAACGAATAATATGAATGATTTTTAAATTTATATAAATTTTGTTGACAGATTTTTAAATTTCTGTAAATTTAAAGACAACTTAAAAATATTTTTTTCTATTTATTGTTATATTCATATGCCTTTAAATTTTATTATTTTGAAGTTTACTTGATTACGAACGTATAATTACTTGGGTTTTCCTAAAGCATTACATGCCATTCGTAGAAGCCATTAGTGAAATGAAAACACATTTTTCATTTTAATTCGCCTTCATGAAACAACAAAAACTTTTTCATGTATAATTATGTTAAGTACCTATACAACGCAGATCAGTACAAAAAAACACGATACAATAAAATAGTGAAAGAGAACTATTTTTGTTGATTAAATTTACGTCAATGGCGAGGGTGGGGTGGCAAGAATCTATTTATACTGAGACTGCACATTGGTGAAGGCAAAGAGAGAGAGAGAGAGAGAGAGAGAGAGAGAGAGAGAGAGAGAGAGAGAGAGAGAGAGAGAGAGAGAGAGAGAGCGAGAGAGATCGTTCTCCGAATTCTTATTTTAAAATTTCGCTACATTATCTATGATTAAAAAGTAATACTGCACTGATTGAGTTTGCTATTAAGAGTGTACTCGTCTAACTTTCTTGATTTCAGCAATGACAGTAAGATGTGAATAGGCAGCGTTTCTTAGAAAATCTAAATTGTGGACTGTTTTATGGGAACCACAGCTTACTACTTAAAAAATCATTTATTCCATTTAAAATATACTGAAAAGTGAATCAAACAAAATTAAAAAAATTAAATTTTGTAAAGCGGAGCTGTGTCTCTTTGATAATAATTAAAAGATGACTCTTTTTAATAATTCATTGAAAACGATGTTCTTTAGTATTCCCGAGTATGAAAAGTTTTATCTAAACTACTTACGTAAAATGAGTGTTAAACGTGTAACATTTACTTTGTATAGTAATGTACGTCACATGTGTTTTAGTAGACGGGCGAGTAAAAATAATCCCCCACCAAACAATTATTGTTAATTTCCTAAGTCTCATTTCCCGATTTCTCTTCTCTTCTTTCTTATGCTTTAAGAGTTCTTTGATATGCATATTAAGTATGTTACTAATTACAAACTTTTATCTTTATTGATTTTCATAATTATTAATAACTTACAAAATTTAAGTTTCGATTATGTTAATTTATTTAATCAAATATATGAATCCTATATGAATTTACAAAATATTAATACTTTAAATGATCTCCTTTATCATATTTTTAGTAAATTTACAAAGGAAAGGTTTTTATATGAAAATGTGACTACTGGAGTTATATATAATATAACATTACTACATTTAGTGCTCCACGTTCTGGTGCACCAAATATAAAACAATTCTCTTGAATGCCCTTCGTGTTCGGGTGTCAAATGTGACTATTGTTTAAAATTTAAGTATAAAATGCTGGGCGCCAGAGATAATTAGGGATCTCAGGGTTTGTTGTTAATAACAACTCTTATGTTCAGATGCTAATTAAACAATATTATATTACCACTTGTATACATTTAAATATATAACATGTAACACCATTATCATTACAAAATCGACAGATTAAATAACTTATCAATTGCTACTAAATTTTTATCCCTTTCTAATCATCACAAGAGATTCATGAATACATTGAATATCATTTATCATTTATTAGAGCTTAATTAGTCCATTGACTATTCTCTATAATTTATGAGATTAATTACACATTGAATATTATTTATAATTAATAAGAGATTAATGAACACATTAAATATTATTTATAACCTTGCTAAGTTACTCTTGGAACTAGAAATCTCCTTTATTCTCAACATAAATTAACTTTGATCAATGACATGACTTAAGATCTAACATATCATAAATATCAAATTATCATTCAAAATTTATATTAAATATTTAAACTTTGTACTCTGATTCTATGTCGTAAGATATAAGATACTCTTCGGGATCTGAACACGTCATGGATTCTTTTAGAATGAAACGGGTTAACTTAGGTAGACTTTTACACTATATGCAATTATTTGATTACAACATTTTAATTTGATACAATTACTTGAGTTTGATTATCCATTCCTCCGTCTTGCTCGTTCCACACTTTACACTTCACAACACAATAGATATTACTCTGCTTTTTATTTACTCACTATCGCGATAACCATTCATCTTCACGCCCTCCGAAACTTTGACTTTCATACGACCGCGCACATGATAAATAATACTGTTTCGCTCTTGATGCCGCGCTCAAGATAAATAATACTGCTTGACTTATTAATGACCGCTTGTTCCTTTCTTCACTTCCTCCTAACTTTACTTCTTCATGACGATAACTAACTGGTTTGTCTAATGACCGGATACTGATTAACTGAATGAATATGTTACAAACTGTCTTAGATTGTTTAATAATTGTTTAAGACATAACTTCTAACTCTCTCTAACAACAACTAGCAAACATTTGCCACTAATCAACTTCCACGGACTGACTGACTGACTGATCGATTGACTGATCGACTGCTTGACTAATTTACTGAGCGACTGAGTAACTAACTCCTAAGTTCATTCACCAGTTACTTTTATAGTTTCACCTAGACTTCCCATACTGCCGCTACTCTCAAGATTACCATCACTGGCTAAAATTCAAACGTGTTGCCGGTAAGTTTGAAATTGTCCAGTTAACACTCGAAATAACTTCGCGCGCAGAGGTGACGCTATTGCTGATTGGAGAATTCTTCTAAACGCGCACTTCTTACCGCCAAGCCGTTTTCTCGTTAAAAAAGAGAAATTTGCTTTCTAAAACCACCCCCGTTATGACGTATCAGTCTTTGTATTTTGAAGGTCGAAAACACCCTAAAGCTAACGGTACTTCATATTTTTTGCTGTTTTGTGCAAACAATGTGTTTTATATCTTTACGACTTAGAAAGTTGTACATACAATACAATTTTACACTGGGTCGGCGCCAACGTGTCGCCTCGCCAATACACACCTCTTACTTATATAACAAATACTTGGTACAATCTCATCTGTATGTCTACTTACTAACATTACTCTTGTTAATAATAATAGTCTACATCAAATATACTATTGATCTAAATGTATTTTACCACACAACTGCCTGTAACCGGTAGTGTTACGTTACAATAATCATGTATAACAGTATTGCTGTTAGTAATGTATGTTTTTGATGTTACAGGATTATGTAGAATGAATTATATATAATGGAATTCCATTATGAAAATGCTGGTCATTATGAGGACAAAGAAAAAGACAAGCGATAGGACTGAGGCGTTGGAAATTTGGCTTTAGATATGAATGGAAGGAATGAGGTAGGTGGATAAAATTAACAGTAAAGAGGTTCTAAAAGAAATCAAGAAAAAAAATACTTCTGACGTTTATGAAGAAAAGGAAATAAAACTGGATTTGACATATAATACACCTAATAGCAGTTGTACATATTATCTAATACATAATAGATATCGTGACGATAGGTTCTGGTACGTGCGTGTTTGTGTGTTGGACGTATCTCTAATGCATGTAAGTACCCAACCGGGTAGTGGGATTTGAGCTTCTTTGAGTTACATCAAAACACTACGTCACATATAAAACTTAATTTTGTAGGGAGGAGAGAATATCATGATATGGGAAAATTACATGTATTTGGAAAAGAGTGAAACTGTATTTTACTTAAAACAAAACTAAAAATTAAAAAACATGCCTCTTCCCATAAGTGTGCATGTATATGTAAATAATCGTCATTTTAAGAACTTAGATTTTTAATTACAAACCTCGTTTTGGCATATAATGAAAATAAAATTTACTTTATCTTGGCTGACTGACTGAGAGACGTTAAGAAATTACTGTAAGTTCAAAATGTAATTATTTAACTGACAATTTAACAAATTAAACATCTTATAATAGAATATTTTGTAAATAAAATCATCCTATTGGGAGTAATATGCACCCAAAGAAATTATTTAAATGCTTAGAATTTTCATGCTTAATTAAATCTTTATATAGATTTCTTAATTTTAATTCTTAAAACAAAAGTTATATGAATTGTAGTATATACAACTTATACAAACTATTTACACATTTCTTCAGAGATTCTTTATTCTGTCATCTGCTATTACTGTCTTATACTGTCTTTTTCTTTTAAAACAATCAATTCATTGTCACTTGTTGCTATCGATCACTCTATGTTGGTGTGCGTGTCCACACTGCACCTTCCAGAAGATTGACCCGTAAAAGACACGGCATTCATTAGAGACGATCTGATTCTAAGAGAAAGAATGTTCTGCCAGATTTGGATAAATAAAGACCTGGCATTCAATTTCTGTCCAAGATTGATTGAACAGTTCCAGTATTAACCCGGATTGTCACAACAGGCTCTGCGTCACATTCAACAACATGAAAAATTTGTCTGTCTTGGCGATTTTCATCATTTGTAGAACACTATTGTCTAATACAACGGTTGTTTTTGGTTCACGGCAATTGAACTCAATCAAAGTGTTTTCTTGTTACTCCGTAATTATTTGTTTAATGGAGTAATAAGCAAATAATTATTCTGGCAACTGATACACTTATGAATTAGCACGACCGCAAGTCTGCCGGCGTGTAAAATTGTTTACAACCCGCTGATACCATCCGTTTTCCCATGGCATTAACCGTCTTTGCAAATTCCGTGAAAAAAGTGTCGTTCTGCGTACGTATACTTTTCAGGTATGTGCCTGCCTCAAGACACTATAGTTTTACCATATCAGGAAACACACCGTCTTAAGGGGACACGGAATCCCTATCTTCCACCATGTTAACAGAAGGAACATTTTCTGTTTGAAATTTTCACAGCAGTTTCTGTAGATCTTTTCACAAGAGCTGAGATTTTTTTTTGAAAAATATAACTCAGAAAAAAAAACATTTTTCCCTATTCAACTTTTGAAAGTTGCTAAATTTTTATGAAAACTATTTTTGTAATATGTAAATTTGCATTTACTATGATAGAAAAACTCAGTACATATAGTCACATACTGTATATATACTCACAAAAATTTCACAATGATTGGTTTTTCAATACTTTTGGGCCTACCACCAACTTCTTATTCGGATGCCCTCCGTTGCTCCTGGTTTTGTCCTTAGGCCCCCGACAATTGCGGAACATCTCACACAATTGTGGTATATCCCGGAACAATTTTGGTGTTGGAATTACTGCCAGGTTTGCTCCAGGTTTTGTTCTTACGCTGGAGCAAGCAATATTATATACGCCCTATTCAAAATAAATAATAGCGATCACTAAAGTTACGTTCATTAAACCGAAATTAAATTCAAATAAACACTTAATACATTCGTTCTAACTACAATGCGTGGTACTCGCTTGTAAAACAACTGCTGAATGGCCGTATCGGCGACTCTGTTTTATAAATTTTTAAGAGACTACGGGTTACTCTGCATATTTATGACTGGGTACTCATCACGTCGTTGTCTGATGAGTCATCAGGTAAATACGCAATCAACATCATGTCGATGGTAACACTAGTTCTAATTTGATTTAATCATACACTTTAGCCTGTATTAAAATTGTGCTTGTGTAAAATCGTGCCTTGGGGGAGTTTGTGTATGCGTGTGTATATGCGTATGTACTTTATAATGATAACTGTTGATTACGTTGGTTCTATTTCTCTTCTTGCTCTTTCGGCATCTTCTTTTACCCCTTATCAGGCGTGTTTGATTTGTAGCGTGAAATATACCTGTGTTCAAAAGTAGGTCTCTATTGGGAACTTTGAATTGGCATTCAACAACGGTGACAGCTTCTAGCAAGGAGTATATAGAAAGCCTAACTATCATAATCGTTATTTCCAATCCATCTTTACTTTACCATCCATAACAAACGTTTTCACTATGTTGTACATTGTCTCAATGACTCAAAATACATAAGGAAAAACTAAACAGTTTAAAAGAATTGTCTAAAATCTGCCGACACAGCCTTTAAAACCCTTTCATTCCTTCAAAAATCTAAAATACAACATATGCGTTACAATTAACAGAAAAATAAAAGTTCACAATGTGTACAGGGCGCTGAAACAAAGTATTCACAAGAAGGTCACAGGAATGTAGTTATGGCGGTGTAGGTATGGTATAGATTGCGGACTAATAAATTTATTTAATTTGATGACTTTTATTAACTGCTATGTGTAGTACGTAATGGATAGTTATATAACATAGAACTATTGTAATACGAGTCTGATTGTTTTACAGAAGTGTTAATAATAATTTTAACTATGGTATTTAATGATTTAATCCATCTTAATGACTTGATATCACCATCCATATAATAATCGTAACACTTTAAATTCCATGCCACAGAACAGGCGTGGCTTGTCGACAACAATCAAACGCAGGATGCAGAAGTGTTTTGAAGAACACATTGTTACAATAGTCTAACTGATCGTCGTATGGTACAGTGGAAAACAAAATAAAAGACACCAATGAAGTCACTAATTACCAACTTCACTTATCACAAATAACAGTTTATAATCAACTCGTAAAATAATTCCAGTTAGATTTGTGCACACGCAATAGCAACATCAATTAATATAATTCCACAGACTTATTAACACAATAATTCTTCACTTCTACAAACACTCGATCCGCACTAAGGAGAAATCGCTCACGAAACTGACTGACAACCCGGCTGCTACTGCTTTATAGCGCAGAGGTCCAGTACAGCTTTCCCTCCTTACGCACGCCGGCTTAATGCGTATCTCAAGTGTTCTTGAACACACTAGAACACCTACTTGAATGAGGCAGCACCTGCCACACTGTACGGGGGGGAGTGGAGAATGTTCTTAGCTGTTCTACGCGGTTCGATACCATACTCGTTACACTTCCCCCCTCCTTAAGCCTGTTCGTTCCGAACTGGCAAACTGTCTCTGAAGTAATACTTGCCAGGTGATCTACGTGGACGATCTTGCGAAGGATAATTCTCCGGTTCTTCGAATTCAGTCTCATGTGATCCGAACATAAAGTTCCCAGGAATACGAGTCTTCCGCTCCATCGCTAATTTTGCTGGAATCACTCCCATTGCGTCATGTACTGATGACATAAACACCACTAGCTGGTCCAAGTCTGATTGGTTCTCGTCAACAACCTCTTGCGTAACTTCATCTTCAGTAACTTTTCCTCCGGGCGCTTCTATTAACTCAGGAACAAACAAGGGGTTTTCCTTGACACCCATAGTTGGCTTTCCAATCACTTCTTTTGCCGTTACACTTGTTTGTACTTCCTCGCTAGTTCTTCTTCCATTTCCGCCTGCAATACGAAAGGTTCCTCTTGACCAGACTTGTTGACTTCTTCTTCGGCCAGTGCCACTTGCTTAATCGAATGGTTAGTAGACCCTGTCATTTTAGCCATGCAAAGCTTTATCTTTTCTTGACCAACCTTCAGGACGTTCTCTCTTAAGTCCACAACGAATCCGTAGGCATCCATAAAGTGCGTGCCAAGAATCACTTCATCAACAATGTCTGCAACGAGCATTTGGTGGCTAAGCTCGAGGAGACCCAGGCGTACACGCACGTCTATCTTTCCTAATGCACACATTGACGGGGCTTCCAGTCACAGTTTGTATTGTACAAAAGCTAATTTGAGGCTGTCGGTTGCTAATTAAGTCAGGGCTTACAATAGACAGTGTTGCGCCCGTGTCAACTGTAAATGATGTTGGTTTACCTCCCGCAAATCCATTAACGATCAAGTTTCTACTGGTCCTATGTAGCGTGGAAACTGTGTGGTGTTCTGCAGCTGTATTTCTCCAATTGGTGTGATCACTCCCTTCTCTCCGATTTTTCGTGTTCCAACAATCTGCTTGAATATGGCCACTTTTCCCACAATTGTAACACTTAAGCCTTTCGTCTTTATCCTTTGGTTCGAAAGATCGTTGTGGCGCTGCTGACTTCTTAAACTGTTGTTCTTGAACGTCTCTTTATTCCGTCCGATATGACGATACTGTGATATTGGATCCGTTTGGTTACAACGTGACGACATACTTTGATTAACGAGGTCGCCGACTTGGCAGCTTCAAAACGGCTTCCGAGCTATTCTGATGGCGTGCCGTTCTTAATACGTGTTGTAATTGACAATCTCTGATACCGTCAATAAATACAATGTGAGCATCCACGTTTGGAAGTACTCCGATTCTTCAGGATAAGGCAGTGTCGTCAATCGGTCGACATTTGCTTCAAATTCTTGAAGGCTTTCCCCAGAACGCTATCGCCTTGTTTTATGTTGAACACGGTACACTTCGCACAAATGCTGGTCACCGTACCGTAATTCCAGAGATATTGTTAATTCGGCATAGGTGTTCTGGCTGTCAGATGGCACTTTCTGTATTAGCTCTGCGGCAAGTCCTTTTAAAGTAAAAATTAGTGAAAGTCCTTTCTCTTCTTCCGTCCATTTACTTAAGCGAGCGGCAGCTTAAAATTAGCCAGTTGAGTTGCCCAGTGAGTGCTTCCATTAAACGTCGGGGCCTTTGCGAAAACTGGCCCTACTACAGTTAATGGGGTTATTTGATTTCCTGATATTTTGAATCTTCTAAACTTGACATACTTCTTTTCATAGTTGATACAGATTTTTCTATTTCAGATATTCAGTCAACTTGTTTGTTCAGCTCACCTTGTAACAGTGGTACAAGAATTTTGCAGTGGTATCCTCTTGTACGAACGTCTTAATGACGTCTGCTTGACGACTAAATTCTTCTTTTTTTGTCCCTCTGGTGTTTCATTTTTACGCTTACGTTTTTCGCCTTGCCGTTTTTCTACTTCTTCTCTTTCCTGTCTTTGTTCTTCTTTTTGTTGTTCCTGTCTTTCCCCGGAATGCTTCTATCATCTGATTTTTTCAATTACCACCCACACTACTCTTCAACGAAGTCTGCTCTGTTTCCAATGTTAAAGATTCTATCCCACTTCTGACACACTGTTACGACGGTCTAGCTGATCGTCGTATGGTACCTTACTGTACGCCGGCTTAATGCGTATCTCAAGTGTTCTTGAACACATTAGAACACCTACTTGAATGAGGCAGCACCTGCCACACTGTACGGGGGGGAGTGGAGAATGTTCTCAGCTGTTCTACGTGGTTCGATACCATACTCGTTACAATATATTTGAAAAGAAAGAGGTAGCTTGTAATACACGTGGACAAGTAACCATCCACTGGTACGAAAAGGAAGCGATATCCAGTGGCACAAACCACACGCCAGAGCCGGCCACTCACACACTGAGTAGTCGATCGTCCCACACGCTGTACACATCAAACAGGAAAGGATTAAATTGATACCTACAGGTCGACACAACCGGTCAGAACACCTCTCTGATGCCACAATCTGTTTACAAACACACAGAATATTTCCAAATCAGAGAGACGACTTTTTGTACAGATATAAATTTAAAAATATTTTATTCACCAAAGGTTAACTCGCGAGAAACAATGAGACAGCCGATTTACGCTATTTTCCCAATGATTATTGACTAACTTGCAAACATTAGTTTATAAAAATAATGTCATACCAGGAAGGATACGCGTTAACTGCTTAAGTAATTTTTTTTTTACGTACAAAAGTTGACACATGCGTAAGAGGTGCACTTTTATTCATTCATCAAACCAAGCCGTGTAACATGTCATGAATCTGATACAGTGCGTCAGGGTTTCTCTTCCATTTGCACTTCTGTGAAACGTTCAAACTAAAATGTATATCTGTGGCTTGGTGCAAGAGTCATCAATGTCATAAAACAGTGTTATGAGAAAATGGAGTTTTAAAATTGATCAGTTTTTCTGACTCATATTATGGTGTCATGGTCAAGATCATGTTTGATGTTTTAATAAATATTTACATGGATATGTAAGAGCATGGCCAATGTAAGTTTAATTGTGAAAAATATCTTTTAGTTTATAAAATAAATGTGACATTGGTGGTTCTGAATTCAAAAAACTGTTCCTGACTTTGGCAACCACTGATACTATTAACTCGTAAGATATTACAGATTGGCATTGATGGTTGTTACACATAAAAAAACATAACTTCAGGAGTGTAAAGAGCTACTAATGTCATCTTCACCAAAAACTGACATTGGTGGTTCTTCTTGCACCAAGCCACAGATATATTCACGTTGGTTTGTTTAGTTGGTTTGATAAGCGGACGAAGTGAAATATCTGGAACTTATTTAACCAGGAAGCTAAACTAGAGAGTGCATATGTTTTCAGAAAGAAATCGTCTTGACTATAAACTACAAAAATGTATTGGATAATACGTTCCAAATCGAATTTATCAGTTGAATATAATCAACAAAAGCATAAGTCAGTTCTGAAATTGGTATGGGATTGTGGAGTTTAGATTTGGACATTTACCTCAAAATAAAACGTAGGAATTATCCAGAGATTCGAATCCAAGATGCTAAGACTCATACTCGATTCGTCGTGGTATATAAGAAATACAAATATTTACAGCAATCCAAAAGTGTTGTATGTCAAAGAGAAATTAAACATAGGGACGAAAGATGCAACAATAGACAAGAAACGTATCCTTTCGTTTTTTAGTGTTACAGGGATACAATATGAAGCACAGCGCCTTATAAATTCTCTTTATCTCTCTCTCTCGTTTCTCTTTAACACGCTTTTTCATAGAACTAGTAGTTTTTTGTAAGATAAACTAAACATTTGAATTAAATTTTAAAGTACGTTACTAATTTTATGTACTTTGAAATATATAAATCTAGATGCTGAATAGTAATAGGTCCTCCAGCTAAATTCGTGACAGAAAACCGACAACCGTAAGCTAAGAGATTATTCAGTATTTTGTGATATATCGTTGGTTCCGAGGCGAAGTTAAATTATGTGAATTCTGGGAATACGGAGAGCGGAAAACACTTATATTAATTTCCAATAACGAAATCCACAACCCCGAGCGAATCAAATAAATCTCGCAGCTCTGCGTATTAAGTTCGATTTTCCAGTCTAGTGACAAGAATTTTATTAATTGTGTTATAATTTGATCTGTTTCTAAACATTGTTTTCAGTAAAATTATTTGTTCTAATTGTACAACTTGCATTTTGTTAATTTAATTATTACATTATTATTTTGCTTACGTTTTAATTTTTATTAACTAGTAGTTGTACCAAATTAGTATTTAATATTATTAATTCTCAAAATTTGACAAGCACTTTTGAAATTTTAATTTGCATTCTTTGTAGTTTTGCTAGCATGCTAATTTATAACCGTAATTTTATTCCGAGTAAGAAGGAAATTGTAAAATGTCTACTGTTACAGTTTTATTTTGCTTACGTTTGTAAGGTCAGACAAATTTAATTAAAGTAAGCGAGTAGCCGAAATTGAAGGAACACTAGTGTTTAAGTCCCCCAAAACTTCAACTCTACGCCTAGCCTACAACATCTTGGCCTCGTGGGGGGCGGGCAAAAGTTGTTACTCTTTAACTGGCTAACAGGGAACTGGCAAATGAGTTCGACAGTGTTGTGCGCACCGTAATCCACGGTGGGTGGCTCTACGTTAGTGAGTCGCGATGGTCTCTGCCGCGGTGGTCTGATTATGTTCCTGGTACTCGGGGAATTACGTGCTGGTTTCACGAAATAATTCTGGGGTTGAGGGATCCTTTAAAAACCCACGTGCAGAGAAAATCTCTCCTCGCAGAGTGAAGAGAAGAAGGCATTACTCCTTGGTTGATACTGAAAGATTTCTGACATCGTCTGCCAGTGTGGCGGCAGTGTCAAAGTATCTAGTCATAAACAATTTATCTAGTCATAAAGAGAAAAGAAGGTGACTTCGCTAAAGCGAGTCCATAGTTAACTGGAAAGGCTATCACCAGTTGCACTGGATCAGCCTTACAGGACATTCATAAAAGCCGCAAGTAGAGAGGGACCCTGAAATTGAAGATGGTTCAAAGCTGCTTAAGTTGCAAAAGATAGGAGACATAGATGTAGAAGTCGTACTTCATACCATACTGAACACCACAAAAGGGGTGGTAGTGTGCAGAGATCTACTCAACTGCACAGAGGAAGAAATTCCGACTGAGCTTGCAGTACAAGGCGTTCGTGCATGTCGGAGGCTAACGGTGTACGAAAGGATGAACAGACATTTCCGTCTGCACCCCACGTCCTGACTTTCAACTTTCAACAACTTTGCCGGAAAAGAACACGCCGAGCATTCATAGGCTGAGTGTGAGAGCATTCATCCCTCAGCCAATGCAGTGTTTTCAGTGCTTGCGTTTTGGGCACACTGCATCAAGATGTTCTTGGGTAAAGACATGCTTCTGTGAGAAGTCAGCTCAAAGTGACGATCCCTGTGCTGAACCTATAAAATGTGTCATTTAGATCCCGTTCGTCTCGAAACGTTCTTCTAGATCCCGCAATTGTCCCGTTTACAAGCAAGAAGTATTTATTTAGTAAGTACGTAACCTGAAAAAGTTAGGAACTTCGATGAGAAGAAACTTGTGTGCCCAGTCAACAACGGCAAAATAACTTACGCACAACTTATAATATCAACAGTATCATCAGCTTCTTTTGTAGAGGAAATATTACCTGCAGTAAAGCAGTTTATTGAAAGATACTTTTGTGAAGTCTACAGGAGATCAGAAGTTCAGAAAGACAGTGCGACTGAGAAGACATATAGACGGTGCAGAGATACAATCAGGACGGAGTTACTGGAAGATCCATACTTCACCCTCCAAGAAAGACGGGCACAATTCTCGTGGTTCCAACTGCAGCCGAGAAGATACAGCCGTCCATCGCCCCTTCCTCCCAAATACACCAGGAAGGACTTTATAAAAATGAAAGCGGAGATAAGAAATATCCCCAAAGACCAGGAGAAGAAGGCTAGCCAAAAGCAAAGCCAAGGAAGTAAGCAACTGATTCTTCGACATTTCGCATGAAGAACATCCTTCATTGGAACATTAATGGTTGCGGATCGCATTGTTGCGAACTGAAGATGCTACTGGCTAGGCATCACCGGGCCGATGTGTGTGTGCCTGCAGGAAACGCATTTGAGGCTGGCCACAAGAACATTTCAGTATGAGGGGATATGAGTCCTTCCGCTGTGATGTTACACCAATAATCTGAGCTAAGGGAGGTGTTGCTGTGTTTATTAGCCATAGATATGAAGGGTATAGAGAAATAACGATCAGAGTCACAAACTCCTAATTTTTCAGGGGAGCGTTTTTTAAGTTTGAAGACACTGTAACTTTAGCAGTGTAATTAATCCAGCAAATATATTATGTTATGTTTGAACAGCATTTCCTGAACAACCTACAAAGAAATTTTTGATTTTTGGTAGTTAGCATTTTATGCACAATATTAAAAAAAAAAAAAAAATTAAAAATAGGCAGTCATTGAGGACTGCCGACAGAAGTGAAAACTTAAAACTATGAAATAACAGTGTTTTTTTTGGATATTCAAATTAATTGTAGTATCAAAAATTAAAATTTTTTGTAAATTAAAATCTTTAACATCAGTCTGGTTTTCACATCTATCGGCAACTCCGAGCAACAATTATATACATTTTTATATGGTTTACTTATTAATCAAAACATATGATGGGCTGCGCAAGCCCAGTACAAAATATAAATACAACTTAATTGACATAATGATTAATATACATTTATATTATTTATACATAGTATTTGTATTTACATGAATTTCAATGAACTTAATTTTCAACATTATTTTCATTGTTTGCATCATTATTATCATTCATTTCAACAATACTTAAGTTATTCGTTATCAATCATTTCATTATATTCTAAAAAGGATACAATAGGCTTATGGTAACTGAAGTAAGAAACAAAAATGTTTGATTGGAATTTATGTAAATATCTTGTAAAAACCGCATCGATCGTCGTTTTATATTTTGTAGTGCTGAGTTTTCGATCATTGGACATAGTCAAACCTAATGCTTCATTAAAAAATTCAATTAATGGTAGATTTTTATCATCTGCAAAGTTAATATTGAAGTTTGATATTATTTATTTTTTATTTTTGATATTTGACCTCTGCCATACATCATGCAATGAGTATTTCATAGTGGCTTAGGAGTTATCTTACTAGCGTGGTAAAACAAATTTCTAGTTGTTCGATAGTATTTTTGCCGCTGATTTTAAAATTAAAAATTCTATAAAATTTTATAATAATTTTAGATTTATGTGTTGAATTTTGAAAATATGGTTACTAATTCAAAATTATTTTTTTTAAACGGAAATATTGATACGAATATTGGAAATATTTGAAAATACATGCTTTGTTTATGTTATTCATTTTTCTATATAAAAATATTAACATATTTAGTACTCACTTTTGTACTGCACAGTGATCCTACATTTGAACATTTAAAATAATGATCAAACTAAAACACAATTTAAACAATGCACAGTATACACACATTAAACTTTTCACGTAGTCAATTTAACTTTACTTATATACATATACACAGCACTAATGTTACAATCTTACAATAATAAAAAAACTATTAAAAATACATACTTCGACATTAGACATGACGAAAAACCCTAAGTTAACAGTCAGACGGACAAATAACAATTATGTAAATATCATATAATATAGTATAAGTAATTAATAAGAATAAAAATAATGTAAAATAGATCATAAGTATTGCGTTAATTGTTAATACGGAAAGCCAAAATCGCGCTAGGGATCGAACACGCGATAGCAAATTCGGCAGTGTAAGAAACTCCAAAATAAAGTACGTAAACGATAAAAGTGTGTTAAATAGTATAAATAATAGTATTACACACAAGTATAATCTATACTTTCACTGCTGGCCACGCGCAACACGTCATACTTATAGCTACAGATATACTGTTAACATTAGCATGTCGGTGACGTGAACTCATAAGATTTTACCCATCCAAAAATCGCCCAACGTGCCTATAAAAGTTTTCACTTCAAAAACACTTGCATGGACTGTGATCGTTATTTCTCTGAATTTGGTGTAAAAATATACCTGTACACGCAAATAGGAATTTGTCGCTTTTTATTCATAACATACTGTTTATTATTTGATATGTTTATTAATGAATATTCACATTGTTTTTAATGTATGATCATATTAAAATTTGGAAGGCCTATTTTTATTGGTTTGTCTTCTTTACTCAGGAGCCTGAAAAAAAGGAAGATAAAAATAATACTGTAACTATTGGTTAAAAAATAATGTGTTAGTGTATAAATACGTTAATAAAACTTTACTTATTTACGGTTTTATGTAATTTTTTTTTTTTAAATTTTCTGAGTAAAACTTTTTCATTTAAATAAATAGTATGTTAACAAACTATCAAAATCTTTAAAGCTTTAGGAAGCCGCCATATTTTTTTTCAGAACACTTTATTGTACTAGGTTTGAATAACAGCTTGTTTTACTGTTTTATATACACTTTTGGTGTAAAAAAGATAGCGAGTAAACATATTTCATTTACTGAAGTAATAAAAAAACATAAAATCTTAAAAACTGTTGGGGGCAGTATATTGATTGTCAGAGAACATTGTTTAAAGAGGTTTAGGTTAGGGCTACTATATGTCAGGGCAGGGTAAAGAATGTTATCACAAAAGTCTTATCTTTAATAGTCACTGTCACGTTCATCATCACTTTGATCAGCGGTGCTGCAGACGGGGAGACTGCTGAAAAAATCCTCTGCATCTTCTCGGCAGAACTGCTTCAATTATTGAAGATCATTAAACTTAGCCTGCTTGATGGGATAAGGCTTTCATATGCCTTTTTCGGCTGAAATTGCAACAGATGTTGAGGAGTTGTAGAATGACCTCTCGACTTTTTACACTTCTTGACAACGTATACGGTAAATAAACGTTTTAATACAATACAATTTACTTAATTCCATAGTCAGGTTTTTAGTATTTGGTATTATACTCAACACAAATTTAACATGCCTACGGTCCTTTCTCAGTTAAGTGTAGCTGACGCAAATAATAAATGGTAATTAAACATGTGTAGCTATGTGTAAACAACATCTCTTATATCAAATTGCGTGTACTAAATTTCAAGTTAATAATGCACACGTAAATTGAAAATCTTTGTAGGAGGTGTGTCGTTTAACCTGATGAGATATACTGAGATTTATATGTTTTTGAAATTCTATTATTTTTAAGTAAAATTGCATGTGATACGGTATTATGTGCAAAATTGTTTCCTTTAAAACGACGAGAATCAGGTGTAGTTCAAATACTGCAGATTTGTATTAATAATTTTGTCAAAACGTCACGTTTTAAATAATAGTGTCAATTGCACTGCGATAATAAACTTTTTAGTTGTTTTAAAAAACACATAATTTTAGCATAAATATTATAGACTAAAATTGTAACTTCTAACCTGCTAAAGTACAAAATCATAACTATACAATTAAAATTGTACACTTTACTAAATCGCAAATTTCTTGTAAGTTTTTATAATTATATTCTTCACCTACCTTTATGTATCAACCATCTGAAAATTGTTTTTGTAGTTTGTCAATTTAACTTAAACTTTAATAAACGTTAGCATACTTCTATACGCCTCTTCTTCTCCTCCCAAACATTGGTGGGTATGCAATTTCATTCTTTCCATAGACAGCCTTTTGATCACCACATATCTTTTTCCTCCTTTAGCCCCATCCATGAACTCCTGCCTGGACCTTCCATCGCACTACACCTCTCGATCATGGTGGCCAACTAGTCTGAACGACGTAGCAGGTGACCAATTACATTTCTTCTTCTTTCCACAATGGATGCAATTAACGTCTTCTTTCACTCACTTTCTTCAAAATCTCGTCATTAGGTACTCTTTCTGTCCACGATATTCTTGAGGCCCTCCTCCATTTCTCTAGCTTCACATCTCAAAAGCTTCAAGCTCCTCTCCACTTTCCTTAAAGTCCTGTTTTCCGAGCCGTGTGTACACAGGCACCAAATGAAACATTTTATACATTTCTTCCTGGTATCCAGGGACACATTTCTGGATGCTAGAAGAAATTTTTTTCTTGGAAAAAATGCTCCTCAAAAGGATTGTTTGTGCAATCACACTTTTTACATCACTGGTGCACCCCCATGTGTACAGCTTTCAAGACAATTAAAGGAATCAACGTGAACTAGCTTCCTACCATTCAGAAATACCCCAGCCTTACGTTTTTCATTTCCGGAACATTTCATGGCTTTCGTTTTTTCTTGATATCACATGTATCTTTCAGGATCGTGTTCATTTGGTTAAATGTATTCTGTAGTTCTTTCTCGTTGTTTTCTAAACGTGCAATGCCATCTGCAAAACGGATAGCTTTATAACATCTTGCTGGTTTCCATGAACTGAGTCTTCGCGTTTTTTATGTACAAGTTGAACAGTAGTGGGGATAATTGACAATCTTGTGTAATACATTTCGGTATCTTTACTTTGAGTCATCCCGGCCCATGGCAGCTCCTCGTTCTTGTAAAGCTGCATGATATTTCTTCTACACATTTACGTTTCTGAGTACTTTGAACATTAGTATTTCAACTGACGTTGTCAAATGCCTTTTCGATGTGAACAAAGGCTATCATTATTTCTTTGTTAAGTTTCAAAGTTTTTACATAATTATTGGCAGCGGTAATATGGCATCTCGTGTTCCTTGATTTCTCCAAAAATCAAATTGATTTTCTCGTAATTTCTTCTCAATTTTCTTCTCCATTTGATAATAAATTATTCTAGTTAGTATCTTTGATGCATGTGACACCAGGCTCAGAATTCTGTGTTCCTCACAATTTTTGTGTGGTGCGGGTCTTGGGAATGCATATTACGTGCGTTACATCAAAGTCTTGGGGTATCTCTCCTTTTGTGTACATCTCGCGTTTATTATACCAAACAACGTTGGATTAAAATCCATGTGACTCTAAAATTCCCCAGGGATATTATCAGGTCATGGAGCTTTGTGATCCTTTAGTCCTGTAAGTGCCTCATCGAATTCTTCTTTCAAAATGGGCGGCCCGATCTCATCCTCTTTAACGTTATTCATATTTTCCAGAATGTTTTCATCTAAATTTTGTCCCTTGCACCCTTGCACAGTTATTTTGTATATTCTTTAGAATTCCTTCCTCATCATTATTTTTCCAAGTTTATCCTGTATACTTATTAGCATCTTAGGTTTTCTGTTGATCTGTGTTCTTATTTCCGCGTATTGACATTTTGTGTTACTTCTGGCCATGCTTTCAACTATTTCCTCACATTTAATTTCAAGCTAGGCTTGTCTTGCTTTCTTAGCTTCTCTGTTTATCACTTTTTGATATCTTACACCGCCTCCGTCCGTCCGTCATGTTGATGATATCTTCAGTTATCCATGGCTTGTATATTATGTTATCCTCTTTCCCAAAACAAGCTTCTTCTGATTTTGTTACTTCTTCTTTAAACTCCGTCCATTTTCCTTGAATGTCATTTCGTCCGTTTATTCTTAATTTCGTCCGTAATATTCTCGAAGGACCCTTGGACCTCGCCGTATTTTTTTAAGTTTTACTGTATTCCAGATGGAATACAAATTTTCTCTTAGCCATACAAATTTGTTTCCTCTTCAGGTATTGTTCACTCACCATCAGCACAAGGTTATGTTCCGAGTCTACGACTGCTCTTCGTTATTTTAATTTGGTTCCAAACTTCTTTATCATCAATGACGTTCATCATCGTCCGGCATGGTCTATCTTCTTCTTTTGGGTAGCTGGAAGAGGATATTAGATGAGGTTGTGAACTGTACAAATATACTTCTATATACAGCACATGACACGTCTACAGTTCTTTCCGCTGTTATATTTATTTGACGCAAAGCAAGCAGTACAAAACTCATGTTGTCATCACTTGCATGCAAACAAACGACACGTGGTATTTACACCTCGTGGCAATGTAATAAAATTCACACACGAAACGGACAGTAAATATAAGAGAATGCATTTCTCGATGAATGTGTACACGCAAAAAGCGCTGCGTTCACATCTATAGTTGCTACTCGTTCCTCCGCTCCTGCTCTCTGGTTACATTAACTCAAAGCCGTCGATAAAACGAACTTCTGTTACACTGCGTCATTTATTTGAAGGCTTACGTTACTCGGCTTGATTTACGTTTTTTGCATACACACCCCGCTAATGTATTCTCTCTGAAGCACGTTTACGTGTCTGCTCGTAAAACGTAATTACAAGACAGGACTGTTAACGACTCAGAGAACCACGCTTCGTTAAATCCGCTTTAGTTTTTCTAGTAGTGTTGAATATGTGAATATAATGAATACGATTCATTAACGACTATACGAAACTTACTATAGCCTATATTTATCTACTGGAATCGTTACCGTCGTTAAGATTTTCTCAAGCTTCTGAGATTGGCAAAAACTAGATAACACATGATATCCTGTCCTCATAACATCACGAACACACACACACACACACACACACACACACACACTACATTTTATAATTATATTTCGTTTTTATGGTCGATAAGTGGTAAATAAATTAAAAAAGATAAAAATAATTATACTCAATTCATCCTTTTTTTTGAGTTTGTTCTATTTTAGGTGTTCATTTCATATCTATCTTTCATTTCGCTTGTTCTAGTACGCCTAACTAGCGTAACATGAATTAAAAAAATATAGCAAACATTTGTCTACGTAAATTTAATGTTTTCTGCGAACAGGAGAACTCAGCGAAAGAGAGCTCTCTTTGCACGTGGCTGCTGTTCTGTGGGTTCAGCTCAAGCTCTAGTCAATCCAAATCTAGTTTACCTACTGTCGGGGTAATAAAACAGCTTGGATGAGATAAGCGGAATTCAGTCAATAACGACACGAAATCTGCCAGTGAACACACCGCAGTACACCTCTTCACTGTGCAGTTTGTCACGGCGTGGTTAAATGTATATTGTGAGGTGTGAGCGCAGGCGATCGCGGGTAGAGGTAGCGACAGGCAACGGGCCTAATGCTTGAGGGATTACGATGATGATGAAATTATTGTTATAAAGGTGATGATGTCTTATCCATTAGTTCGTTTATAATTAATGATAAACTCATCTGAATGAAAAGACCTTAATTGAAACATAAGAATTGTCATTTTTATTTTTTAAAACATATCTATATACAGACAAAAATGTTAAAAAGCACAGACGTTTTGTGTGTGTGTGTGCATCTATATATTGTATATTTAATATGGTATTTTAATATTAAGATATTACACATTTTCATGTGTATGTATCTGTAAATGAAGAATAAAAATAAATATTAATTTTAGATAAAAAATTTAATAAATCAAAATGATGTATATAAAATTGTAAACTTCCCCGATGATAATTGTAAGAATACACTTGTAAGCAACTAAAATCTTTAATACAACCGTTAAAGCATATGATTACATACATAAACATTGTAGCACTAGAAACAAACAATTAATAGATCTGTCTTTGACGATGCAGATATGAGTCCTTGCAACGAGTGATAAACAAAATGTGCAAGTATTGAAACCTGAAAATATTCATGTCTGTTATAACTGTGATAGAACTCGCAAAAAAAAAAAAACTTGCGGTAATAATTTAACGCGCCACACGCGCGTGGGATCTTTGACTCAGATTGTTACAGTTTTCAATTATTTTTTAATTAAGAAAGTTGTGTTAGTGGTTATAATCACAAACAGAATAATCACGGTTGCACACCACTATAGAACAATTATTCCGATTAGCGCTTTCAAGCTTCACAGCTCATCGTCAGATCCGAAATAACAATAATAGGACAAACAGCTTCTTCATACCCCCCTTTGCCCTACCGCGCGTACACATTTTCGTAAACAAGCTATAAGTTAAATGTCCTTCCTGGCTATTATTAACTAGCGAGTTCAATCACCCATGTCTGTACTGTTACCTCTCTTTCTAGTACATTCTGTGTGTATGTGTGTACACTCTTTTCAATATAAATTGCATTCTATTCTTAACTATTGCATATAAAATATTCGTTATATGCAAGACATTTCATAGAAGAGAACCATAAGTCTGTTAATCCTTTAGAAGACTACGAAATTTTGAAGGTAGTGAATAACACATATATTGAAAGAAATATTGAAAGAAAGAGAGAAAGGGTTAGGTAATTTAATGAATACTAAAACTAAATTTGAAAATGAAGAAATATTTTATAATATAATTAAGAAGTAAAAGGTAGAGGGGAATAGATAACATAAAATAGAAATTAAATTGTATATATGGATGTTTTTGAAATAAGGGTGAGTGACCGCGCCCATAGGCGGTGCAAGAGTGTCGTGACGAAAAATGACGGTGCATAGGAAGTGACGAAAAGATTGTTTACCTAAGTTGTTTGCGTTGAATATAGAGCTCCCTATCAAGCGAAGAGAGCTCCCTATCACTGACCTACCTAATATTATTATTTTTTTTTAGGCGTAAATACTTCACAAGCAGAAACAAAAAATATCCTAAACTATTTAGAATATGTATTTTTACAGTCGCAGTATACAAAAGCTAATTATACAATCCTTGACTTGATTGCATTCGCTTAATTCATTAGCGATCGTATCTTTAACATCATTCACTCGCTATTTGTTGTTCATGTTTAGTTTAACGCTTTCAATTAAAAGTTTTAAAACACATACACAAAGGCAACCGTTTCCTTTGTATTATTTGTTTGTGTCTGATCTAAACTGCTGATAACAACGGTTTGTAGAACATAATAAGCATTAATTAAAAGTTACTTTTTTATACTTCCCTTCAAAGTTGTTATCCATGTTTTTATTTTTGATTACTTTAACAATTTAGTCAAAGCGTAAACCATTCTTGGATTACAGGAGCATAAGACACAGTGTTATTACATTAAAGTACATACTAATCACGCTCTGTGCACAAACAAGTCAGTCACTATGCAACAAAAGCTTATTTGCTTACGTCACGGTACACACAAGATTTATCATAGTTGAGAATACATTGCATTTCGCATCCATTGTTTGTACTTCAGTAACTACCAGGGAGTTGGCATTACGAGTGCTGTAACAGATCGTCTGGTATGAACTCTCCCAGTATCTGTAGACGTATTGTTCTTGGGGTGTTGCAACTAGTTATTATATTGTAGTCCTTGAGTCTGTGTTGAAAACGATAGAGATTACATTCAAGTTTTTTATGATATGTTTTGTGCGTTATTTTTGAATTAATATCCTATTATGTCAATATTGTTGACATTAACATTTAAGCATACTTTTATTACGTTTCTTCCTTTTTTCCTTCTAATTAATTATTTATAGTTTCAATTAATTGTGGTTCATCTGTTTTAATTTGTTTCAACAAATTTTTTTTATTAAACACTGTATGTATTTGCAAAGAATACATCACTATATTCCTTCTTTTTGTTACTATCAACAGTGAATCACATACCTTAGGAACGATCTTGCTGAAAAACCTATAACAAACAATTGTTTAATGTAAAATTCTCTTTTTAATTTATTTATTAACAATCAAAAAATACATTCTTTAAGCTAATCTGCTGGTTAGTGTACACACATAGGAAATGTGCATCTAGATGGCCTGAAGAGGTGTTCCATCCAACGATGTCACCTCGTGGTCCTTCAAGATCGGATGGCCAAAGTCTCCTCAATCTTCTGTCGATTGTAGACTGTAGAAGTCGCTTGATCAGCAGCGTACGATGGCCGTAAAGTGTTGTATGGTGTCTAGTGCCACGTTCATGAATGTCTTCACGGACGTGAAGGCCACAAAGGAGTAGAAATGTTTGATACTGTTTGTAAAGTCCTTAAATCTCATGACTTAGACATTAAAAATTGTCGGGGACAGCCGTATGACAATGCGAGTAACATGTCTGGAGTATATTCAGGTCTCTAAACCCAAATAAAAAAAATAAACAGTCACGCTTTTATTCCTTGTTCTGCTCACTCAATCAATCTTGTGAGAACATATGCAGCTGAATGTTGTAATGTGGGCTGTAATTTTTTCTTTTTTTTCAAGAATTGTACAACTTTTTTAGTTCGTCTACCAGCAGGTAGGAAATTCTTTAAAACCCAGTGTCTGTCACGGATAAACTAGAACTTCAACGTCAACGTTCTGCACTAAAGAACCTCAGCTCTACACGATAGTCTGCACGAGAGGACGCTTGCCAAGCACTGTAAAATAACTGGCAAATATTCTTCATACTTTGCAATCAATTGAATAAGATACGACGCAGAAACCTGTCACTCGCGCCGAGGCAAGGGGTCTAATTACAAAAATAAACAGCCTTAAAACTGCCTTCATAGAAGAATTATGGGGATTCATACTTCAAAGACTCGACGACAAAAATAAGAAATTACAAAGTAGTGACATTGACCTGAGATCCGTGGTACAGTTGTACGACTCACTGATAAAACTCCTCGAGTCAACACGTAATCACTACGATTACTTTGGAAAAAAGACTCAGGAACTATAAAAAAATAGCGTACAAAGAGGCAAACGTCGGGTCAAGAGAAAAAGCACGATGATGAAGCACGTGGAAGGGGTAATGTTAAAGAAGAAGTTGTTTTTAGTCCTCGGTTAAACCAAAGAGTAAATGTGTTCATCACTATTAATTAAAGTATATAGCAAAAATAATTACAAAGTTAAAAGAAATTTAACTTAAAAGAGGCATCATATGTTTAAAATGAAATGTTAGGTTAGGTTAGTGAACACAACCTAATCTCACATTGTTATCAAGTTAACGTAATGTCAAACTGACAATAATGTTGTAATAACCTAACATAAAAGTTAGATAAGTCTAACACTAAAACAACTATAGATAGCGCTGTTACAGATGGTCAGTCACATGGAATGTGCAGAATAGGTTATACTGTGTTAAACTAAAAACAGCCAAACATATGCTAGCTGATGGCAGCCATCTTGATTGCTGTTTTCACTACTGGCTATACTTTCTAACTTATCTCTTGTATGTTAATCATATGCAACTTAACCTCGAATGTCACTATTCCCCAATATGTCTGAAAGTTTACAGCCCTTCACCTTAGGAAGGAAACACTTCTTTTCAGCCTACATTCGCTAGTCGTGCCGTTTTTTCAACAGATAATGTCATTACGGGACGGCAGTGTTGGCACAGATGTAGTCTTAGAGACTCTTATCCTTGTAACTAGTTCCTGGATGCCTCTTATCCCTTAGGCATACTAACACAAGAGAGGAGTATTAATTAATATGCTAAACTCTGTTGTGTATTAAATGCTATACTTTCAACTCTTGCTTTTGTAGCGACTCTTAGAAATTACCTCAGGGCATGAAATAACTTATTAACACAATTTTAAATAGCATAAATTATAAATTTAATAATTTATTTGCATTGCTTATTACAAGTACACAAGATTTTTATATGATTACAATATTAAAAATTCAGCTTTCTTAGCAATTGACTCTTTGATAGTCGATTCTTTTAGACGGATTGAATTGCCAATATGAATATGATAGATTTGACATGAAATATAATATAAATTTGAATGTTCAATTATGGGTTACATGATTGTCGAATTCCATTCTGCGCTGAAGGTTATCCGCTCGAAGTGTGCTGTCCTGGAGTTCTGATGTCCTCTGTTGCGACAGTAGATCCTTGCTGGTGGCACTCGTTGATTATAACACTTTAGGTATACATTGGCATCACTTTCACCATACACAATTCACAGCTAATACATTATTTAAAGCAAGAATATGTTGTATTAGGCACTATATTTAACACCTTTGCATGTATATTAAATTAAGCTAAGTGCTAGCAACACGGATCGTTCAGGCCCATACCGTCAGACGAATTACTAATTTTTCGACTCACGCTTTGGTAATTCTCCGATTCACGTTTACTTCCGACATGAACTTTGATACTGTCTCAGCCGAATTACAGTAGCTTCTACAAATACTAATCACTTTGGATTGAATATTAACTGTTCCCGTTGATTAAATTATCGATTACACTTTACGCTTATAACTTCTCCGACAATTTCTTCCAAACTTACGATTATTTAATTTTATTAAAATAATGAATACTGGTATAATTGTTACAATATCTTCACCGAAATTAACAATTATTACACGCCGATTACGAGTATTATAGTTATAATATTTCCGATTACTTAAATTACTGTTACGATTTTACTAATACGCAAATTACGAGTCTTTTAGTTGTAATACCTTCGTTGACTCTCTACAAATTTCCATACTACGTTTTTTTATACCCTAACTAATTCTACCCTCACTTAATATTTACTATTTACAAAACGCATTCCCATTGGATTAGAGTACCGCGATGTTTGATTTTATCCAACCCAACTATAGAATTTACCCGCTAAAAAAATTACGCTTTCTCTTATTCGTTAACTAACAGCGCATGCAAATCTTTCGAGCTATGGTGGGAAGTGACGATATCCTTACGCTTCTCTGTCTAACGCTCTCTGCTTAAAATAATGGTATCTATTGTTGTAAGCACTCAGCTTTCACAAGTTTTCACCTATTTTTTCTGTTTTTTAAATATAATGCAATTTTATGGCTGTCCCGCATGTGACTTTTTCGTACTTTTAGCTGTCTAGCTGTCGCCAAGACAAGGGTGCGTTCTTTTGAAAAAACACCGCTCTGATACCTTCTAACGGTATTCTCTACAGTTATTCTTTCCATATTTGTGTTGATATCTATTTAATAATAATAATTTCTTATAAAAATTGAGTCTCATTCAATTTTGACGTTATATTTGTCCCCCAATAGAATTGTTTTAATTTTTTGATTGAAAATTGATAACAATTTTATTGTTGCGTCCCTTAGAACAGTTCTAATTATATTTACTTGTAACTCTTTACAATATTTTTAAGTTCTTATACATGTTACATCTATATTATTTCAACTCATATAATTCAAATTTATTTATATACACTACCGTACATTTAGATTATTCTATTGACCCATTTTATCCCTTTTAAAACAAATCAGCTGTTTACAATCTGTCAGTTGACGCACGCACAGTTGTTGTTTACAAACAAAACCCCTCTACAGTCAGCGCTACCTGCTGTCAACGAACCCCATAACGGTTTTGCCGGCTTTCCCTTTCTGCCTGACATAGTGATTTACAAAATACTTTCACTATTCTTATTCTAGTGTACATCACAATCTTACATACATACTTGAATATATAACTTAATTGAAAGGTAATCCTACACATTTGTTACAATACAATATAATTTTAATTAATTATAACTTCTAAATCTTGTCAACTCAAACTCGTTATAAACTAACTATAAGTTATTACATACGTATATGAAATTTTTTTTTCTTTTTTACAATTTGTTTTGGTAATATCTGTTTTAAATCTGTTGTCCCTGTGTGGTGTAATGTGTCAAATTTCGTAATATGGTTTTAACTGTCTGATGTTAAAATATCCTCTGATGCGTTCCGGTTGTAGAATGTCTTCTACTGGTACGTAGCATTTCCTACTTCTTTTTCTTTACATATCTTATACGGTCCTTCGAACATATTACAAAACTTCCCTATTATTCTCCTGTTTAGGTCTGATAACGGGTATGTTCGTAGTAATACTTTATCGCCGACCTGAAATCTTGTAATTTTATTTGATAAATTTATCTGGTCTGTCCGTCCTTCCCTTCTCTTTAATTCTTAGATAAATATTTTGGTAGTCGGTTTGCTGACTTTCTGGTATCATCTCACTGTCGATGTACTTGGCCCAATCACGTTCCGGTTTTCTTCCCCATTGAGCTTCGTATGGTGTGGTTTCGATCGTCTCATGATACGTTTGGTTAATACCGGCTTCGTCAGTTTTAAATATTTGGCCCACCTGAAATGTTTTTCTGATGTTAATGCTCTAAACATGTTTCCCAGTTGTCGATTAACTCGTTTTGCTAGGTTGGTGCAAGGGTTTCGTATAGCAGTAAATTTTTGTTTGATGTCCAACTCTTTTAATGTCGTTACCCATCGCTGACTTGTGACTTGTGTTCCATTATCAGTCAATATTGCGACTGGTTTCCCGATTTCTTCGCAGGAAAGGTTTATTTTATTTATGGTGACTGTGGTGGTCGCCTTTTTCAACTTGTATAGTTTTACAAATTTAGTAAAGTTATCTACCATAATTAATATATATTTAACCCCACTTGTTGACGTTGGTAAGGGACCGTAGTAGTCAATACTAATTAATTCCCCTTTTGATTTTGGTATGACGGGTTGTGTCTCTCCCGTCATCCTTTTATAATAATCCTTACTCTTTTGACATGTCTGACAGGTTTTAATAATGTGTTGTGTAATTTTGTTGACGGAATTCCCCGTGAAGTATTCCATGAATAGTTGGTATGTCCGTCGGTTTCCCACGTGACTATAGGAATTGTGTAGCTCATAAATCAGAGTTCGGCTCAGGTCCTCTGTCAACATAAGCTTCCACGCCACTTTTTTCTTTCTGTAGAGTTTATTGTTGTGCCAAGTGTATTTGTCATTAAGTTTGTGGTTCTGATTTGCTTGAACAGTTTCTATGATTTGTTTTAACTTTTGATCTGCTAACTGGTGACTTTTTATATTCTTCAATTTATCTTAAGCCTCTTTGCTAATACGAATGGTGAGATGATTTATTTCTAATTCTTCGGTGTAGTCTATCAATCTCTCATCGTTCATGTCCTCGGGATATCTACTAAGGACATCAGCTACGACGTTGTCTTGTCCTTTATAATGGATTATATCAAAATCATACTCCTGTATCGCAAGAATCCATCTAGTGATACGTGAATTATTCAAATGACCTTTTTTGATAAAGATTAAGGCCTTATTGTCTGTAATTATAGTTAATGGTTTTCCAAACACATATGTACGAAACTTCTGTAGACAGTGCAGAACGCTTAACAACTCTAACTCTGTAGTGAAATAATTCAGTTCCGCGCCTCGTAACACACGACTGGTGAATGCGATCACGCCGATTTCATTATTGTCGTCCAGCTGGTAAAGTTGTCCTCCTAGAGCATATTTACTTGCGTCAGTCTGCAGGTAAAAACGTTTGTTTGTGTCTGGGTGTTTAAGAATTTACTGTTTCAATAAATAGCTCCTTAACCCTTTGAAAATGTTGGTCCATCTCCTTAGTCCATTTGAAGGTAGAATTTTTTTTTAATAAGTTCAGCAGTGGTTGGGTGGCTTCAGCGTACTTGTTCGTAAAGCTGTTGTAAAAGTTTGTTAATCCTAAAAATCCCTTGAGTTGTTTTTGATTCTTCGGTCTCCGGAACTCTTGGATAGCTTTCACTTTATCTGGAGCAGCTGTTATTCCTTGCGTCGTTAGACAGTAACCCAGATAATTGATCTCCTTACGAAATAATTGCGATTTATTAAAATTTACATTGAGATTAGCCTGCTTCAAATCCCGAAATAATAACTTCAGATGTCGTAAATGTTCTTCCACACTGGTTGAAATACATAAGCAATCGTCCACATACAAGATAGTCAAACTTTTCACCTCTTCAGACAGTACTCGGTCTAGTCCGCGGGTCAGGCTGGCTAAACGTGTTTTTAAGCCAAATGGAGGGCAACACTTGCCCTCATACAGTAATCCAGTGTAATCCCTACAATCCGGGTGTAAAGGAATCTGCCAAAAGGAGCTCCGTAGATCAATCGTGGATATAACCTTGACGTTCCCACACTTGGTTAACTCCTCATTATTCGGGATAGCACCTTCATAATCCGGTATAGTTATTGAATTTAGTTTTCGAGCGTCCAAACATAATCTTACCGTCTGATCCTTTTTTATTACAGTCACCATCGGGTTGATGTATGGACTTTGTGCTCTTTCAATAACTCCGTGTTCCTCCATCTTCTTAATTTCCACTTTCACCGCATTTTGATATTTCATCGGTACTGGGCAACCCTTCTGACAATATGGCGTTCGGTCCGTTACTTCAAATTTGTGGCAATATGATGTAATTCGCCCTGGCGTATCACGAAATACAGTCGTGTTATTTATCAATATTTTCCGCAGTTCTTCTTTTTCAAAATCGGTTATTTCTGTAATGTCCTGGAATTTTTTGTTGATTACTTCTTCGATGATTTCTTCTTCTGATGCTAGTTCTACCTGTAGTATTTCTGCTATGGTCGCCTCGTCATGGGTAGGATCTCCTTTAATTTTTAATTGTTTATTACTGAGGTCAATCACACACCCACTATCCGCTAACAGGTCCACACCCAAAATACACTCCCTTACCAGGTCAGGTACAAGGAGTACAAAAACGCTCTCAAAATTAAAATTTTTAATTTGGACATTTAGCAATACCTGCTGTGTAATTCTCTTCGATTTGCTGCCCGTATCTCCTTTGATCACAGTATTGGACAGTTTTAAAATTTCTACTTTCCCTAAATCCTTTTTATTATTGTTGAACCAGCGCTCCGAAATAGCATTTATTTGGCTGCCTGTGTCCACCAATGCATTGATCGGCACGCCGTTCAACATAATTTGGATCTCTGGGCATTTGCTGTTCCTTAATGTTACACCTATATTATCATATAATATTAAGTCATCCCTTATATCTAGAAAAGTAGTGTTCACATATTTAATATTATCACTTACATCTAACACATATTTACAGAGTTTGCCTAGTTTTTTGGCATTGTCGAGACCGTTTTGTTACCTGTGCCACTTGTTGATAGAACCACGTTTGTTTCAGCTTTAAACTGGTTTTTCTATTTTCGTTGGCGGGCGTATTGTTGTCGTCCCTCGTTTTCTCTGTCTCTGTTTGACTCGTGATCAGTAACTTTCTCTCTCTTCATTTGCGCGCTTCCACTGTTTATGTTCTGGCCGGTGATCGAGTTGTCTCTGGTTCACTGACCTAATACGTTACGCAAACTAAAAATTCTAACAGCACTTATTCGAACTCAACGATTGTACTCACACCACGGGTAATAATGGCAACCTCAATTTCGTTTGGATAATGCCTCGCTAATTTTCGTATCAAGTGTCTATCTGAGATGGGAGGAATCAGTTGTCGCTTCTCTAACAACTTTCTCTCTAGATATTGAATCATACTCATCCCTGCTTCTTGGTGATACCGTCCGAATACCAGCTGGTCTCGCACGCGTTTCTGTATAGCGTCATTCCAATATTTATTAACAAAAGCTTCAGTAAACTCCACAAAGGTGTTTATGCTGTCTCTAACTAACCTCCACCAGATTGCGGCCTCTCCTTCAAGATGTCTTGACACCCAGGTGATGTTATTGATATCTTGATATTATTCTTGGTATAATTCAGTCTACTCCTTAATAAACTCCATAGGAAAGTTGCTTGTCCCAATGAATTTTATTTCCTTTATTTGTTCATTAGCAATGCTTCGGTTGATAGGTGACTCAGTTGCACATGCAATTTTTGTTCGAACGTCGCTCTGAAGTTGTTGTAATTTGAGGTTAGTCTCGCTGGAATTATTATCGATTTTGTTCTCTAATTCTCGTAATTTCTCTGCCTCTAATTTGTGCGCAGCGAAACTCTCGTCACAACGTTTATTAGCCGCGATTAACGTCTTGTTTATTATTTTAATGTCATTGCTGTGTTTATTATCAATTTCTTTAATTTGTTTCTCAGTATCGCTAAACTTATTATTAATTTCAACATTAATACTATTAATTTCTTCATTAACCATTGTTTTAGTTTCTACTCTAAATTGTTGAATGATTTCGAGATTTTCTCTCTTGAATTCGTTAAGTTGTGTGGCTAGTTCGTCTCTAAGTATTTGATTTTGTTGTATAATTTGTTGTGACATTTGTGATATTTGTCTTTGCATTTGTTTTGACTGTTCTGACCGTTGTTCTTGCAATTGTTATGATAGTTGTTCTTGTATTTGTTTTGATTGTTGTGACTGTTCTGCCCTTTGTTCTTGCAATTGTTTTGACATTTGTTGTAATATCGTATATATGTCAATTTCTTTGGGTGCTTCTGGTGTTGTTTGTAGTGCTGGTCTCGGTCTGATTTCATGCTGTGTTTCTGGTGTTATTTGCTGTGTTTCTATTTCTTCGTTGTCTTGTACTCGCGTCCCTGAATCTTGATCCTCCATTGTAAGTTGGGCAATAGTATTAGGGTCTCCTAATTGGTTGTTGATATCAAATTCCCCTTCGCTATTGTGAGTTGTTGCTGTTTCTGTGTTCATCTTGTCGTTTAACTCGTTTGTGTTGTTATGTATGTGTTTCGGTCGCCTACTTTTACTTCGTGTAATCATACAATTTTCTCTTATAGCCTATATTTCTTATTCTACTTTTTTCTTATATACTATTTGAAATTCAATTCAGTCTGCTAAGCTTATAGATTAAACCGTGCGTTGGTGTCCAAATACTACCTTACACAAGAGAGGAGTATTAGTTAATATGCTAAAATCTGTTGTGTATTAAATGCTATACCTTCAACTCTTGCTTTTGTAGCGACTCTTAGAAATTACCTCAGGGCATGAAATAACTTATTAACACAATTTTAAATAGCATAAATTATAAATTTAATAATTTATTTGCATTGCTTATTACAAGTACACAAGATTTTTATATGATTACAATATTAAAAATTCAGCTTTCTTAGCAATTGACTCTTTGATAGTCGATTCTTTTAGACGGATTGAATTGCCAATATGAATATGATAGATTTGACATGAAATATAATATAAAGTTGAATGTTCAATTATGGGTTACTTGATTGTCGAATTTCAGTCTGCGCTGAAGGTTATCCGCTCGAAGTGTGCTGTCCTGGAGTTCTGATGTCCTCTGTTGCGACAGTAGATCCTTGCTGGTGGCACTCGTTGATTATAACACTTTAGGTATACATAGGCATCACTTTCACCACACACAATTCACAGCTAATACATTATTTAAAGCAAGAATATGTTGTATTAGGCACTATATTTAACACCTTTGCATGTATATTAAATTAAGCTAAGTGCTAGCAGCACGGATCGTTCAGGCCCATACCGTCAGACGATTTACTAATTTTTCGACTCACGCTGTGGTAATTCTCCGATTCACGTTTACTTCCGACATTAACTTTGATACTGTCTCAGCCGAATGACAGTAGCTTCTACAAATAGTAATCACTTTGGATTGAATATTAACTGTTCCCGTTGATTAAATTATCGATTACACTTTACGCTTATAACTTCTCCGACAATTTCTTCCAAACTTACGATTATTTAGTTTTATTAAAATAATAAATACTGGTATAACTGTTACAATATCTTCACCGAAATTAACAATTATTACACGCCGATTACGAGTATTATAGTTATAATATTTCCGATTACTTAAATTACTGTTAAGATTTTACTAATACGCAAATTACGAGTCTTTTAGTTGTAATACCTTCATTGACTCTCTACAAATTTCCAAACTACGTTTTTTTATACCCTAACTAATTCTACCCTCACTTAATATTTACTATTTACAAAACACATTCCCAGTGGATTAGAGTACCGCGATGTTTGATTTTATCCAACCCAACTATAGAATTTACCCGCTAAAAAAATTACGCTTTCTCTTATTCGTTAACTAACAGCGCATGCAAATCTTTCGAGCTATGGTGGGAAGTGACGCTATCCTTACGCTTCTCTGTCTAACGCTCTCTGTTTAAAATAACGGTATCTATTGTTGTAAGCACTCAGCTTTCACAAGTTTTCACCTATTTTTTTCTCTTTTTTAAATATAATACAATTTTATGGCTCTCTGTCCCGCACGTGACTTTTTCGTACTTTTAGCCGTCTAGCTGTCGCCAAGACAAGGGTGCGTTCTTTTGAAAAAACACCACTCTGATATCTTCTAACGGTATTCTCTACAGTTATTCTTTACATATTTGTGTTGATATCTATTTAATAATAATAATTTCTTATAAAAATTGAGTCTCATTCAATTTTGAAAATTGAATGAGACTCAATTTTGACGTTATAGGCAGCTATTTACCACTGCACATACGTAATGGACAGGTAACTAAATTTATTAATTGTATCCTTATCATAACCGATGAAGATGATTCTCAAAATAAAAGTAACACATTTTAAATCAAACGTGTGATATACAAAGTCATCATAAATTAGAATGTTCTGGAAGCATAATATAAACTACTTTAATAAGTATTAGTTTCATAACTTCAGGCCTTCTGGATATTTCCGATTTTTCTTTTTTGAAATAATAAAAATATTTATTGTTATAGAAAACTGAAAAAAATAAAATATATTTTAAATACATTACACTGTTTTTATAACTACCAACAGTAATAAGAATTTATGTTACAATAACAATTAAATCCCCCCAATTGTTATAAATAACAACTACACTTACATGTACTGTTAGAACAACTAAACTTACTGATACAGCGCTGTAAGTGTCTACGATAATGTTACAATAATTATGGAATAGTACGGATGAGACAATGATGTACTATTCTGATGTACAGAAGATATCAGTTCCACACTGTTACCCATATTCAAAACATCACAGTGGGAAAGCAATGATTTTAGAACAAACACGACAGAAATAAAGGACAAAGGAAATTGTAGTGCACCGTCACCATAGTAGGTCGCAGGAAATTTTACACTGCTTATAATTTTTAGTACCTGATAAAGTTAGAACTTATTCCAACTCATAGTGGTATGCTGTGCTGGAGAATTATCGAGTCTTTTGTTTTGTATCAGACTTTTATACAAACAAATATGCACACATGATAACAACAAAGAGATATTTATTTAACAGTGGTGGCACTGAATACAAATTGAACTTTCTTTCTACGGCTCTGTAATCGTAATCGTAATCGGCCTGTCTATCCAACAGTCATCTTCTCCAACACTCCCTTATGTTGAGTCGTATTCCATTACTCATCCAATTTTTCTAATGTGTGTTCCATATACCGTATCCCAAGATGTTTCTGTCATGACAGTCCAGACCAAGACATATGTGAAAGCATTAAACTCTCTCTAGGAATAGAAAACATTTCTAAAAATCTAAAATCTTCTGGAAGAATTACTTCCCTCACTCTCGTCAGGCAGTAATCGTGCTTGCCGTTTGGTTCGGTTGCCATCAGCTTTCACAAGATTTCATGAATTCTCTTGATTCGTCAATTGAGAAATTAAAAATAGTTTGAAGAGACTAAATGACTCTAACGTGCTGTGACGATTTAAAAATTATTTAAATAGCACAAATTAAATTTTTTGTTCTTATAACAAGTGAGAGTATAATCCACCCTTATCTGTACCTAGATACCTGTATCAACGTGCAAAATGTCCAGTACGAACATGCAAAGTACAATGTTATTAAGCGAAAACTAATAATTCTTCTAATTAAATAAAAAACGTATTAATAATAAAGGAAATATTTAACTCATAACAAAAAAGGTAGCATAGTGTATACTAGTTAATTAATGGACAATTAATAATAATAAAGGAACGAACTACTTTTCTCTCAGCGCGTAAACCGCGCCAGCTTACCGACTCCCTGCCGCTAAACTAGTCCCAGTCGCTGGAGAATCTTCGACATGTAAGCAGCTCGAGAATGTGTTGTAAAGTTACACTTACATGTATGTCGCTAAACAACGATGTAACAAGACGTTAGTTCTTCTAATCCTTTTAATCGAATGTAACGTTAGTAAAACTCAAAAAATAGTAATGTAGTACGTGGAGGAAATATTAATAATATAAAAAAAAACTTAGCCGACACATCTCTTTACGAACAGTAAGTGGTAAGATATGTTCCTTACCATGTAAAAGTAAACATCAGTGCTGCTAAAATAAGAACAAATAAAATGTAAAAAGTGAACAACTAACACCAGGAGAAAAGTTACTACAACAACCGTATGAACTTCAAGTAGCAGAATCCAACCGTCATGACCTAGACTACAATTCGGAAACAACCAACTAAATGGAGGATCCAGATGAACAACGAACTACACCCAAGAAGACCTACTGAAGAGGATCATCTCGAACACCCACAGCAGACTCACGTTATATTCAGGTGACATTAAACCATAACTTCTGTGCATAACTTGTTTTTTAAAAACCGCAACAAAAAGAACAGTAAAGTTCCTTGTAAAGACTTTTAGATCACTTAAAGATTAGCATATAAATGTTTGTAATTTCTGTAAAGCTACAGTAATAACCAGATGATGTTTAAAGGTAAAGTAATTCTGAAAATTACATCAGACTATTCTTCAAATAGTTTGGATGATGTTAAGTCATGTTAGAATATTACAAAGTTAAAGCCCGGATCCGTGGTAATTGAAATAATACACAGCTGAATGATTTTGAGATACTAAGAGTAAAAAATTTAAAGAATATTTAATGCAGAATTTATAAAAATTTTCTTTTAAAGGTAAAGTAAAGTAAGTAAAAAACAAAAGGATGACCATTAAAGCTATTACTTTTATATACTTAGTTAAAATACAAGAATAAAGAGATGTTTTCGCTAATATACAGAGAGTGAATAAATTTATGTAACCTTGGACTAAATCCTGATATATACATTGTCATAATTTGTTGGTAAGTAAATTTTACTAACTACGGCAGCTAGTTTAATTAACAGCGAACAATTAAACTGGTTCCCGAGGTTATAATGTCTTTACAGGTGAGACGTTATAGTGCCTTAACACTTTGTTTAATTCCAAAACTAGAACTTCCTGTATCTAATATCAGCCCAGATAATTATATTATTAGTATTGCCAACTCAGGCCGTAAGAGTTTTCCTTTATTATATAAGAAAATCTTATAGAAGTACACGTAACAATCATGTATACAAATAAAAGTAATACAGATCTTATAAATAAAATTTATAACGTTAGTTGAAATAGGAAGTAACAGTAACTAAAGCTATGTAAAATAAAAAGAGAATTTTATAACGATCGCAACCTAAAAAGAATGGAATCAATGATCGAATACCAGAAAAATTGTTACTCACATTACAACAATTCTCAGTTATATAGTTGTAAAATATACGCTATCACAACAGAGAATAAAAGTCGCCCAAGCTGATAAAATTACAATACCTTGTAATACAATAAGCAGTTAAACACTTGACACTTTCACTAATACATTGTGTTCATAGCACGCCTTATCGATTGGATTCGCAAAACTCTGCTGACTGAATGTATAGACAAGGTCAGCTGTTGCGTAATGTTGATTACGACATGATTCCAGTTGACAGGAGAATAATCGAGCGGCATCTCGAAAACGCAGAAACAGCCAGAATATTTCAAACTGTGCCATTCAGCTGATCCTGTGGCAAAAATTGTTTAAGCTCTAGCTGTGTTGTGTGACCACAAAGGCATAAAAATACATTTAACAGTTGATTTGCTATGTAAAGGGTTGAAAGAGAATATGTTAAAAAGTCATTACCAGAAGATGAAACGAAAATTAAAGTCAGAAGTTTACATGGCAACGCTAGAAGCTGTAGATCTTTATTTGTAGTATTCAGAGAATATCTGCGTGAGTTACGGATAAGCCTATAAGATATATTTTTGGGGCTTCTAAGGGACTGCTGAACTTACGATAGCTGAAAGTCGTTTTGGTGTTTTAAGTATGTAGGTAATAGGTTTATGTTTTCAGTTCAATGAACTGAAAATATAGACTTACTGAAGAAAATATAGATTTTAGCAAATAGAAACTGAAAAGATACGTATGGATGTACGACTGTCAAATATGCAAACTACTGGTCGTTATTGTAAATGTTCAAACTAACAATGTAAATGACTGTTTTATATTTAATACATTTAATGTTTTAAGTAGAATACAATTAATTTCAGTAACACAATGTGTGTGTCTGTGTCTGTGTCTGTGTACGCAAATACTCTTGTTTACTTTCATCGTTCTGTACAATCTGTTACCTATCACTTTTTGTACTACACAACCCAAAAACAAATGTTTGTTTAGTTTTATGGTGTGTAGATCTACATGTACATATTAGTTGACGATGGTGGTAAACGTCGCCAGAACAATTGTTCCCGAGATGAATAAAAAATAGTGGTATGAAATCAACTTGTGTCTTATATTTATAAAATTCAAAAATATCACATGTCTGTGTCGACGATAGATTTCACTGAAACCCCGTAATGAACGAATCAGTCAAAAGACACCATACTTTTTGTTACGGCGAAAAATCATGTCACGACAAAACTATTGATCCGGTGGACACGGCAACGATCTATAAGTTTGTGCTTCAAAAAGAAGGTTAACTAAAGATCAATAGGCTTAGATTATGTAGTGAAACAGATTACATATAAAACAAGGGAAAAATTGCAGGTTAAACAGGTTAATTCAGGTTATTAACCTGAATAAGCAGGTTATACAGCTCGTGCTAATTAACTAGTCTATATACCCAATTAGGTAAAAGTGATGTTGCGTTATTTTTGTCGCCGTCTTTTATCATTCTATAAAAAAAATTGAGTAAATAATATGTGTGTTTTTCCTTAAAATTTACCGAGCGTTTTTAATGCAGAAAATCTTACTTGTATTTTAAGTCGCTTTGAGTACAGGATATTTTATTTGGTGAAGACATGTACTAATTATCTGAGGTAAATCCAGTCATAGCGCCGGCTTATTTGCTTCGTTCGTTTTGTTGTTCTAAGCTTACAAAAATATGTAGTAACCGGATTTTCCTTGACGTACAAGCCAATAAACACACTGTCCAGCATGTAAGCAGATTAATATTTTTTGTTGTTCTCACTTTCTCCCTGTATCTGTCTCACTCTCGTAGTTGCAGAGTTGCTACCGGCATGAAATTCTACTTTCCACTGTAGTTGTTTTTTATTCCATACTCCTCTTAGGGTGAATTCATCTGTTGATATTTAAAACCGTTTCTGTTTTTTAAATTTTATCCCTGCAATATTCAAAATTAGGCGCTTTTAATACACCAGTATGTTTATGTACAAATGCTTGTCTACTGCTGATAAATGCTTTCATTAACTTACGTTATTGTACATTTTGCAGTAAACATGTGGAGAAAATTACAGTCACTAACGCGGAAAAATTTCAGAAAAAATGTTAAAATATTTTATTAATTAAAATGGCTTAAAATTCTTCAAAGGCAAAAACTCATCTGAGAACACACACACACACACACACACACACACACACACACACACACACACACACACACACACACACACACACACACACACACACACACACACACACACACACACACACACACACACACACACACACACACACACACACACACACACACACACACACACACACACACACACACACACACACACACACACACACACACACACACACACACACACACACACACACACACACACACACACACACACACACACACACACACACACACACACAATTATAATCCTTGTCTATTCTAAGATGTAAGTTATAATTGATGTGAAACGTTTGTGTATTTTATTATTACAACGTATAATTGGTGCTAACGACTTTATAATTTGTACTCAGAGGATAACAGTTTTGATTGATTCATTTAAGTTATTTGTTGTTATAAGTAATTGGGGCAAATAATATATTATAGAAAGTATTTTTGTCTAAATCAATATAAATTGTGGTTGAAAAGGCGAGAGACAATTTATTAAATTAAAAAAAGGTTGGTTGACGACACTATTTTAAATATATTAAATATGCATTACCATCGAGACTTTTCACTAAAGACTGTTTTCTACTTCTAAGCTACACTAACTGATAAATTATATGTATATTTTTTTATTGTTATAATATAATATAGAGGTAATATAATATAGAGTTATAATATAGAGGTAGCGGTTAAAAAATCGAAAACCGTGTTTGATATAATAAAAACTACGAATTTTGAAGAAGGAGACATATTGAAGAAAAGTGGAGTATATATGCTCAGTTGTGGGGAATGTGAAAAAGTGTATCTGGGCGAAACGGGTCGTCAATTTTGCCAGAGATTTGAAGAACATAGGAGGGGTGAAGGAGAGTTAACGACGAATTCATTATACGCTAGACATTTTATAGAAGAAAGACATAAATTCATAGACCCAGTCGTAAATTATAAGATAATAAAAGTGATGAGTAAAGAAAGAGAAAGGAAATGAAAGGAAGAAGCGGAAATATTAAAAATAAGAAATAAAGATGAAAAACGACTAATGAATATAAAAACCACATTTGAAAATGAAGAATATTTAGCAGCTTATTTAGCTACAACAAAAAAGAGTAAGTTAACGTAAATTGTAACGGCTACAAAATTGGTAATGTAAGACAACCCACTATGGGTGGAGCTAAGTAAGACGTTACTTCGTCAGGGGGCGGGGCTAGATAGGTCCGGTAAAACGGTATATAAGAAGTGAACAGTTTCATATTTCTCTGTTGGTAAATGACCTGAAGATGGCTTGACTGCAGAAAGCGCTCGTCAATACCAAAGACAACATAGTGGTTTGTATAAAATTACTAGTAGAAATGATAAATTATAAACAGCCCATTTTTTGGGTGTATAATATCAGCAAACCTGTCTATATTTACATTTAGAACATTGCACCGCGCCTTGTTATAATGTTTAAATGAAAAAGAAAATTATAACGTGTACTTTGATTTATTTCGTATAATTTTTTTGTCAGAACGATTGTTGATAGTGATTTAACAAATGTTTTTAAGAGAGAGAATAGTTTTTACTTTTTCCTGATTTTTGGGGAAATCAATAAAACTGAAGTTTAATATTGTCGTTAAACAAAGTTTGGACCTTGTTTTAGAAAATAATATCTGAAACAGGCATCTGTTATGGACGTCTATTTTTCACACTGACTGTACAATTCTGTGATATAAATAACACATTTGCCAATAATTAACAAACAATTTTAATAAGAATAAAACATTTTATCCTTATTAAGCAGAGACATTTGGCTTCTAGCCTAAAGTTCTAGCTGTAAGTACCCAACGTTTTCTTTGACCTTTAAAACTGCAGATCATTATTATCTTTGTGATCCATCAGTTATCCATTCTTGAAGACACTGACCTCGGTAATGACCGATTGTTTCTTGCAGTAATGAAGCACTTAATTCATTCCATAATTAATTAATTTCATCATCCCTAATTCTATTTAATCATAAAGTACATGTTTAAAAGTAAAATTTTTCAAAATTTTTGGACCCTGTTTAGCCCAATACTACAGCACAGCACAGATTTAACCAGAGAAACCTGAGTCTAGTAGAAGCGAAACAATAATTGCATCTTTGCATTTGAAGAAGGATCATGTCGAATCACGATCATTACTGCTTTACAGCATTAAGATACTTTAATAATACACTACCTTGCATCTGTGCATTGTGTCGTTAAATTAATATTATTAATACAATAAACTATTTCAGTTCATGGTGGGAGTGAAGATTTTCAATCCTTTCATCAACAAAACGTACGATTCCGTAGAAATCTTAATTATTTGGGAAAAATCCATAAGCTGAAGTAAGATTTGAGAAGTCCAATATACTTTTCAAAAGTCTTAACGAACAAAGAACATTTATAGTGCATTATTTTAAATAGCTGCCGATTGCTTGAAAGAGTTTATCGGCAATCATTACAACCAGTGAGTAGCAATTTTCACGTGTTCGTTAAAACTTTAGCATACAGTTATCATTTATAAGAATTTAGCACTCTATTAGATGCAAACGGTTCTCTTTTTTTATTCTGGTAGCTTCCAAATGTATACGTTTTGATTTATTTTTTGTGTCTTCGTCATGTCATTTTTGTCTTAAAATCAAAAATAAAGGTCCAAATTTTAAAGAAGTATTTGGTAAATGTGCTATTTTAATACCAGTAATTTAAAAATATTGTTTTTAAAAATGTATTTAAAAACAATATAAAATGTAAAATATATTCATATTTTACATACAAAAATATAAATATAAATATTTTACATAAACAAAAAATATTTGTAAAATATTCTATAGTCAAAGTTTTATTGTAATGGCGCCTAACCGAATGCCAAAGTGCCTAAATAACGGGCTAACTGATTTAATTTTAAGCATAAACAAGAAATTTATATGGGAAAAGCTGATACAGCACTGAAGAAGTTCATCAAACAACGGCTGGATGTTGGATGTTTGACTTTAGAAGATGTTTAACTTTTTACTCATAGTGTGAATACATAGAAATTCTTCTATCAAGGCTGTTACTACGGATTTAAACAATAACTATCAAAACTTTGCTGCATTACGTTGAACACACTGTGCCGTGGCTATATTAAAAGTAAACTCCACGGCAAGTTTTCATTGTAATTCGGTACGTTCGGTGCGTTATCGCCGCATGTTAGACTGCCCGCTAGCGACATCGAGATTTAGTCAGCCGCCGTGACCTTGATCTGTGACTTCTTTGGTTGGCCGTGCTGCCAGTGCTTTGACAACGAAATCTATTCAGCAGTGTTTTTGGGTTTTATAATTTTACGCAGCGATAACCCTTGTCTCTTTCACTTTCAACATTGGTACAGTGCGGATCATGGCGGCATGCAGTTCTTAACACCTAATATGATTCATTAATCTTATAAAAAGCTTCAGGGTTCCCCGCATAGTCGGGAGGTGAAAGGGGTCGACGAGATGGGAACATTACATCTTTTCCCATCCGCAGAGCAGTGCGAAAGGATCCCCAGCACCGTCACGCCACGCTAGACCATCATTCACACTCAGACTCGCACGGCAGGAATTTCCTTCTATGTGTTCTCAGAGATCAGGTGGGAAGTTTCCTTTTTATTCATCACACACACAGTACTCCGCCGGTTACCATGTAACCCACACAAAATTCAGTTCAATAACAGTGATGACTGTTATTATAAAAATATTATAATTGTTTAGTATATTAATTGTTTATGATGTTGAGGGTTACAATTGTTAGAATGTAGATATTTTCTGATAATTCCTCTAAGAGGAAGCCAATTTGAAATTTCACTTATAATAAAATTTAAACTTAGGAATTGCAATATCCAGACAGTGAAATTGTGAATATAGTTAATCCTTTTGGGGCAGCCCAGTGAAATGTGATGCTAATGAAGATGTTGTAGCCGCTGTCGCATATTCTAGGTGTCCTGCTTTCAGTTGGTTAAGGGTCATGAGACGTTGTAGTCGCTGTCGCACTTTCGTTCCGGGTTCGGTCCGGCTTTGAGTCGGATAGGGAGTTGACCACTCACATGTCAAGGGCCTTGTATGGTGAGATATCTTGTCTGCTAGGCAGTGCAGTGACATGTGTGATTCCTTGTTGTCCGAAGGGCAGATGTGAGTGGTGGTAGGGAATGTCGTGTTGTTGTTTAGGGTGTTGATTGGCGCTTGGGATCTCAGGTTGTGAGAGTTTGAGTTAGGGTATTGTGATGAGATTTCCCAAGGCAATCAAGAAGACTATGGTAGTCCTAGGTAAACAGTCATGAGGACTGTGAATAGTGATTTGAGTTTTTTTTGGGGCAAGCAAGTTGCCATTTTGGGGTGAGGGTGTGCCGTGGCTATATTAAAAGTAAACTCCACGGCAAGTTTTCATTGTAATTCGGTACGTTCGGTGCGTTATCGCCGCATGTTAGACTGCCGGCTAGCGACATCGAGATTTAGTCAGCCACCGTGACCGTGATCTGTGATGTCATTTGGTTGGTCGTGCTGCCAGTGCTTTGACAACGAAATCTATTTGTTTTTGGGTTTTATAATTTTACGCAGCGATAACTCTCGTCTTTTTTACTTTCAACATTGGTACAGTGCGGATCGTGGCGGCGTGCAGTTCTTAACACCTAATATGATTCATTAATCTTATAAAAAGCTTCAGGGTCCCCCGCATAGTCGGGAGGTGAAAGGGGTCGACGAGATGGGAACATTACATCTTTTCCCACCCACAGAGCAGTGCGAAAGGATCCCCAGCACCGTCACGCCACGCTAGACCATCATTCACACTCAGACTCGCACGGCAGGAATTTCCTTCCATGTGTTCTCAGAGATCAGGTGGGAAGTTTCCTTTTTATTCATCACACACACAGTACTCCGCCGGTTACCATGTAACCCACACAAAATTCAGTTCAATAAAATAGACTCATACCTCAGAGTTAAGATAGCCTGAACATGTTTTGTGCAGACATGCTAAATTGTGCTCATAGTGATGACTGTTATTATAAAAATATTATAATTGTTTAGTATATTAATTGTTTATGATGTTGAGGGTTACAATTGTTACAATGTAGATATTTTCTGTTAATTCCTCCATGAGGAAGCCAATTTGAAATTTCACTTATAAAAAAAATTTAAACTTAGGAATTGCAATATCCAGACAGTGAGATACGTGCATCTACCTGCCAATTGACTTGTGATTTTGTGCGTTCAACATTTTTTCAGTTCGAATGAGTCTAAATTGAAACTACTTTTGATTTTAATTGAAATTAATTGGTACTGCTTAAATTATAACTTTAAATACAAACAAAATTTTAATTTCGGCATAGCAGTGATCACAGTTTGTGATCTTAAGGTTACTTGTCTTTCGTTTTATTAATCCAAGTGCTGGGGACAGACAGATGGAAGTAGTTGAACACATTTAAGTAATTATTTTCAAAATTTTAATCGTTATCTACGGATAATTGATTCTTATTATTATGTATTACTTGTAATAATTTCATTGCTGATTAATTGCTCAAGCGTTGTGAATGTAAATGAAAAAATTTTGTTAATTGAAAGTGAAATAATCTGTGTCTGGTCGATGTATATGTTGTAATTTAATAGTGAGAGATATTTTTGAGATATTATTGTTGCAAGCCAACCACCATGGTGCTTATAAAATGTTTTAATTGATGTTCAGCTTAAAGAAAAATCAAGACGAAGAGAATTATAATTGTAAAAGAAATTTGTCTCAGAATCAAGTGATGCGTTAATACAATTTTTTGCTGTTAATCAAGTGTTTCTTTACAAGACCTGTCACGATGGGCTCAGCACATTTTATTTCCATCTAAGCCACGCGTCTAGTTTTAAATATTAACTAACGCCCTCCCAATATAAAAAAAAAATATTATTTTTTGGGGTAAAAAAAAGTAAAAATTTTGGGGCGGCGTTTCAACACGCTAGGAAACTTTAGATAGAAAACAATATTTCATAAAAAGTGCTTTGCTAGTTCATCATTTTGCTCAAGACAGAAAATATTTCCTGATATAAATATCTAATAAAACACTCACATTTTTATATACTGCAAAAGTTGTAAGTTGTTTTTGGATTTGATAATCGGCTGATAAGAAAGTAATAATTATGACTTTACAGATTTTTAAAAGCTGAGGTATAACTTCCTACTCAACAACTATTTTTTAATATAAATGATTAAAAAATTAATAAAGAAATTTTGTCTAACGTCGCATATTTTATTAAATGTAGACTTTAAATTTACGCAAATACCAACACCAAAACTTCATCAGATAAAATTTCAATGTATCTGACAATGATGTAGGCAATATTGTCAATTAACAATATTGTTCAATGTTTCGTTATATTTAGGTATTATACAATATTTATCAGTAGTTGTTAGTTTTCTATAGTAGAAAATATGTAATATGAATACATTTACCAATAATAAAGAACCGAGTATGCTTAACACAAAAGCATAACAAACATTCTTGATTACGGCACAGTGATCTCACATAAATGTTTTATGGGTTTAATACATAAGGGATAAGTGTACACAAAAGCCACATGTTAAAACCATTAATTTTTAGAGATAGTGAGCATGTTTCCGTGGAACGATGAGACTCATGACTTTACTTGATGTTGGCATTACTAGACGACGATAAAATATTTTTAGAATTCAAGTGTCAGTGCTCATAGCAAAAGTAATCAGTGATGGATTACTACGTCAATTCTACTGCAAAAAGCAAATAGTTCACGACGTACATAATCTCACCGCTGTTGGTATAAACGCTTAAATTTTATTAATCACATAGGGATTGCAGTCGTTTATTTAATTTATTTTTTGACACATAAGGTATGCCTGTGAGTAAGTATAACGATTCGGTATCCCTTACACGAGAGTTAACAGAAAGAATGTAGGCCTACGTGCCAATTTACAATTTGCGAAAGTAGGCCTATTTGGATACATTCACTCCATGTATCAGAAGTGAAATACTGGACTTATTTGGTTTAGAAGACTATTTTTATTCCTATAAATCATATACAGCACAACACACACACACACACACACACACACACACACACACACACACACACACACACACACACACACACACACACACACACACACACACACACACACACACACACACACACACACACACACACACACACACACACACACACACACACACACACACACACACACACACACACACACACACACACACACACACACACACACACACACACACACACACACATATATGAAATGTAAACTAGGGAACCCTCAGTAAGTCATCATCTCTCTCACATCATAATATGTTCTTTCTCTCTAGACTTTTAATAATTTAACCTGGCTTTCCCTGCAATTGCTTTAACAATTAAACGTTACTTTTGGGATTCTGTGTTCAGTCAATGAATTGTGGACGCCCAATAAATTATGATAAACGTTTGCTTTTGATGTCATCCATACACTGTAACACAATTTGCTATTTCTTATTCTGTTGACGTATTTGTATTGGAATTGATATAAGTAGGCCTATATAGTAATAAGTCTGCTTGTACAAGACAAACAGGCCTATACATAATAATCCCGTAAAAATTCATTCATAGTTATGAAATGTTATAAGCTTTTATTCTGAAAATGAGATTTACATTTTTACATTCTGATAAATAAAAAGGGAGAAAAAATATCTTGTGTTGTTACAAAAATAAAGTGTTTTACTGTAACATTCGGTTATTGTGTGTTCACAAACCTGATATCACGAATGCGTGTTCACACTTTCTTAGCATTAAGAAATACATTCTTAGGTTATGTATACATTGTGTATTTATGTATACTACACTGTTATTTTCGTTTTTACATATCCAATTCTTAAAATTTACTGGTAGGTTGTTCAATACATTACCCTGTAATTACATACAATTGCCAAGATAAAGGTTATCAGCTAATAGTGTGAAAGAACGCAAAGAACTTGTTTATTTATAGTTAACAATAATAGCATTGACAGGTAGAGTTTTTCATTTTAGACGAACAAAACGGTTACGTGTAGGCCGTCCAACTATAGTTTAATTGATGGCACAAACATATGGCGGGCTACGCTTTAGTCTAAAATTAAAGGAATTTTTTACATAGTAACATATTACAGCAGATATATTGCCAAATGTTTCAGAAAAAATAATACAAACAATTTTTTTATCATACCGCTGTTACTTGTACTGATATTATAAAAAAGCAAAATTAATTTTAAAGCTAATTTTATGAGCCTTAATTTAGGCCACAGGCACTTTTCTTCAAAGTCACAATTTTTGAGTTATCAAGAAAAAAATTTGTTTTTGGTGGAAAAGAAATTGAAGCACCATTTTAAAACAATCATACCCCCCCAAAGTATTGAATCTGCGGAAATAAAAAATATCAACTTGTTCCGTGTTTAATAATCTTTATTTTGAATCCCAGCCATATTTTTAATAGACTCAATGTTTTGCAAGTTATTTAACAAAGACTGTCACAATGTAACGATTTTAGTTTTTAATGTAAATCACAGTTTTTAACTCCCAGTTACTCAAAAACCATTATCTTCCATAAAAAGCGCATACGATCTTTCTTTCTTAGAACTTAATAGTTATCGATTTTAGGGGTTGTTTTTATTTTTTACTTTCTACCCACTGAGAAGGAGCGGGAACAACTCCCTGAGGAAAAGCACCTAAAGAATGTTTTTTTAACTTTTACCTAGACACTATGTAGAAGATATTACAAAAGGTTTAATGTCAACTCGTTCTATTGCAAAGAATTCCCAGGTACAATGCTTCATGAACTCGAGTAATACAGTTGTTCCTCGCTTCTTGTTCTAGATTTTGCAAGGGCAGAGTTCTTGTATAGTAGAATTCAATTTAATGGAATTCTGATGGCACCGTTGTTCATGATGTTCATTGTAACCTAAATAAACGTAGACGGAGAGAGTAAAATTATTTTAGTATATTCTGTATATTACATTATTATTCTGTTTTGAATACAACACTCTATAGAGTGTAAATAATTAAAAATGAGAGAATTCTAAGGAATTTATGAAACGGCGTGTTAGGAGATTTTACGGTACAAAACAAACATCTACCAATTTTATAGAATTATGCTAATGGAGTTTCATTAGTTACAGATTTGTATTCAATTCTACTTAAAAATCTAAAACCTTATCATTAATTTTAATGGCAAACATGGTATTCGTAATATCTGGTGTTTTATTAATTTATTTCTACCTGGCGTTTTGACTTATAATTCTTTATTTCTGTGAACACGCTTTGGGATAATTTATTACATCTGAATATAATAACAACGATATCGCTTTCATGAAATTATAAGAAACTGGTGTTTTTATTGTTATAAATGTCACATAACGATGTACATTATTTTAAAATATGTACAGAATTATCAGTACCCGATAACTATATTTAATTTATGACACTATCCAAGTTTTTATTCCCGCATTTCATGTAATATAGATTCTAAGTATACGTTCATATACAAAAAAGTCTGATTCCTTTAACTCAAAGTGAATATTCTGGAAGTTGAACTAAAAAATTTGGTTCCTAGTATTATTTTTTCAATCAGTAAATATTTTTGGTAATAATATTAAAACAGCAGTACAGTGTATCCGTCTTTTAATAATTGTTTGTTATGTTTGAAACTAAACATTTGATGTTTGGTTTACCATAGGCATATTGTTTATATATAGTGAATACTTTTGTGAAATTTTGTGAAATAAGATTATTTTTTAAAATTGACTAGGAAATTTGAAGGATATGAACAAAGTTATGAAAATTATAAAATTACATACGCTACATATGGTGAAACACTAAATGCTGTGGCCAAAAAAGTGTATTATATTCTACGCCATGTGGTCTGCAGGATGGAATCAGTTTACTGTAACGTGCGATATTTCCAAGATATCAACAACAACACTACTGCGTTATGGTAGTTGCAACAGACAGTCCTTGAGAGCCCGCCCTTGTGTCAGCGTATGTATATTTAATATACTGGCTGCGGCTGACGTACGAACAATAAGGGCGTAACACATTCTATACTTTGCCATAATAAATATTAAGTGTACCGTGACAGAGACAAGAGTAAATGTGATTTTGTTGTGCAACTAAAGTTGGTTGTCATTAACTTGTTGGTGTATAGTACTTGATCGTCAAAGAGTACTTTAATGTTGTTAACAGGGAATAACAATGTGTCTTGTTTAGTACTGTGTACCAAACGGATTTATGCTTCATGCTTTGGCTGAATCGTTCTAACGATGAATAATGAAAACTGGGTAACTTTGAAGATAAGTATAAAACAAGTAACTTTTAATTAAAGCTTATTATTATACTCAACAGACTGTTGTCATCAGGATTAAGTTCTCAACCAAACAAACTCACAAAGTATAGGCTATTGTTATGTTTTTTCTTCTTGAGTTTCTACATTTAATTAAAAATTATATCGGAATTAAGTTTACATAACAAAAATAGCGTGTAGGTAATGTTGAAATAATCTCAACTAATTTATTGGATAAATTCAGTTTGTATGTATGTATTGTTTATGTTACGCTGTATTGTCATAGATATTGATCTTTGAAATATATTACTTCAGAACGTTTTAAGAGTTCGGAAAATTGTGTAATTCTGTAAACGTAATGTCGTAACTTGCATGGTGGCATGGATTGTTTGCGACCGATGCAAGAAACAGCTAACATACAAATAAAAAGTGCTTCAGAAAGTACATTAGCGTGATGAATGCAAAACTATACAAATCAAGCAAAGTAACTTAAACCTTCAATTAAATGGCGCTATGTATCTGGGGAAATGAGGTTTTGCCGGCGTCTTTGGGTTAATGTTATCGTAGAGCAGAAGAAGAGGAGTGAGGAACAACTGTCTGTGTAAACGATCACGCCTGACGCTGCTTTTGTGTATGTACACATTTGTCGCCGTACGCCGTGTTCTCTTTTATGTTCGCCTCCGTTTCTTTTATGTTATTACATTTCCATACTATGTGTGCAATTGTTTGATTCATGTCTTGAAAGCGTGTGTTATCAATGTTTTTTTGAACATATGTATGTATGTATGCTCTGAATGACACGAACTATGATTTAGCATATGTTAAGCATACATTTGACTTACCGTATTAGGTCGAGTCGACGTTAGTTCATTGACACGCATCAAATAAATATACTTTACTCATTAACAAATACTCTATACAAAATTATTACTATACTGTTGGTACACATTACTGCATAGTACAATTAAGGTGTAGTCCTACTTACCAAAGAGTAAGTATATACGTATATTGGGGGTGGGTCGGTCCTATGCTACGCAGAGAATAGAATACGGTAGAGATAACAAATATATCACTACGTCTTCAATTTAGTACCCTAAATAATGGAGAAATAGGCTATTGAAATTACAAAAATTTCAACCTTTATATTCAGATTTCGCCTTTACATGTAGCCGCCCCTCTAAAACATAATAATTTTCTCAGCAACTCATTTATTTTATAATAAAAAGTTTTAAAAAAATAGTTTTTTCAATTTTTCTGTATCTGTTTGCTTTACTTAACTTTCTTTATTTTTAGTTATATCAAGTACTCAGAGGTGGATTTAGTGTGGGAAATGCGATTCAGTTAACAAAATAGTAAAATAGACATTACGTTTCCCAATTAAGTTAAAGAAAATGCAACAGGCCGTGTATGCTGAGACTGGAGAGTTGAGAGCAAGGTAGAAGAGAGATAGATAGATAAAGGGAGAGAGAGAAAGAGAGAGAGAGAGGGAGAGAGAGAGAGGAAGAGGGAGAGAGAGGGTGAGAGAGAGAGAAGACTGCCCAGCTTCTTGTACTATCCGGTACTGACAAATTATTGTGTTACTTATACAATCGTTTGCAACCTTATCTATAGTCTGAAGTAAAACAATACTGTAACTTTTGAATTCTCCGCAGCGTTTGCTACTTACACAAGCTTATACACTACAGTAATATCATGGTTTCTTTGTTCTTCAGCTTTCTCATGTTTGCAATTCTATACTTATCAATAAAGTGTGACTATGTCAGTGGCTGTTAATAAACACAAAATAATGACTTTTTGGATTGTTAAATAAAATATATCTTAGATGAATAAAAACTCCTTATTTATTTATAAACGATTGACATTAATTTAAATACATGAAAATAATTTACCCAGAAGTAAATATTTACTTATGGCTATATTCTTCAATGCCTTTTGCATGTGTTTATAAAAAATTTGCTTGACTATTTACTTATAAATAGAATTTACTTTTTACATTCAATTATACGTTTGTGGTCTAGCTCGACCTAGGATTACAATTACTTGTATTATGAATTTTTTATTAGTTAACAATAATTATTGTTAAAGTTCTGTTGTCTCCTTGCACCTTCTCTATTTCTGTTTTGATGTTATTAAGATATTAGAGCCTGTATATGTGTTATGTTTGTTGATCTTATTGGTGTCTTAATTTTTGTTTTCATTAAGTTAAATATTTTAAAGAGAAGGTAGTTTAAATCTGAATAACGTACGATTGGAAGAAAATGTACATACATGACTTCAATAAAGGCATTCAGTAACCCAATTAAGATCAATGTGGAACTAATACGTATTGTTTCATGAATATAGTGTATTTATGATTTTCTCGTTTGTAATGTATTCATAACATAATGTATTATATTCACAAACGTAATGTATCCTTATCTGTTCTCACTTATAGCTGGAGAATTTACTACGTAATGTCAACTTTGTAAAGTTAACCATTTAGTTTTACGTAACACGAATTTGGTAAACAGATTTAATTGAACTGTCACTGACAGCTGAGAAAGTTATGAAAACCGTATTTTATGAAAAGTGTAAAGTATCAGAAAATTTAAAAGTCGTTTCTGTTGGTTAGCTACTGTGAACGGTATTTAACTTGATACTATTTCATTTATTGTTTCTAAATCAAGGAGCTGAATTAGTTATAAATGGTTAGAAAACAAACAACACAACAAAGAGAAACTCATACTTAACAGCGCAATAACCACGCGCGCGCGCGCGCGCACACACACACACACACACACACGTACACATCTATATGTAATAACTTTAGATGATTAGTGTCCTTGCTAATCATCAAACGAATGGGTGGAAGATGGGCCATTAGACATAGTAGTGTCGTGCTAAGAGCTGAGTAAGCCTATGTCTGGTGTTACGTATAGCCTACATTACAAAGTTTCTTCTAACACTGAAAATATTTGTTGTTACACTAAACAAAATGATGATACAACGTATCCCGCCAATTGATGAAACTATAGCGGCTAGGACCTAGTGAATAGCAGAAGTAGGGTAACAGTAGTCAATAGGATAATGTAATTTGTGTTTAATTGAGTTAGTTTGTAACTCGAGATGGACATTAATTATATTAATTGAAAAGGTACGTAATAACAGTACTTCAAAAGTGGTAAGTTAATAACGTTTACTTTGAGTGTGTCAATAGAAGATTACATTTGAAGATTGCAAAGTTAAAGAGTTTATACATAATCCTGATGCACAATGAAAATCAAGATAGTGCCAAACAGTAAGCTGAAGAACACTTTGTCTTCTTCGCTTAAAAATTTTAATAACTGATTAATATTGCTTTTATATTTTATAACTTGTTTATGACTGTCCTAAAGCGAGAAAGCTTAACAAAACATTAACACAGATATTTTAAAATTGTACCTAGTTATTTCATCAAGACTTATGAAACCCTTATTATCTAACAAAAAATCAAAAAAAAAAGGGAATATCTAAACTATGAATTTTGAGACCGGATTTACCTATGCCATTTAATCTGCTTGTCGAAATAATGATAAGATGGTGGAAATCACAATGATATAAAATGGGAACACCAGGTGGAGATAACATACAGTGATAATTTATTTTATTGGTAACTATTCAATTGTTGGATCAAGAGTAGTGCAATTTATAATTTGTGGCTCGTAGGCTGTGTATAGCAATTTTAAGTTACAATCTACAATATGGGATTTTCTAGAGTACCTATTCGGTTGTCAACTTTGACTAAAGGTTTGAAGAATTAGTTGATGATAATGTCAACGTTTAATAATTTGAAAAGTTAAAATAGTTCGGTACATAAACTGGCATACATAGATTAGGAAACCCGATTATAAAAGAGCTATGTTTCATAGTAAGAATTAATAGAGCACTAAATTGTCTATGGTAGAAGCGCATTATACCTAACAGAAGAAAAACTGAACAGGCATTATAGAATCGGGAATCGGTACTATGTTTTGGTTTATAAGTGTGGGGCCTAACCACTGAAATGAAAAGAAAACTGTGTGCTATCGAGACGACCTACTAACTCAGAAATACTTGCTTATTCGAGTTAGTGAGGAAAGACTTCTCTTTGAAGTTGCGAGATTTGGCTGCAGAGTATAAATTGTGTGCCTTGAAAAGTTGAAGGTATACTTTGGAGTGCGATAAGTTTTTGATATGAACAAAAAGTAGAAGACAGTAAACATGATTTAATAGCAGGTAGCACACACACACACACACGCGCGCGCGCGAGAGAGAGAGAGAGAGAGAGAGAGAGAGTACACGACGTTTGTCTAATTATTTTGTTGTGAATTCTATTATGTTAATTTGTTAATTAAAGTAGTATTAATACTTGATGCGATTTTATTATTGATGTTTTATTAGGCATATAATAGGCCTAAATTTACAATAAGCATTAAACAACAATTACAAGAACAAGAATTTATACCGATAACACTTAAACGTAATTATTAATGAAATTTTAAAAGAAGAAACGAATTTTGCCTGTATTTAGTAAAATAACAATAAATATAGTTGTAGTTTCAAAACAAATAGGGCCTAGTAAGCGAAATTGCTTAGAGATGGCGTTGAAGTTACCATTGCATTAAGTTACCAGGGCGGTGTGTTACAGATGAGAATGAGTACAAAATTAGTGTGGTATTATTATAGGAACATTTCCGATAAATGAATTTAAAAGAATCTTGTTTGAAAAGTATCCGTATAGTGTAATGGTTACAGCGTAATAGTATTGGGCTGAAATAAGTGTACAAGGTGTCAGATATTGGGAACGACAATGGGCTATTTATACGTACAATATTGGAACTGTGTTGAATTGTGGGATATCACTGATTTTTCCATAGATGTCAGTTAACTGAAGTAGAAGGCAGTTAACTGATGATATTACAGGTCTAACGGCAATAATAATAATAATAATAATAATAAAAATAATAATAACATTTTTTTGCCGCAGGCCTCCTACTCATCCCTACAATCTGTCGATCTACCCACTGGAGTCGGAAGAGACACCCAGTCTCTACTGGGTACAGGATAGGGAAAAGTATAACAGAACGGTTGATTTCCTACTCTGGTATTCCACATTTGTTAAAAATGTTAAATCTAAAGGAATTTGAAGTCGATTATTCTGATTCTGAAGTCTGATTTTCATAATTAATCTGCTCCGCAAAATGAATGCGGCAAGTCAAAGGAAGACAAGTCAGAGAATGCAAATTATTATTTAAGTAAAATGCAAAATTTTCTTATATCAATACAGCTGTTGAGGCTGGTAACGTGAATACATCTATCAGTCGGACTCCACGACAACCTATAAATCTAGCCTTTATATGTGTTGCGTAGTGAGGCACTTTAACTACTACTTATGGGTAATCCGCTAAGTCTGTGAAGGGCACCGTGGAAAAGAATAAGTGAGTATACGGTCTTCTAGTTGAAAGTGGAGCAAGACATAAAGCTTTCATAATTTCAATTTCACAATTCACTAAGCTAACTTGCTGCCGATTCACCTCTGAACTCCCTCAATTGGTTCACTAGAGAAGTAGAGAAGTCTTTGATTGCAGAAGCGTGTTTTAGGCGACTCTTGACCGGTGATTTGTAAAGAGTGTGAGAATACCATAGTCTTGAAATGCCTTTAAATCCATAAGGGCCAAAATCCTATTGGTTTCTGAGACAATGCTGTCAATATGCTGAGGGAAGGGGAGCTTTGAGTCAGTAAAACCCCCAGATCTAACGTCGAAACATTCCCCTGTGTTGCCACACCATCGACTGTATAAACAAAATTTGATGCATTAGACTTCCAAGTGTACGTGACAATTGTTGTTTTCTTATGGTTAAAAGGCATACAATTACTCCGTGCCCTCTCTGCAGCCTCGTTTATGTACTGCTGATAAACAAAGTGATTTCCCTGTCATTAATGTGAAGGACGAATTTTTGTCATCCGCAAATATTTGTAATTCACTGTTTAGATAAAAAACAGTGAATTACAAATTTAAATTAAAAATCAAATTTAAATTATATTTATTTCATCTAAAAAAAATAGAGGTCCTAACTTTGCGGAACCTTGCGAAACGTCTGCCGTTTGCTATAAAACTCTCGGAGACTGGGACTATCCCATAAAATCTCACATCTCACTCAAAAACACCCTCATGAAATTAGGATTCGATTTACAAGATTAGTTGGGGATGAAACTTGATAACTTTTTCAGAAATGTATGATACAGTACTTTATAAAAAGTTTTATTAAGTCTAAGTATTTGACATCCACTTGGTTACGACTATCAACTCTGGGCCGTCGAGAGATAGAAAAGACATCAGGTTGGTAACTGTAGAGCTCCTGTTCCTGAAACTGTGTTCGTGGGAACATAAAAAATAACAAACTCTTTTGTAAATGTGTTTACACGTAATCTTTTTAAATTGGGATATACACCAATGACACAAATTGGCCTAAAATTAAACACCAATAGCCGGTGACAGGTTTCAGTCTTTCCGGTAGCTATTAACATATTTTCGGAAATTAGCTGGTGTGAATCATAAATCTGATTCATTTTTCTGGACATAATTTTTTGTACAGCAATGTAGTTACTTTTTAATCTGTCTTCTAAGATGGAAGAAAGCTAGATCCCTCGAACCAAATCTCTTATACCTCCTAAATGCGTTGTTTTCCTGTTCAAAAAGAAAATTAGTTTCTTTGAATACCATTTTGGAAAGTTTAAGACTCTGTCCTTTGGCTGAAATATTATCGCATATAATCTCGACTACTGGAGCATTAAATCATTCAGCTGAAGAATTTATGTTCCTGTTCAAAAGAACATTGAACCAGTTAAAACTTAACAGGTGAACATTAGGATTTTGATAATTTCCAGCGGGTAAGACACAAGAATTGATGTATTTTTATCCAGCATGAGTTCTTGGTTTCATTTTCAATACATGGAAGCGACGAGTCAATTTTACCCATCCCTTCACATCCGACACAACTTCCATTTGCCACAGTTGGATAGTATTAAAAGAAGAAAGTACGTCCATAAATCCACGTTTATGCATTTAAATTGACATAATTCATAAACTTGACAACAGAACTAATACTGGCTTTGGCATAAAAATGACAGCTGGGAGGAAAAGACCTGTTGACCCAGTCAAAACCATCAGCATTGAAATCGCCGACAATCAGAATATATTTTGTTATATCAATCCTTTCCACGAGGGATTCCAGATACGTGTCAAGTACACATATAAGGACCGAAAGGGCAAAGTAACGACACACCATCAGCATGTTCATGTCAACAAGTGCAGAACTTTCAATCCAAAACATTCAGATACCGTCCAAGATAGAGAGTACAGCATTGCTACCATAGTACTCTCTGCCACCTCTATGTATCTCTTAGTGAAGAAGAAAGCGCTGATGTGATCTTGAGAAATCCAGGTCTCCGAAAGAGCAACGACGTTGTATCTCCTATCTGGCAACGCTGAATAAATTTATTGGACTTGGCCCTAATTCCTTTGATTTTTCGACAGCAGGTAGTGTAATTCTTAATTATTGTCATCATAATAGTAAAGAAAAAATTAAGTTTTATTAATTGTTCATAATTGTTTATTGTGTGATTGGAGCATTGTTCATTATTATCTCCACATAAACTTCACATAACAAAACTTCTACTTTTCTTTTAATTTAACCCTGAATTGATTAACAGATAATAATAATAATAATAATAATAATAATAATAATAATAATAATAATAATAATAATAATAATAATAATATTCAACATCATTGTCGTTGTCATCCTCCTTCTTCTCCTCCTCTTAAGTCCTTCTATTTATTCCAAGCCTAACGGACGGCATGATGCCTAAAAGAGGACACAACCAGTCCAGTTCAATCCAGAACTATTTGGCACATTACCACCTGCGACTTGTGTTGCACTGTCGGGTCTATCCCGTGTTCAGTCATTTCATAGAGGATTGAGCCCACTATGGCGGAATTAGTCTATAGATTGAGGGGACGTAGACTAGATAGAGACCAGATTATAATTAACTAGTAGTACCGATATATACTCTAGTATTAACAAGTGTCTAGTGATTCACCATCCCCATGCTGGGGGGCGGGTCGGGGTGAGCTAAAACCTGTAGTCGGCTTTTAGACAAATAATGTACACTTGAATGACATCTTTCGGGATGGCAGGACCTCCAGCGCTACACGTAGAAGGGAAGAAGCATAAAGCCCAAAAGTAGACCATCAAATGCCATGTGGCTTATACTCTCCACTCAAATAAAAAATAGCTGTAAACAGTCGGATCAGTTAGACGAAGTAGGAGAAACGAACCTCACGAATAAAGGTAAAGGATACTCACATGGAAAAGTAAAGGTAAAGGAAGCTCACATAGTAATGATGTTTAGGAAAATATTACTGTTACCGTAGGTGCTTATTATAATGTGTAATTCGAGGTCGAGAAAAGTTTCGTCAAGCGATCGGTCAGAGTCTTGAAAGATCCTGGTAGAATTACGTCATTTTTATTTATTTATCACTTGCACTTTTAAATTATTTTGTGTTTATTATAATTTACTTAGTGTTTCTTTTCCTATCATTTCACTTTAGGGTAATTTCACTTTCACTATGTTAACTTCCGTTTACTTCTCACTATTTCAATATCTTTCTCTTTCTCTACACATATTATATATACTTATTAATATCATGTCTTTCTCTATTAACAACTTACATGTACTTCTAAGTACTTCCAAACTGAAACCACTTATAACCATTAATTTCAGAAGGACTTATCAAACGCTATAAAAAAATCGTCGTTGCATAAAACAATTGGTCTACTTATTTTAACAATAATTATAGGTCCTACATTAAAATATCTGAGTATCAAATACAACAACACACCGATTTCATTATTACAGTACGTAATTAAATATATGTGATAGATTCTTGGACATCAGAGAGACTGGTTAATATATTATCGTTACAGTCACCCGCTTTGTGGAGTCACTAAATGTTACGAATGTTACGAAATGCAATGCTAAGAAATCTTGATAGGCGTCGTGGTTTTTATACGCAGTCTATAACCAGTATAATACTGAGATTGACAAAAAAATTCGTAGTCAATTCGTAGTCAGCTGACACTGGGGGGAACACCTTTCATTGTTACGTGCATTTTGAAGTATGCAGAAATAATCAGATCACAACACATCATTTACAATCTGTTAGTATTTTATGTCATTATTTTAGGAAGTTGTTCGTTGTCGTTGTTGTCGTCGTCGTCGTCTTCATCATCATCATCACTACCATCATCAACGTCATCATAAATTCATCATATTACTTTAAAATGTAGCCGCTATTTTGAGCTCTTATGACTCCTCAACTTCGGTGGTAAAAATGCCTCTTCCACGAGTCTTTTTCACTCTTTACCGTCTCTCACATTTCCCTCCACCACTTCAAGCCCATCTCCTTGATGTCCTCTATGACATAATTCCTCCATCTCACGTTTGGCCTTCCTCTTTTCCCTTTACCAGCGGTCTCCAATCTACAATGGACCACAGTGTCAACCCAAACAAAATATAAAATTTCTACACAAAGCCAACAAATACTTGTTATGGAAGTTGAAAAAATAATAAAAGAAGTTAATAACCCAAAAACACAATGTGGTAATGAACAAACTTTGTTTCCATTATTTTATGTTACCAACATATACTTGTTTACATATGCTTTATCTGCTTATTTACCTTAAAACGTAAGCTATTCCTCTCAGTACGAGTTTGGTCGAAGACCGTTATCTAACCACGGACCATTGGACATTCAAGTGTCTTTGTGTCTTATGTGTATCTGTATCTTATCTGTGTTATAAATAAGGTCTCCCTTAGCCTTTCAGGATCCCTCCTCGTATAGTCAAGGAAGTTAGTAGATAATTGAAAAGATAAATGAGAAATGGAAATAAGGAATCACAATACAATCGTTGCGGGACTTACTTCGTCTGGCTTCTCTGTTAACACCGTCCGATTAAAGTACTTACCATCCTATCAACGTCTTCAGGTCACGCAAATCGCATCGGCTGCACAGACAGTACTACATTAATGAGATGTCCGCTGAAAAAGTACGGAAACAATGTTCGTTATTATAATCATCGAGAAACCTCGAATATAAGAAAAACTATATGAAATGCGACAAATAAGCTTCACTGAATTACTGCCAACAACAGTTAATAAGATCACTGAACAAAGTGCGAGAGTCATGGATACGCGTCCGGTGGGGAGTCAGTGAAGTTTCCACTTAGCACGATGAGGTTACCTGAGTAACTGCGATGTCTAGTACCTTACCATGTTAGGAGTTATGCACCAGGCCTGCTCCCCACGAACATCTACAACGAGCTATTGTACTGCAGTATATATATATATTGCAACAGTACAAATATGTTGGGTACTGTGCATTGCACAAGATAATTTAAATATGTGATTTGAAACAAATAAATAACGCATTTTGGTAAATATAATAAGTCAGCTTGCAATCTAAACTGTAATATAAACGCCAGACTTGCATGTTGATACAGGGAGTAGAGCCAGCTGCTCTCTGCATGTGTATGTGTATACACGCGTAAAAGGTGTGTGTGAGTGCGACTGGTTCATTCATGAAAAACGCCACCCTTTCTTTAACGATATAAATTATTTGTATTTAATTAATTTATAAGACTTGTGTGCATCTTAGCGAACAACTAAAGACACCAAAATGTGTGATTAAAAATAACGAACAAATGTATAAAAAATTGTGCAAAACGAACAAAAAGTGTTAGTGTAAGAAGTTAAAAATTAATAGTAATTAGAGTAATTAAGATAAAGAAAAACGGTTTGTGCATGATGAACGCCTAAAAAATTACCGATCGAATGAATATCGGATAATGTGCCACAGACTTCGCAATTCGCGAAGACGAGCAAATTCAGTGTAACAATAAGGCGTTGGTTAAGAGTGACGCCCTCGACACTTTCAAACATGCTGAATATTGTCGAGACATGATTTTGGCGCTCTGGGTATAAATACGAGGACGCGCAAACATCATTCTCTTTCTCGTCAGACCATCAAAGCGGCCGGAGGCCCTGCTCAAGAATTACAACATTTCTTTTTTCGACTACGGATGTGATCGACATACGACTATGTCCAACAACTGAAACGCCTAGACGTGATCGACGACTATGGCAACCAAAGAATCTACTAAGATACAACCACTAAGTAGAACATCAAATGATCCTGAGTACGAGCATCAAATGATCCTGAGTACGAGCGTTCAATGATCCTGAGTACGAGCGTTCAATGCACCATAGTACGGGGGACTACACGTCTACGAGGGACTCACCAGTAAAGGACCCAGGACCAGAAGCAGGAGGGTACACTGAGGAATCACTGCTAATAAGGTGAAAGAAAGCCATATTTTCATCTAAACTAAAACTGAATAAAAGACAATTTAATCTTATGAAACAAGTAGAAAATAATAAGAGAAAGACTCTAATTTAATAAGAATGTAAATAGTTATATTAAATGTAATTTTTCTTGTATATTAATTAGGGTAAGATTCAAATAAGCTAAAGTAATATTCAAAGAAATATTTAAATTCGTTTACTAATAACTTACTGAAAAGATTGATATTTGATTCTGAAAGAATACGAAGTTACTAAAGTAACATAATGAAACAATACATATGCAATAGTAAAGAAAAATAAGTAATATAAAGAATCAAACGAGTAGATAATCAGTAAGATAATTGAGCTAGCTGAGAGCAGTATAGAAAATTTATAGTAATTTATTAGTAATAAGATGTTATAATATGTTTTTGTGTCAAATAAGACTACGAATTTTACGTAGTGGGTACGTAAAAATACGAATCATTAGGAATCGTAAAATAAATAAGAAAATAACGTGTAATCTGAGATTGCAGATTACTCGAAATAAACACGTCAAAATAATAATAAGCCTAAGTTTTTAAACCGCTAACCAAATGAGAAATTGTCAATAAAAATTGAATGGATTTATAAACAAATGAAATCGAATTATTATGATTACCACCTTCATTCTTGCGCACACACGAATTTAATGTGAGGTAATTTACATAAAGATTTAACACACGTCAAATACATAAATAAAACATTAAATTTGTAGTGTTGTAATATATATATATTTATTTATTGCGATAGAATAAATAAGTCGATATCTTAGATATGGAAATGTTGGCTTTAATTAAAGATTTTCTTAAAGTTAGTCTGCACAGAGTTTACTACAGTTTATATGAGCACAACAAAATTAATAGACAAGTTTTTAATACAAATAAAATAAATTAATAGTTCTGTTTACATAAATAAATAAATACTGCTTCTTTGTAAATAAAAAATTAATAAACAGTTTCTGTTGACCTTCAATATTACTTTAAAATAATTCGTACACACTAATTACATGTACGTTAATTTCTATAAGTTTCTGTCTTATTAGTTTATAATTGTTTTATTTAGTTTATTATAAATGGTTTCACTTTCCTGAATAAGATGAATGGTGGGGTGTTTCTCCTTGTTTCCGGGTGAATGTTGACAACTGCTCCTTCCAGGTAGTCGTCAGGATACCGCCGCTCCTCCTGTGGTTCTTCTTCAGGATCTCCTCTCGTTTTCAACCTCTCAGGGTCGTTGTACGGTTGGGTACTCCTATGACAATGTTTAATTATTAATTATTAGCTAATTAGGCTATATAGCTACGGCAACTTGATGTGTTCAAAGAAACCTAATCGGACAATCTTGAAACTGTTACCGAATTAGCACTCGCGTATACAGTCGTGCGCTTTACTATTAGTGTTCGTAACTCCTGACAGACCTATCGTACTGAATCAAAGTTAACGATTACACGTTATAGAGAGTAGCGATACTGCTTTTTCTGAGTACTACCGTAGACTCCCTTGCATCTCGTCACGGAACAAATCGACTGATATATTAGCCCATTTGATTAGACAAAACTGTTCCCTCACCCTTTCATTATAGTCCAGATAACATTCTACTTGTAAGAAATTGCATATGGGCAATGTAAAACGTGCAAAATAAACCGGTTTAATTTTATTACTTTTCTTGTGCGTGATAAAACCTTTTTTAATGAAATACTCATATATTTTTTACTTTATATCATTAACAAACCTTACTAACTACTAGATTGGTCTTATTTTTATGCATAATCTGGTATAAGTCTTATGTCAGACATTTTATTTACATAAGAGTTATTTGATTTAATTCGTTTTTTATTGCTAATTTGTAACACAGTTATTCACACGCGCACTCGCCAGATGCATTACAGTTTACAACAGTCTATGTGGACGATTTATTAATAACTTCAGATGTGTGGGACGAACATTGTCATCGAGTAGAGTACGTGATAGAAAAACTATCAAACAACCATATAACCCTCAAACTGGAAAAATCCAAATTTTTGGCTGACGAAGTGCAATTTTTAGGGTTCAACTTGTCTGGAAATGGGATAACACCATCACAAGAAAAGGTTGAATGCGTACAGAAGTTTCCAACACCTAAAAATAAGAAACAACTTCAATTATTTCTCGCTCTGTGCAATTATTACCGAAAGTTCCAAAAGAATTATTCTGAAATGACAGCCAAATTTTCACACCAATTGTCATCCAAGAACAAATGGACGTGGGGAGTCGAACAAGACATAACACTCCAACTGATTAAAAACAAATTCATTGAGTCGGTAATGTTACGTCATCCTAATTTCACCAAACATCTTTCATGTATACATGCTCTTGTAAGGCCTTTACCACTTTTAATGTGCCCATGTGCCCATATCTCTCATGATAATCGAGAATTAAGTCCTTCTCTGTGGCTCGAGGTATTGCTATTTTCCAGATGTTGAATTTATGTTGTGTTTTAATGAAAAGTATTCCTTGGTGTTTGCAGTAAAATTGGGGTACGTGGTCGTCTTTGTCTGTTAAGCGTTGTAGAATTTTGCTTAGTTTGGGATCTTGTTCTTGTTGTCGTCCCATTTCTTTCATGATGTTGGCCAAGTCAGTTCTGCTCTTAATTATGTGGTATATTTTGATAATGGTTTCCTTTTCTCCTTCGTACGTCTGGTCTTTAATATTTACTCTGGACAGGGTATCTGCTACAACATTTTTCTTGCCCGGGATGTATTCCCAATTTAAATTGTATTCCTGTAATACCAAACTCCATCTAGTCAATCTTCCATGACTTAACTTACAATTTCTGAGGAATGATATGGACTTGTGGTCAGTCCTTACTGTAATCGGGTACCCCAATATGTAGGTTCTAAATTTTCCACATGAAAATACAACGCTCAGCAATTCCTTCTCCGTGACATTATAATTTCTCTCACTGCTGTTTAGCACCCTACTTGCGAAACTGATTACGCAATGATTCCCCTCTTCATTATCCTGGTACAAAACGGATCCAGGGCTAACGTCACTGGCGTCGCAATTTAAATAGAATGGTTTGGTGAAATTAGGATGACGTAACATTACCGACTCAATGAATTTGTTTTTAATCAGTTGGAGTGTTATGTCTTGTTCGACTCCCCACGTCCATTTGTTCTTGGATGACAATTGGTGTGAAAATTTGGCTGTCATTTCAGAATAATTCTTTTGGAACTTTCGGTAATAATTGCACAGAGCGAGAAATAATTGAAGTTGTTTCTTATTTTTAGGTGTTGGAAACTTCTGTACGCATTCAACCTTTTCTTGTGATGGTGTTATCCCATTTCCAGACAAGTTGAACCCTAAAAATTGCACTTCGTCAGCCAAAAATTTGGATTTTTCCAGTTTGAGGGTTATATGGTTGTTTGATAGTTTTTCTATCACGTACTCTACTCGATGACAATGTTCGTCCCACACATCTGAAGTTATTAATAAATCGTCCACATAGACTGTTGTAAACTGTAATGCATCTGGCGAGTGCGCGTGTGAATAACTGTGTTACAAATTAGCAATAAAAAACGAATTAAATCAAATAACTCTTATGTAAATAAAATGTCTGACATAAGACTTATACCAGATTATGCATAAAAATAAGACCAATCTAGTAGTTAGTAAGGTTTGTTAATGATATAAAGTAAAAAATATATGAGTATTTCATTAAAAAAGGTTTTATCACGCACAAGAAAAGTAATAAAATTAAACCGGTTTATTTTGCACGTTTTACATTGCCCATATGCAATTTCTTACAAGTAGAATGTTATCTGGACTATAATGAAAGGGTGAGGGAACAGTTTTGTCTAATCAAATGGGCTAATATATCAGTCGATTTGTTCCGTGACGAGATGCAAGGGAGTCTACGGTAGTACTCAGAAAAAGCAGTATCGCTACTCTCTATAACGTGTAATCGTTAACTTTGATTCAGTACGATAGGTCTGTCAGGAGTTACGAACACTAATAGTAAAGCGCACGACTGTATACGCGAGTGCTAATTCGGTAACAGTTTCAAGATTGTCCGATTAGGTTTCTTTGAACACATCAAGTTGCCGTAGCTATATAGCCTAATTAGCTAATAATTAATAATTAAACATTGTCATAGGAGTACCCAACCGTACAACGACCCTGAGAGGTTGAAAACGAGAGGAGATCCTGAAGAAGAACCACAGGAGGAGCGGCGGTATCCTGACGACTACCTGGAAGGAGCAGTTGTCAACATTCACCCGGAAACAAGGAGAAACACCCCACCATTCATCTTATTCAGGAAAGTGAAACCATTTATAATAAACTAAATAAAACAATTATAAACTAATAAGACAGAAACTTATAGAAATTAACGTACATGTAATTAGTGTGTACGAATTATTTTAAAGTAATATTGAAGGTCAACAGAAACTGTTTATTAATTTTTTATTTACAAAGAAGCAGTATTTATTTATTTATGTAAACAGAACTATTAATTTATTTTATTTGTATTAAAAACTTGTCTATTAATTTTGTTGTGCTCATATAAACTGTAGTAAACTCTGTGCAGACTAACTTTAAGAAAATCTTTAATTAAAGCCAACATTTCCATATCTAAGATATCGACTTATTTATTCTATCGCAATAAATAAATATATATATATTACAACACTACAAATTTAATGTTTTATTTATGTATTTGACGTGTGTTAAATCTTTATGTAAATTACCTCACATTAAATTCGTGTGTGCGCAAGAATGAAGGTGGTAATCATAATAATTCGATTTCATTTGTTTATAAATCCATTCAATTTTTATTGACAATTTCTCATTTGGTTAGCGGTTTAAAAACTTAGGCTTATTATTATTTTGACGTGTTTATTTCGAGTAATCTGCAATCTCAGATTACACGTTATTTTCTTATTTATTTTACGATTCCTAATGATTCGTATTTTTACGTACCCACTACGTAAAATTCGTAGTCTTATTTGACACAAAAACATATTATAACATCTTATTACTAATAAATTACTATAAATTTTCTATACTGCTCTCAGCTAGCTCAATTATCTTACTGATTATCTACTCGTTTGATTCTTTATATTACTTATTTTTCTTTACTATTGCATATGTATTGTTTCATTATGTTACTTTAGTAACTTCGTATTCTTTCAGAATCAAATATCAATCTTTTCAGTAAGTTATTAGTAAACGAATTTAAATATTTCTTTGAATATTACTTTAGCTTATTTGAATCTTACCCTAATTAATATACAAGAAAAATTACATTTAATCTAACTATTTACATTCTTATTAAATTAGAGTCTCTCTCTTATTATTTTCTACTTGTTTCATAAGATTAAATTGTCTTTTATTCAGTTTTAGTTTAGATGAAAATATGGCTTTCTTTCACCTTATTAGCAGTGGTTCCTCAGTGTACCCTCCTGCTTCTGGTCCTGGGTCCTTTACTGGTGAGTCCCTCGTAGACGTGTAGTCCCCCGTACTATGGTGCATTGAACGCTCGTACTCAGGATCATTGAACGCTCGTACTCAGGATCATTTGATGCTCGTACTCAGGATCATTTGATGTTCTACTTAGTGGTTGTATCTTAGTAGATTCTTTGGTTGCCATAGTCGTCGATCACGTCTAGGCGTTTCAGTTGTTGGACATAGTCGTATGTCGATCACATCCGTAGTCGAAAAAAGAAATGTTGTAATTCTTGAGCAGGGCCTCCGGCCGCTTTGATGGTCTGACGAGAAAGAGAATGATGTTTGCGCGTCCTCGTATTTATACCCAGAGCGCCAAAATCATGTCTCGACAATATTCAGCATGTTTGAAAGTGTCGAGGGCGTCACTCTTAACCAACGCCTTATTGTTACACTGAATTTGCTCGTCTTCGCGAATTGCGAAGTCTGTGGCACATTATCCGATATTCATTCGATCGGTAATTTTTTAGGCGTTCATCATGCACAAACCGTTTTTCTTTATCTTAATTACTCTAATTACTATTAATTTTTAACTTCTTACACTAACACTTTTTGTTCGTTTTGCACAATTTTTTATACATTTGTTCGTTATTTTTAATCACACATTTTGGTGTCTTTAGTTGTTCGCTAAGATGCACACAAGTCTTATAAATTAATTAAATACAAATAATTTATATCGTTAAAGAAAGGGTGGCGTTTTTCATGAATGAACCAGTCGCACTCACACACACCTTTTACGCGTGTATACACATACACATGCAGAGAGCAGCTGGCTCTACTCCCTGTATCAACATGCAAGTCTGGCGTTTATATTACAGTTTAGATTGCAAGCTGACTTATTATATTTACCAAAATGCGTTATTTATTTGTTTCAAATCACATATTTAAATTATCTTGTGCAATGCACAGTACCCAACATATTTGTACTGTTGCAATATATATATATACTGCAGTACAATAGCTCGTTGTAGATGTTTACATTATGCAGGCCTGGTGCATAACTCCTAACATGGTAAGGTACTAGACATCGCAGTTACTCAGGTAACCTCATCGTGCTAAGTGGAAACTTCACTGACTCCCCACCGGACGCGTATCCATGACTCTCGCACTTTGTTCAGTGATCTTATTAACTGTTGTTGGCAGTAATTCAGTGAAGCTTATTTGTCGCATTTCATATAGTTTTTCTTATATTCGAGGTTTCTCGATGATTATAATAACGAACATTGTTTCCGTACTTTTTCAGCGGACATCTCATTAATGTAGTACTGTCTGTGCAGCCGATGCGATTTGCGTGACCTGAAGACGTTGATAGGATGGTAAGTACTTTAATCGGACGGTGTTAACAGAGAAGCCAGACGAAGTAAGTCCCGCAACGATTGTATTGTGATTCCTTATTTCCATTTCTCATTTATCTTTTCAATTATCTACTAACTTCCTTGACTATACGAGGAGGGATCCTGAAAGGCTAAGGGAGACCTTATTTATAACACAGATAAGATACAGATACACATAAGACACAAAGACACTTGAATGTCCAATGGTCCGTGGTTAGATAACGGTCTTCGACCAAACTCGTACTGAGAGGAATAGCTTACGTTTTAAGGTAAATAAGCAGATAAAGCATATGTAAACAAGTATATGTTGGTAACATAAAATAATGGAAACAAAGTTTGTTCATTACCACATTGTGTTTTTGGGTTATTAACTTCTTTTATTATTTTTTCAACTTCCATAACAAGTATTTGTTGGCTTTGTGTAGAAATTTTATATTTTGTTTGGGTTGACACTGTGGTCCATTGTAGATTGGAGACCGCTGGTAAAGGGAAAAGAGGAAGGCCAAACGTGAGATGGAGGAATTATGTCATAGAGGACATCAAGGAGATGGGCTTGAAGTGGTGGAGGGAAATGTGAGAGACGGTAAAGAGTGAAAAAGACTCGTGGAAGAGGCATTTTTACCACCGAAGTTGAGGAGTCATAAGAGCTCAAAATAGCGGCTACATTTTAAAGTAATATGATGAATTTATGATGACGTTGATGATGGTAGTGATGATGATGATGAAGACGACGACGACGACAACAACGACAACGAACAACTTCCTAAAATAATGACATAAAATACTAACAGATTGTAAATGATGTGTTGTGATCTGATTATTTCTGCATACTTCAAAATGCACGTAACAATGAAAGGTGTTCCCCCCAGTGTCAGCTGACTACGAATTGACTACGAATTTTTTTGTCAATCTCAGTATTATACTGGTTATAGACTGCGTATAAAAACCACGACGCCTATCAAGATTTCTTAGCATTGCATTTTGTAACATTCGTAACATTTAGTGACTCCACAAAGCGGGTGACTGTAACGATAATATATTAACCAGTCTCTCTGATGTCCAAGAAACTATCACATATATTTAATTACGTACTGTAATAATGAAATCGGTGTGTTGTTGTATTTGATACTCAGATATTTTAATGTAGGACCAATAATTATTGTTAAAATAAGTAGACCAATTGTTTTATGCAACGACGATTTTTTTATAGCGTTTGATAAGTCCTTCTGAAATTCACCAAGTTTGTAATTACAAGCTATAAATATTTCAGCGAGTTTGTGAAATGTGTGTTTATAGATCTACATTTGTACAGACAAGTTCTTAATTATTATTATCATATGTAATAACTGTACGCTTTTATTTACATACAACAAGGAAAAATTTGCGATTTTCAATATTCGCTCTTTCCTGATTTTTCTAAACTTGTTTTCAAGTTTGTTATTTTTAAAATGGGGATTTTTACCTAACTGTACTAAAGCAAGCATATAATAATGTATAATAATGTTTTTTGGTTTGGAGATATTTGTTTGATCCTCTATATATTAAAAACCACCTTGTCAATTTGAAAGAAGAAAACGACCTTCAGGATTTTTGGTTTTAATTACAGAATACTCCTGTATACATAAGAAGACAAAATTACAGACGCCTTTATATTTTACAGATTCTTAACCAAGTATATTCAATATTACCAGCACGTTTTAATAGTGTAAGAGTTTTATAGCTGAGAACAGTCGTTAAAGGAAAACGATTATTTGAAATTTATTTTACTAAATCGTGTCAGTCATTCTGAGTACCCAAGGTACAACCATAATAAATTTTAACAAATGTCTTTGTTCGTTTCAATTAACTTTATCATGTTCTGTCTTACTCCCGTTTTACATGTAACCTATATTTGAATGGATTGTGTGATATAGTAGTTTAGGAAGAATTTTTTTAAAATCTATATACCCTGTAAGTTGTATTTTTACGTCAACACACAATAACAGTTATATCGAAAAAACATCTTTTGAGATCGTATCGTAACCAATCAATTCTGATAACTAGATTAATGTCATAATTGTTACTTCCAAAATTAACTAACGAATTTGACAACTAGTTACAGTAAACTACACACTTTCCCGAATATTCGTATCCAATTCATTTGTTACTGGTGACTGTCAATTTAGTAACGCAAGACTCATCTCTCTAATCTTTTTCTTAATAATAATACTGATCGAGTAATAACATGGTCAGTAATTAAGGAGTCACTACTAGATCTTATGATACGAACTTCAGGGCTTCTTACCATTGATTACTATGTCTACAATAGTTATGAAATTAAAATCGATTTATTCATTTAATATACTCGTCTATGTATCAGTACTATCGTGTTTACCACTTTGACAAATTAATAAAGGGCTTTTATTTTTACGTAAGTAAAAAAACGTTTTACTTTTCCCTGAAGTAAAAATTTATGTAATTTCTCTACATATTTAATATTTGACGTCGAGATGAACAAAAAGTTTTTGTTTCACGTGTTGATTTACAGTATTAGTGCAATGTCGTTGTCTGTTTCTGCTGTAAATTGCAGTAAATTGTTTAAACATTTACACAGCTTTGTATAAACAATCAAACTAGATTTATATTCTTTCAGACATGTTTTTTTGCAAAGTCATTAGTGATTGTTCAATTCTGACAAGCAATTCATGTCCCTTAGCTTCTCTGATTGTTCGTCTGTCTGTCTTCGTACCCAATCAGTAGTAGTTTACTTTTGAGACCAAGTTTACTAGAATATTTCATTATGATGAAGTCACTTAATTGTGATCTAAAGTGCATTGATTTCTCTAACAGGTCATTAGCATAGTTTATTTTCAAACAGTTGCAATATAAGGAGTAGGTATTGATATGATTCCTATTTATAATTGAAGAAAGTGTAACAAAATCTGATTTTATTCTGCGACGTAAGTTTACGCTTAAAGTAATTATTTTCTTATTAATGTAAGTAGAAACTGTGAAAACAATGCAAATTAATTTTATTGTTGCAAAAATCCCATTACTTAATATAACTAAAGCATGAAAACAAACATTTCAGTAGTGAGATAACTTGAAAAACGTTACTTGTTTAACCGCTGTTTCCGTCAGTCAGTTGTTAAGTGTCAGTTTCTTATCTGCACGCCATAATGTGTAGAGACATCGAATCACGTTTCACCACGTATGTAACACGAGTACATTTCGTATCCTGTATATTAACACGTAAAGAGCCTGTAATGACACGTGGAACTGGATTTGGTTCTTTGTCTTTTTCAAATGACTCACCAAAACGTTTATCTGTCATTACAAACGTTTCATCTGTGGTGATGAGTGATTACTGTCTAAGTGTGCAGCAGATTATAGTCAATTCACGACAACCCGTTACGGCTGTACTGCAGTCCAATTATAATGTCTGCATCCAAGCGGTGGACAGTCTCTTATGTCAGTTAATTACGGTAACTACATTGTGAACTATAGTCGGAAATGAGTCAAGTCATGAACTTATTTTCATACACTGCATTTTAAGGGTAACTAATTAAGTAAAGAGGAAAATAGCTGTAGTTCAAAAATATCAGGTGTACAGTACTTTGATAACTTAAAGCTGGTATCTCTTATTTAATATAGCCTAAAACCGATTACAGACAACCAGTTTAGTACAGTAACGTCTAGTAATCATTAAAATAATAGAAAGTTCTCTTGATAAGTGCATTTTTAAAGAACAACTTTGATGATAAGGTTCCTACTTTATGAAAGCGCAAAATCATCTTAAATTTATCACAAATTCTTAAGCAATATTGTAAAGACTGTATGAATAGTGTCAAGTTTTATAAATGGGTTTATCAGTTTAAAAGAAGCAGAGACTGTTACTGACACGCGGTGTGCTAAACAACCAACGGTGAGGTTTAAACTGAAGCTTCGGAATCTCGAATTGATGAGTTTGTTCAAGGAGACAGTTGAAAAGGTCGCTGGTAATTTACTATAATGCAAGCGTTGATACAGTCTATTCAGTAATTCTTATTAAACTGAACTATCGTAAAACATGTGCAAGGTGTGTTCGTGTGTTACTTTACAGAAAGTCGCAAAACATGCAGGATTCGCGTGTGTCGGAAACTTAACGTTATTTGGCAGCGGGAGATACATTTTTGGCAAGAAGTGTGACTTGTGATAAGACCAGGATTCACCATTATGAACCAGATCCGCACGACAAGCAATGTTTTAAAGCATCTCGGTTCTTCAGTCAGAAATATTTCAACGGACAGTAAAGTGCTGCTAACATTTTTTAGCTTTGCCAAGGGCCCTGTTTTCTACACTTTGTTTTAAAAGAACAGCGACTATACTATCAACAGTGGCTACACAGATATATGTTTGAAATTAAGAGAAACCTGCTGTACTAGAAAAAAAGACGTAGTTTACGGAGGAAAAGGTTGTTTCTATTGTTCTATCTCTTTAGACTTTGCCACATCTGACTTCTTTTTTATTTGGTTCCCATAGAGTACAATTTTACAGAAACAAATAAGTGAAAACAAATTACAAATCTGATTCAGATTTCAAAAAAAAAAAAAATTCTTCGCTGCAATCATAAATAAAGGTAATTGAGCGATGGGGCAAATGTATAATTATAGTTAAACATTATATCAAAAAATAGGTAAATTGTTCAGTCAATTGAACAAACTATATTAAAACAATAAGCATCTTTTTCTCTTTACTTATTGAATGATCCTCACATTATACCTATTAAACGCATAGTCCTTCAGTAAGACTTTTAGTGTAGCCTGTAAGACTACAGGACAGTTTAACGTTTGTAGATTCTACACTGTAATGGCACGTATTTGCGTGTTTGATTTTTAAATACATTTCAAAACTTATAATTGTATAATTAACAATCAAAGCAAGTTAAAAGAAATAATACAGTATATCACTGTGCTGTACGTGAAGCGAAGACAAATTCATATAATCACGAACTCTTTCACAGTCCAATTAATTTTTGTCGTTATATAAAACCCCCGGACTTAATGTCCGTAGTGTGTAATTAAAACTGGTGTTTTTTTCTCTTGCTAGCGTTTAGGCAGCTCGCGCGGCAGTCGTGTTCAGAGTGCGTTCCGCGCGAAAGCGTGTTCCAGATGGAAAAATTGTTACCAGAGCTGGTACAATTGTTTGTACTAGACCTTTTTCGAAGGGCATAAAATTTCCTATCAAACTGTAAATTTTCGTGTCTGTGGGCTAAAGACTATTATTATTAAACTAGTGAACCTGTGCGGTTCAATGCGCCACAAAAAATCACCATTGGGTCTGCTAGACTTTAAGTTTTAAAAATAAACTGAACACCTTAAATTACTGTTTCACATAATCAAGGAAGACACTTTTTAAGCTATGTGGTGAGGAAAAAATTGAATGGTTAAAATAATAGTATAGAAATTAAACATACAAATGATTATAATATAGCCTATTAGGGGTTTAAGGTCTGATTACTGTTTTTGACAAGGGAAGAAAGGGGTTTTCGTATTTTGTTAATATTGAGCGCTTTCTTACTTTATTAATTATGTAGTGCAGTCATCAGAATCAACAAATCCACATCTTCTCCCACTACGACGACAGGCTTGGTGGTGTTGCTTTGACACTCTACTATGGCTGTTTGGACGATGAGTGTGTCTGCATCGTGATTGGCCTGGATAACAGTAACGCCTTCATCTTCAAGTTTCTTGGCCAGCTGGTTAATGAATCGGCTTTTATTAGTCAAATTTGACAAAACCTTGGTTTGTTCGACAGTTGAGCTCATAGTTTCTTCAAAGAGAATGTCAGGGCAGGAGATTTTTAAAGAACGTCTCTGTCTTTCTATGTTTTTAGTTAGAACCGAACTAGAATCATAACCATCAAACACGACTATCGCATCATGACCATAGTGCTCTACCACATAATTGCTGTACGCTTTGTATATACATCGTAAGTCATTTGAGAAGTCCAGACCACTTTGTGTAGAAGATGGCCCTCGTCAACTACATACTTGCAATTCTGTAGATGAAAATCCGAAATCGGTCTGAAAATAAAGTAAAGAGCAGATTTGAGGGTCTTCCTTATACCACTTTCATCAAACAATGACAATGGCACTGGCGACAATCATATTCAAAATATGAACATATTTTATTTTTGTCTTTCACAGTTCTAATCATTCTTTGATACAGGACGGTAGATGTCAAAGGTAACACAGTATCGTTTACTCGAGAGTGTGGGTTAACTGCAGAGAGTGGCAAAACTCTCGTTTTACGCTTGAATTGGAAATCATGAAAGTTGTTTCCAGCATTTATTTTGACAAGATCTGTGCCAACTTCTTCACTGCGATGACAGTTGATGCTTTCATCAACAATAATACCTGTTGCTAGGAACATAACGTTATGATTTCTGGGAACCAGTGGTTGGTGATCTTTAAGCCACTTTTCGAAAATCTCCAGATCTTTTACATCACGTTTGACAGAAGAGTGGCATGCAGAAGAATGTTGATCACTACCAGTGTACTCATGACTGACGAAGACTTCTAATTGAGAGCATATTTCAACACACACTGGCATTTCCAGTATCCATTGTGATAAAGTGGATGGCGATACTCCTCTGCCATGGGTCAACCCCCCTGAAGTCTTCATAGATCTCATTAGAGTCTGTTCTATAGTCATATCTGACCATATACCTGCCCAAGCCTTTACTGATCTACGGATTGAGAAGTATCCCTTTTCAACGAATTCTTCTTATTCAAAAGGAGTCAATTTGTCTTCGAGCTCAACCATTTCCTGCAAATATAAGTGCGCTGCTTTTGCATAATGTAAATGTCCAGCAGCATGGAACAAAGGGATCATATGCCGCACACATTGAAGATGCAGATTCCAATCGCATATGCGCTCAGCTTGGATGAATAGCCGAACCGAGGATATCATTTTATAATATTGAATCCAAAGCTTGGATGTAGCACCATTTCCCTCGAGACGTTCCAGTTCCTTATTGAAGGTCTCTACAGTCATTGTAATCAATTCCGAGCTGTTTATTTCCTCATTGGTAGGTGGATCAGCTTCTAACCTAGCAAAAATCTTGTCTTTCACTTCTTCAGGTGACAGGCTCATCTCATTTAGTATCAACATTCCTAGAGTAGTTTGGCTTAAAATGTGAGCTCTTAAGGAGCGTGTATATTGATGACCTGACATCATGTGCTCTGTTGTGTTAGGTGCATAAACCGTTTGCTACAACTCTTTAAGTCCGCTACTATCCATCACGTAGCCAACCACTCCTAAAAATTACATAAGTAAGTGAAAACCACCAAGCCGAAGAACTATATTAAACAAGTGAGTGTCCCCTTGTTGACTGTGAACAAGACCTTGGGCTCGAATGTACAAAGGTTGATCAAAAGTCAGAAGCGTCGTGGTTTTCTGTAGCCTACGACATTCATTGGCAGCAAAATGGAGTACTGTGTTGATTCCGTCATTGCTATCTGCCTTCAAGTTGATGAAGGGTAGAAAAAGAATTTTAGCTGTATCTTTGTTTTTAGACTGAAAAAGTATCTGCATGAATATTGACCAGTTCGGAATGCATCTGCATCCTTAAAAATCGACCTGTAATCCAAATTAACTCGGCAGGAGTAGTGTAATACTTCTTGACCGTAAGTGAACGCATTTCTTCATGATCCTTGATGATGACTTTTTGAAGGCCGAACCCTTCCTTCCTGTAGAATGGTTTTGTTGGGATTTCGGCACGAGACTGAATTTCTTTGGCTGATGGTAAGCGTGTTAATTTTGTTATTGGACTTGTTGTTGGCACACTCTTTGATGGAGATGGCACACTCTTTGGCACACTCTCATTTATGTGAAATTTCATGCTCTACAAAAAAGGTCCAGTGCAATTGTATCCTATCTTGAACGGTTTTGCACTAAAAACAAAAATGTGCTGATAAACACATACCGGAAATAGATTTTTCAAGATGGCGGCCGTTTTCAGTAATTGATTTTAATTGAGTTTTGCAGGCTTATTTCTAGGCCTAACCCAAACACGTGTACCAAATTTCAGCTTGTTCCGAATTATTTCTACTGATCGCCCATTTTTCGTCTAATTTGCCTGTACTAAAACCATTCCAGCTACTCGAAGAGTTCTGGTGCTCAAAACAGGAATTTATCTCCGACGTATGACGATGACTAAAACTATATAAAGACGATATATATGTCTTTACTGGTTATAGAATCCAGTAATAATTACTCCTGACATATGCAATGTTATATCAGTAAATTAAAGGAAATGAAATCTTTAAAGCGAAATCTTTACTACGCTCCAGTACAGCACTAATTTTTAATGGTGACCAAAATGTCAAATGGATGTCAGACACACACACAGAATATCACATATACTTTATATGAATTTTAAGCCCGTGCGCGTGCGCGTGCGTGTGCGTTTTCTGATACAGTAACCCAAAATATATTTTGTTCTGTAAGTGTATGGGTTAATGAATGAAATATTAACATGCTAAGCTAATTCATGACATGCTAAGGTAATTCATGACATAACATGCTAAGGTAATTCAGATTTAATGCGTGAAACATATATAAGACACAATAAAATACACTTATATAATAAAATAATTATTATTACTATGACGAATACTGTAAAACACACATACGCACACATATAAGACACGACCGGTATGTGTTTGACGTTACACAGCTTTCTTTGGCTTCTGTTGTCTCACAAGTTCTCAAGAACGTTTCTGTTTCACTCACGGCTTCTCAGAGTGATCCAAACTAATAAATCCTTTTTTCATTATCTTTGATAGTAGTGTTCAAAAAGGTTTCACAATTTGTTAGAACAGATCCTTTGTCCAACCCTCCAACCAAGATAGGTTTGCCAATTTTCGTAGAGCATCCCTTTCTATAGGGTTATTACTATATGTCATTAAGAAATTTGCAAATCCATACTTTAAAACGCTCTTCACCACCGAATTATAAACTTTTTCAAACATTGCTTTAACCAAATTCAAACTCCCACAATATATGTTTCCTCATAATCCGTTTTCCTGTACCATTTTAATGTAAAATCATGTTTCATTATACCGGGAAGCTCACCTTGCGATCGGTCTACACTTTTGGCTACATCTGCTGTTTTTCAGGTAACTCAAGTTATTGGCTTAAAGCCATACGTTTAACGCAGCCTTTTTTAAAACACAAAACATTTGGTGTAATATACAAACATAATACGTAACACACTCTGAAATTTTTATTACTCTTTATTTTTCATAAATCTATTTGTCTCTTGCAACTAAATTCACAATTTCTTTTCTTTACTCTTTTTTAATAATCCATAAAATATTTATTATTTTTTAAATAATATTTTTAAATTAATTAATCGTTTCCAGTTTTATTTCTTATTCTTAATATTTTTACTTATTAATGAAGTAGAAAATTACCGAGGGCTTTCACGTTTTCCCCTTCTTGTTGTGCGTCACTTCCGTTGCACCTTCGTCACGAACAAAATTGCAGCTCAGGTTTCGTGGTGCACAAAGGTAAAAAATAAATGTCATATGAAAAATGTTTGATCTACTTAGTGAAAAAAGTGGTTTATCCGTCTGTAAGCTAATGATTATTATTTAATGGAATAATATGTGGCTATATATGTATATAAAAAATGTGAAAGAAGTGTTAAAGACTATGCATTTGTGTGTGAAAGAATAATAACCCTGAAGCTTAAGTATGAAAGGGGATACATTATTTTAATAACTGTTTATGCTCCAGAAGAAGGAAAAGTAAAGGAAACAACTTTATTTGATCAAACACTACTTAAACAGTGTTAAAAATGAGTTAACTGTCTCTTTAGTTTAAACGTGTACAAACAATAACAAAAAATTAAATCTTGTTTACGAGTTGATGATAAAAAACAAATTTAAACACATGTTGATCAAATTTTGAAACTAGAGTTACCAACATTATCGTTTCCTGTTTGCTGATTATGTCTACTTTCGTCTCAATACATTACAATAAAATACAATACAAATCATATTAAAGTGTAGCAATATTTTAGTATTAGAAGGAACACTTATGCGATTACCTGAGAAGTAGATTACCGTATCTCAAAGCGTCGTGATAGTAGGTAAATTTTATACTGTACTAGCATCAAAGTCACCTTTTGTAAAATTCATTTCATCGATGGGCTACTACTGTGTTTGTAGTATGTAAGTGAGCTTATACATTTTAAGATCACTGTTTTCAATCTTATGAATATTCACAATTTGTGAATATTGTGTGTGTGTGTGTGTGTGTGTGTGTGTGTGTGTGTGTGTTTACAAATAAGAGTAGAAACATAACTAAAAGTCTGAAGGATATATCTCTAATTAGTTAGGCTGATAAACTTAAGAAAGTGGTTACCATTAGGAGTCAGTACGTTTGGCCCAGCACATACCACTCTGGAGAGAGAACAAGTAATCTACTGCAATGAGTACTCTGTAGGCGTGTAATGACACTACTAATGGGCGTTTGTAATTTATTATGCTGTCATGATTGATTTCGTGGAATCCAGTAATACTAAGTGTATCTACAATAAAAACACGATAACGATATTTTGTAATGTACACAGTGAATTTTTTGTAATTTATAATACACGTAATAATCACAAATTTAAATAAGACCAACTATATTCAAATGACTGAAAAATCGCTGACTAGTTGCCTTATGCACATAACAGGACTATAAGCTAACAATTATTATTAAAGGCAAAGGAATCGATGTAGATATTGTTCTAGTGCAATATTACTTTAAAAATATAGACTTTTACTCATTTGTCTAAGTGCGTGCCATTTACGCTCACACAAAACTATGTTTGAAGGAAGCACTTACTGAACGCTGTAAACGGCTAATTGTTGTGTGAAGAAATGTTTTGTGTCTATATCAAAGAATTTTAACATGTAATATGCTTAAAATTTAAATGGAAGATTGTGTATTTTGTATTTTTAATCACGATGTCTTTTACACATTTGTAAAATGTAATCACAAAAACAGGAAGCTTGAAGGTTTGGAAACCAATGTTGTTCGCAATGTTCGCGTCACAATCTATTAGCACTGACACATTTACTGAAATGTCTGTGCTACACCTCTTATTGATACATGGTAAATACATTTTCGATTTCATTAAACTTGCTTTATTTACTAACTTGTCAGTGTACGATCTTGCTTCATTTACAAAGGATTTACGAGCTTTCATTAAAAGCGTATTATGTTAACTCGACGTCGAATGAATTGGAGTAATAACTTATGTGTTCAGCTTACATGTAATAAAGCCTATGTTCATGACATTTAGAATGCAAATAAGCCACTGTAAGTAAGCACTTTAATGGATTTGGTTTTCCAGGAGTGAAGAGACGTATAATTTAGAGATTTACGTTAATCCAGAGTAAGCAAAGACTATGGGTGGAATTATGCGATTTAACTCAATACTGGTGCATGTTGAAGACGCTTGTGTGAACAGAAAGCCTTAATTTGCATTATTCATGTAGCTCATGGCATCTATTTCGAATGTATTTGTGACTATATCTAATCTTCCTTTTAAATTAAAAGTACTACATGTTATGCGGGCACATATTATTATTTTACTTTCTTGGCTTCGTAGAAAGCGAAAAAAAAAATAAAGTGCAATAGAAAGTAACAGAAATTTTTCAATAGGCCTGGGACTTAATTTTTCTTCCTTTCTTCTGCAAAATTTTGTAAAAATAAAATTTTGCTCTGCACAGTACAGTCGTTTATAGGGGATGACTACACATGTACGAAAATGTTTGGGTGTCTAGAATCTAAGTCGTTGCCATCCGACGGTAGCCAGTGAGTATCTGAATTATTGGATTTATTTCACCTACTCAAGTACGATGATTTTTAAACACCGCAGTGCAGTTTGGCGCACAATGAGATAAAAATAATTTAAATTAAGGAAAACATCTAGTCTTTATTTCTGTGTTTCTTTTGTCAGCATACAATGAAATTTCTTTTTAACACAGGCTTAACTGGAGGAAACAGTAGTTATATTAGTTAAAGACTAATCGGAATTAGTGGTATTGGATACCATCTTTCTAATTGAAAATATCGATAACGCCATTAATATGATCATCATCACACAACCATTACCAGACACTGATACTCAACCTGGAGCTTTATATAGGATAGAGAATGAAGAGTGGCGTAGAATGAGAACTTAATGTGTCACGTTTCAAATTTAAATACTAATGACACGAATGATACAGGAAATCAAATTGTAGTATTTCCTAAATATAATGAAATGTTTTTCCTAGCCAGTAAGGAAGAATATGTAATAGTATTTTCCATTTAAAAACATATTTTGAATATGTGAAAAGAACAACCAGATGTTAACCTTTAAACCTTTCAACTTTGGCAAGCGCCCAAAAGTAAACAATTCTTGTTACTGTCAATTAGATCAGGATTTATTTTGACGATATCGGTTGGTGATTCGATATATACGTTAGTGAGAAACAACATCGTCATTAATTACTGAAGAGGTTAACACTTTAGGTTAAACATATATATATATATATATATATATATTATAACGATTCATAATAGCGTCCTATCAGAGCGTTATATGAAAGCTATAGACGGTACGAGTGTAACGCCGTAAGAAGGAGAGAGAGCGTATAATCGCAGCCATCTCACTCTAACCACGTCACCGCTACATTAGAATCCAGTTCAAACAGGTAATTTTACTCAAAGCGAATTATCAGTTCAACCTGCGATAACTTCAAAAGTTGTAAATATACGGCAATTCTGAAAACAGCATTGTATTCAGCAAGAAAAGAGTTTATAAGTAGCCGCAAGCTCAGTTAATATAATTAACAAATAAAGAAGTTATACGGATGACGCACGCCAACAGGAATAACGAGAGAATTATGCTACGTAGGAATAAGGTGTTTTCACACATACACAGATAAAGACCTAAGCAACAATATTCTGTGGTCAGATCTTCGGAAACACATTTGCAAATACCTGTAATCAATCGATTTGCAAATACAGGAAGTACGATTTTGACAAGAATTTCTATGCCGTTTGGAACCTGTCACCGCGTGTTTGAGCGACCTGTTCAAGATTGTCGAAACTGGAAAAACGCATGATTTATTTGTACAACCAATCAGCAGCCCGTATTTAAAACAGACGCCAGCTAAAAGCGAGGGGTAGAATCACTCTTCGTTCGGTACTTAAACACACTAGACGTGTATAATTCACATACAGAAATTTTTATATTACACAACAGGCAAATTTAAGTTATAAATCGAGAAGTAGTCCGCAGTGTAGATGAATTAACAACATTCAATAACACTAGCTGCGTAAAACAACCGTTAATTAATTAATTAGTTAATTAATTAATCAATCAGCCGTGAAGGACCTGTGCTACAGAAGGCTACAGCATCTGTAATTGCCAGGGCATCTTCCACAACATTGATCAACCCATTCTTCTGTGCAACACCATCGAAAGGAGGACCTCTACAGATTCCTATCTTCGGTCAACGCATCAAACAGTAAGAAATAGATTCATTGATCAATGATATAAGCGCTAAACAAATAATAAAACAATAAACAATTTAAAAAGACACTAAGAAAAGCACACATTGTATTTTAACTATAAGATTAGTTCTAAAATAGGATAGGAGTGTTGAATGGAAAGTGGTGTGTAGTGTTGGACGTGCAAATTATTGCAGACCTGTTCTTTAGCACTGGTTTGGGAGATAGAAATCTCTTAATCAGACCGGATAAGAGCTATAGGTCGTTTGAGCGTCTTAATCATTACTTTCCACACTCACTCAATAATTATAAGGTTAGGGTATAATTAAGTCCTGCCATTAACAATTTAAAGTTTAAAAATCATTGATTAAACATTAAATATAAGAATCAAGAAAATCTTAAAGTGTTATTTGTAACGATTCCCCTTGAAAACCACAATCACTGAACGAATCCTGAGAAAGAGTGTCTCCATGCGCTGAGCTAAGCTGAAACCGTGTCATTTGTATCTGGGATTTGTTCTGGCGCCCAGGTAAAGTAATATCACGGGTAAGTAACTTTTTATCTAACATCACAAATATTAGATAATTGTGTTAGAAGAAAGGGAGCGTTGTAATATATATATATATATATATATATATATATATATATATATACTGTATTAATACCTTTGCTTTCAATATAAACTCTTGTATTATTTTACTGTAAACTTGAATATTGTTGGTTTACAAATGAGAAGTTTTACGTTGAACTTGATAAATATTTACAAAAATATTTTTAAAGATACAGAGATAGCTGCATCACAATGAAAATATAAACTGCTCAACCAAAATTCTTAGTCTTCGATACGCTGTACAAAGTAAGGTTGTTGATATACCATACTCTTGTTTGTATTTACATCCTAGAAACAATGACCTGTCGACAGAAGTATGTGGACTACAAAAAGAGTAGCGTCTAAAACAGTAGGCATACATGCTTTAAATGCATTACAGCACATTTTATCATTATACATAATACATAATAACATTATGCAAAAATCATATTCTTTTATACACTATTTTTATTGTAAATGGACTGTGTGCGTGTGGGTGTGTGTGTGTGAAAGAGAAAGAATGCTTTACTCCTGGTACCATAAGGCAAAACAGTAAACACTTTTCCGAACAGTAACCCTGGTTATAAATGCTAAAAAGTTTCCTCATAATCGAAGCCTCCACTCCATAGATGCCTCCTTCATTCCATAGAAGCCTCCACTTACGTAGTTAAAGATATTTCATCTAGTAAGTGCTTTAATAGTAATGCTGTCTGAATGCTCCATTAAAAACAAGGAAAAATACAAATAGCGCATCTTCTTTATAAGTGAACCTATCAGCATGTACTTTGTGTTCAACTGAAAAGAAGCAAACCAATACAATGTTAATACCTCTAAACTTTTAATATTGCCTTACATAAGGAATGCTTGCACCGTATCATTCAATATGGTGTAAATTACTGTATCTGCCATTTTACACATACATATTAGTTTCACATCTGGAAATAAATATTCCATTTCGTAGAAATAAAGGTTTCTGACCAGCAAATTGTAGCAGTTTGATTTGTTTTTGTATGTTATGGTTATATTTAGCATTTCTCAATAAGTGTTGGTAATAAACTTTTGTCAGTAGCACCTAATTAGCTTCCCATTTCTAATAAATATTTGTCGATTTTGTTTACAATATCCAGCAATATTTTTAATAATGGTTTTATTATTTAAAAATATCATATTCATGTTTTTGATCAAATTAATTATATACCATTTAATAAGTTATGTCACTTGAGGTTGTCAGTTGCAAATTAATTTACCGGAACTGATATCAAACCAAAGCAGTATGCAAAAAATATTCTTTTAACGTTAATTAGCAAATTATTATTTAAAGTAAACGCTCTAGTTCTGTTTAGTCATTCTGTTAAATCAAATTTTCTTTAAATATTTAATTACCAAATATTAATTGGCAAAAATACTTGCTAATTCTATTATTGAAAATATTCTTAACTTTTGTCTGTTTTTTTATTTTTTTATTTCTAAAACCTCTGCGAGGACAGCCGTTGCAGCATCCTATCAATGGGGTAGCAAAAGACGAGTCCATTTCCTATTAGTTTTGATGTTAAGTTAGTTGTAAAAGCATTTTGCGTGTTTATTTGTACTGTGTTACATCAACCATCTACGTGTGCTGAGTAAGAAACATCGGGATCACAAGGACTAACTCAACATTCTCTACACAGAACTAATACTACCATGTTTTAAAAAAATACTATGTTGCCATATTATAAATAAAGAAACAAATAATTTTTATTTGTACGTGTCTTACCGATATACTAACTTCTCGGAGTCAAAATATAAAATATAAAAAAATAAAGTGCTACCTAGGAGACACGAATTGCTTCCCTGTTTGGTCAGAAACTAATTTCAGGCATGATCGTAAATTTATCTACTGTTACTCTAGAATGTTTGTGCCTAACTGCGTCTGATTCACACCAGGTACGCCTACTACTGTAGTAATTTATTTTCCTTTGTGAAACGTTTTTGTAAACATTGAAATATACACATATATTACATGTAAGTGATTATACATAAGTGATATTTTTAATATACAGAATATATTAAATATTTTTAGGTAAGGCTTGCGTAGGATATAACGTTCATAAGTATATTTTCTCCTCCTCTGATTTATTACTTTGCTTTGGTTGTATGTTTAACAATTTGGTCTGAAATAAAGAGGTCTTTCCCATGTTAGAATTTTTGTCACTTGTAGATTTGTTCTCATAATTTTACAAAGATAGTGGTAAACGTTTTTCGAGAAACAATATTGTTTATCATACATACTAATTTAAAGAAAAAAATGAAGAGTTTTCGTTAAGTATAAGCATCGTTCAACCAACATAAATATAAAATGAAAAAACAACAAAAAAACGATGTTACTTTATGTACTTTGAAAGTGAGTATCATGAAGATTACCTTGAAGAAATAATGCTTTTAACGTCCTTAATTGGTAGAATACTCGTATACAGGTTTGCTTGAAACTTTTATGAGGCTATAAATCTAATTAATATTGTTTGCGAATTCAAACTTTTTAATAGAAAAACACTATACAAAAACTATACATTTCGTAGAATTTAACAAAAGACATTAAACCCAAGAGAAACGCTTGACAACACTTGACAAGCGCTTGACAAACGCTTGATTGTTGTTAATTTAATTTATACTGTACTCAAAGGAAATTTACTAGTGTAATTTATTATCTTATAAAGTAATGAAGCAGTATTACAGTAAACGTTTATCTACTGCAAGAAAGATGAACAATAAATGTCTCATATTTATGATATTATAAATAAATTATAATATTTTTACTGTGGTATAAAAATGTACAATACGCACTACACGAAAGAAATAATAATCGTCAGCAAAGTTGAATAACTTTACTGGTCCGCAATAGACACCCGCTCTGCGATGAATTCTTTTCTAATATGCACTTTAAGCACTAGTATCAACAATTCAAACACTGATTAACTTGGTTTGCCAAGTATAGCAGCTTAAGCCTTGGTAGGAATGGGAGGCACGCCCTTAAGACTCGATCGTCCGCGGTATCTTAACGTTGGGGTCCAGTTATTTTGTTACTCAAACTTGCCTTCTGCTTAAAAGTAGAGTAAAGAATAATGAATTTTTTAAGCTTTTTTTTGTTACCTTTTAATATTATTTACAAACGTCAGTGGTGTTTTGCATGTATCGGACTGTAAGAGTGATTAGATTTGAGCGCGTAATACAAAATGATATTTTTTACTTAGTCAGATATATACAAAGTATCACCGAAAAATAAAAAGGAATATTAATGAACCACAGCTCCTTTATACTCTCTCTCTTTCTCCTTCTCACTGTCATATCCCTTTCTATCTCTCTATTTCCAAACCAATACAAGTTATATAAGAAGGTAAGTTAAAGGCTAAGAGGGACACGCAAATTTTAACATAAGTAAGTACTTATACTTGATAGAAAAGAGAGGACCATAAATATAACCATAGAATCGTAATACGCGTATGATTGTCAAATACACGCACTTGATAGAAAAAAGACAACCTGAGAGATTATTCTGTAATAAACTAACGGTTTGTGAAAACGTTAAATTATATGAATTCTGGGAAAAAAGAGAGCGGAAAATGTCACAACTAAATCTACAACCGCAAGTAAATCAAATAAATCTCACAGCTCTGCGTGTTTTCCACTTCAGTGACAAGAATTTTATTAAGCGTTTTACATCGCAATATGTTTCACAAACATGACTTTCTAGGAAGCATACTAACTTTTTTATTCATTTTATTATATTTTTAAATGCTAATTTGTTGATAGTTTTTATGCTGTCAAAAAAGTAAAAATACCATAAAACACATTTTCAGACACTGTTAAGTCTGACATTTAATATTTATCAAAGTATTATAGCATTAAATCTTTTCTCTTTGTATAAGTATTTATTATTAAAACGGTTGCATCTATCTAAAAAACTTTAAAGGAATTTTAAATGTACACAATTGATATTATATTATTCACTATATTGTAACGACGGTCTCGCTGATCGTCGCATGGTACAGTGGAAAACAAATACAGGCACCCATGAAATCACTAATTACCAGCTTCAATTAGTCACAAATAACAGTTTGTAATCAACAAATTATTCAACAAGATTATGCTCGTACAATAATTCAAATTAAATTTGTCCACACGTAGTAATTATTTCAACTAACAGAGTCCCGCACAATAATCACTTTTCACTAATAACAACTTGAGACGCACTCAGTAAATTGCTCGACCTAAACTGACTTCTGATGGGCAGCTGTTGCCCATTTATAGAATACAGGGTTCCATAATATGCGTCCTTAACAAGCACTCGAAAACTCTAGAGGATACCTGACCGTGGCCTTGGAAGCGACACGCACCTTCTGGGCTAGTCGGGAAGCGTGTAGGACGACATTACAACTGTACGAGAATGTTCCGTAATTGCGTAACAATTCCCCCTCCTTAAGCCTGTTCGTCCCGAACTGGCAAATCGTCTCTGAAGTAATACTTGGCTAGGCGATCTATGTGGACGACCTTGAATTTTAGCTGTGCTTTCTGTTGAATTCGATAAACAACATCGTTGATTCTCTTTTTCTCAGTGTAAGGTCCTGCCCAGTTAGTTTGAAGTTTAGGTAAGCGACCACGACGGCGCTTTGGCTGTACAACCAAACCTGATCTCCTTCTTGGAAACCGATACTATTGCTGCGAATGTCATACCGAGTTTTCATTTTATCACTGGAAATCTTCAGCCGACTTCTTATCAAGCGATACATTTCTCGCAGTTGGTTTTCTAACTGCGAGGAATAGTTCTATGGCACTTGGGGCTGAGTCTCAGGTGATCCGAACATCAAGTCTCCAGGAATACGGATCTCCCGCCCAAACACCAATTTTTATGGAGTCACGCCGGTAGTGTCGTGTACTGATGACCTATACACCATGAAGAATAGTGGTATACGACGATCCCAGTCGGATTGGTTCTCTATGGCAATTCTCTCGAAAGGCAGTCCAACGTTATACTGTCTCATTTTTTCCTTGCTTCTGGTTTGTGGGACCTTGCTTGCAGCACATATTTCACATGTCCGACACCATTCCTCTATGAAGCCAATAGAATCACTTCCATATTTTATCAAGGGTTTTATTAATGCCAATATGACCTCTAGGCGTTCCATCATACATCTTCTTCAAAACAGACTGCACGTTAGTTCGGGGAACTGCATTATCACGTCTCGTCCATCAGCACTTTCCCAAGCTCTTTTTAACAATCTTGAAAGGTAAGAGATTCCCATTGTGCCCAGTAGCCCTTCAGCACTTTGGGACCATGGCAGACATTTTGCCAATCTGGCGGCGTCCTTCCTCTTTTGCTATCAAGATCAGTCAAATGTCTTCATCAGTCGTCTGTTCTTGTCGAAAAGCTTATGTCATCCAGCCGTCTGCCAGGAAATCTACAGTGATGCTTGAACATGTTCGCTTGCGTTCTGTTCTTCCTTTCTGCGGCAATTTCGACAGTCCTCCGTGCACGGTCTTCGAGATTAGCCATCTGCATTAACATGCAGGCGCCTCCGCCTATATTGTATCTTGATATTGTACTGTTGGAGACGTTCGAGCCACCTTGTCAACTGCTCTTTCGGATTTTTAAATCTTAAGAGCTATGCAAGCGCGGCATGGTCGGTGCGTAATGAAAACTCTCCTATAGATGTATTTATGGAAGTGCTCCAAAGCTCGGACGATTGCCAGAAACTCTCTCCTTGTAACACAATAATTTCTCTTTGATTTAGAAAGCTTCTTGCTGTAATACGCTATTACTCGTTCTTTACAGTTTTGTACTTGAGACAAAACTGCTCCTAGACCAGTATTGCTTGTATCTGTGTCTACGATGTACTTCCCTTCGGAAGATAGGAAAACAAGAATTGGCTGCAAACATAATTCAATTATCAAAGTCGTGAATGCTTGGTCACACTCTCTCCGCCACTGGTAGTTTCGTTTATTTTCCGTTAGCTCATGTAGTGGTTAGCAATAAGAACGAAACCTTTTACAAAACGTCTGTAACATGAGCATAACCCAAGTAAACTCTGAACTTTATGTTTACTCTTCGGAACTGGCCAGTCTCTTACGGTGTCTACTTTAGTGGGATCCATACAGACACCCGCTGCCGAAACCAGATGGCCCAGACACTGTACTTCCTTCTGGAATAGAGAACACTTCTTCGGGCTCAGCTTCAGTTGGGTACCGTTAATTCTAGTTAGAACGTTTTTAAAGTTTTCCAAATGGTCTTTGAATGTCTTCCCGACGACTATGACATCGTATAAATAAACAAGGCAAGTTTTCCATGTCAGGCCTTGGAGGACCAGATCCATCAATCTTTTAAATGTTGCTGGTACATTATAGAGTCCAAATGGCATGACGTTAAATTGGAATTGGCCACTTGGGGTTGAGAAAGCTGTCTTTTCCTTGTCTTATTGATGAAGACTTACTTGCCAATTCTTCAGGTCCAATGTTGAAAACCACTGAGCTCCAGACAGTGTGTTGAGTGTATCGTCAACGCGAGGTAGTGGATAGCAAACTTTTGTTGTCACGTCGTTCAGCCTCCGGTAGTCTATGCAGAAACGTAATCCACCGTCCTTCTTCGCTACCAGCACTGCCGGAGAAGACCAAGCACTTGACAAAGGCTCGATTATTCCTTCTTCAACATGTCCTGTACTAACCGAGACATTTCCTCTTGCTTACCTAATGGAGGTCTTCGAGGAGGTTGACGTATCGGTGTTGGATTCCCGGTACAAGAGAGGTTCCCGATGCGATGTTGTACAAGAGAGGATCTTGGGAATGACTAGCCCCAAACTGAAAAAGAATCTTTAAATTCATGTAAAAACTGTCAGAGTTTTTTTTACCTCACCACTTCAGGGATTGTTTGAAGATCTCTTAAAAAATTCCTGAAGTTTCTCTGCTATTTTGTGTCCGAAGCATGGAATCTTCGTTGCGTGATTCCGGCTACCCAAGCTACAGGAGACATTTTACCTAGGTGCGTATTGCTTTGTAAAGTGGCAGCTTGATTCAAAATATTCGCCACTCTAATAGGTATATTTCCGGTCTTGCCTTGTTTCACTAAACTTCTGGCAATTAGTATGCTCGGTGTGCTGACTACCTGGGGTTCGAATATAGAGCCCTAGTATCTATCTCAGTTCTAACCATGATGATCTTTTCGGAATTTGGTGGAACAGTTACGGCCACTTGATTTATCACGTCCAACGATTTTTCTGATGTACCCTATGTGGAGAGTATTACCTATTCTTTTCCGATTCTCAAGACATTGTTTTTGAAGTTGACTATACGCGTTTATAATGCCTACACCAAGAATTGCTTCTTGCTTCATCACAATGTCTGCAACAAGTACTTGATAATCAAACGCACGTTGACCGAGGCGTAGGTGTAAGTACTTTTCCAAACAACTTTTACAGGCATGTTAGCACTTTTCCAAACAGTAACTGTTAGCAAGCTGCAAGCCCCCAGATTGGCTTGAGATTTTTTACCACATCAGGGCGCACAATGGAGTCTGAAGCGCTTGTGTCAACTGTAGTCGAAATTGGCCTTTCTTGAACGAATCCGGTAACCACCAATTTCCCACTTTTCTGAAGTGTAGAAATTGCGTATTGTCTAGAGGCTTCGCTCCTCCAGTTAGTCAGCACACGTCAAGTGGTACCGAAACTGTTCGCTTTCCTGCTGCTGAACTCTAACCCAACAATCTTGTTGTAGATGTCCAGGTTTTGCAAAATCTATAACACTTTGTTCTTCCATCCTTTCTTACTTTATTCTGTGGCGCCGACCGTTGGGTCTCTGTTCCTTGTTCTTCCGTTTCATCGTCCGTGCCGTCGCGATCTTTTAGCGCTCACACTTTATGACTTGCCCAACCAGACGCTACTTGGCGGCTTCAAATTGCAGGGCGTCCACACTATTCTGGTGTCTTGCCATTCGTAACACTTCCTGTAGTTCGATATCTCTAACACCAGCAGTAAATGTCTGCATCGCAACTTCGTTCGAAAATCTTCTGGCGCTTCAGGATAGGCCAGTCTAATTAGTTTGTCGATACTTGCTTTAAAATCTTGAAGACTTTCCCTGGAACGCTGCCGCCTTGCTCTCAACTGAGTGCAGTACACATTTCGTAAATGTTTATCACCATACCGTATTTCAAGAGCTTTTATCAATTTGGCAGAGGTGTTCTGGCTATCAGGTGGCACTTTTTGTAGTAGCTCTTCGGCAAGTCCTTTTAAAACTAGAACAAGTCGAACTGCCTTTTCTTTCTCAGTCAAATTATTTGCGCATGCAGCGGCTTCAAATTCCCGAAGACACGTCGCCCAGTGAGTGCTTCCATCAAAGGTTGGGGGCTTGACATGAACTGCCCCAACCGCAGGACAAGTGACTTTCTCTATTGTCTTTTCTGTCTTTATCATTGGTACAGTCTGTTCAGAAATTTGTTTTGGTTGTATCTTTATTAACTGGTCAACATAAATTTTTATTTGTTCTCTTATGTTTGAAATTGATTCTTCTACTGCAGATATTTTATTTGACATGGATTATTCTGCCACTGAATTTTTTGTAGACATCGATTCTTCTACACCAGGTATTCTAGTAATTTGGTTATTAAGCCCACCTCGTAATAGTCCCAACTTTGCAGCGGTTTGTTCTTGGATCTGCTTTTGCTCCTGTAGTAACGCTTTGATGTCTCATGTTTCACGCTTCCATTGCTCTGCCTGTTGTCCTTCCGACTCGAGCAAGAGTGTTTTTGTCTTCCTTCTGTTCCCAGCGTTAGTGCTTTCTGCCGTTCTTGCGTTTCCAGCAAGAGAGTTTTCTGTCAGTCTTCCAGTTTCTCATCTTGTCGTTTTTCTGTTTTTAGTAGAAGCGCTTGGAAAACTTCCGTCATCTGACTGGTATCCATTGTTTACCAATTAATTACAAATTACACTAGTCTTGTACAAAGTGTCCACTGTTTTCCCCTGTTAACGGTTCTGTTGCACGTCTGACCCACTGTTACGACGGTACAGTATCACTGATCGTCGTATGGTACAGTGGATAACAAATACAGACAGCCATGAAGTCACTAATCACCAGCTTTAATTAATCACAAATAACAGTTTGTAATCAACAAGTTATTCAACAAGATTATACTCATACAATGATTCAAATTATATTTGTCCACACGCAATAATAATGTCAACTAATAGGGTCCCGCATAATAATCGCTTTTCACTAATAACCACTTGAGACGCACTCAGTAAATCGCCCGATCTAAACTGACTTGTAAGCGGCAGCTGTTGCCCATTTATAGCCTGCAGGGTTCCATAATATGGGTTCTTAAGAAACACTCAAAAACTCTAGAAGATACTTGAGCGCGGCCTTGGCAGAAACACGGACCTGCTGGGCTAGTCGAGACGCGTGTAGAATGACACTATCGACGGTACGAGAATATTCCGTAATTGCGAAACAATATATTACTATGCACTCTGATTACACAGGTAATGAGTTTATCACTGTGGAATCTGTATGTACTCAATATCTGGAAACAACTAGGAAAACAATTTGAGATAGTTTTATTGGACGATAAGGAGACATTTAGCATCAACAGTTTAAAATAAGTTGTTAATATAAGAAAAGGAATTTGCGAAACGCAGTTTTGAGGCAGCAACATAGATAAGAAACGATCGTTTCAAAGCAAGTTTTGCAAACCATTGTGGAGACATCGTGGTGTGTAACAAATTCAATAATCCAACGTCATTTGAATGAACCCGTTGTCAAAGAAGTGATACAAAGCACAAATGTAAAAAAACTATAAACATTGACTGAAGTGTATAAATACTGAACAGTACTTACACGTAATTAGATGCGTATACAGCCATGTATCGTAATTGTAATCATTTAACATCAACATTTTGCACCTACAGTATTTTATACAGATGGTCAGATTTTGTATAGTTTTATACAGATTTTTTTCCTATTTTGAATATCCAGATGGGGTTATAAGTACAAAAACTGAGAACATTATAAACATTTGCATAAAGAATTTAATATAAAATCTTTGAGTTTACAGTTAAGTTATAGAGCCAAGTGAAGTCTTAAAATGAAATCATGTTAAATTGACTTCTTAAAACTAATTCATCTCCATTAAAAAAAAGATGCATTAAATACTTAGAAAAGAAAAGGAAAGAAGCATACAAAATTCTCAATAAGGATACACGCTGTTGAAACTTGGCAACACTAATACGTAAATATTAAGGAGTAAAACAGTCTTTAAGGAATAACTGTAAGGTAATTGATGTACAATGCAACAAGCTACTGCCACTTCCAACTAATAATAGCGTTTACACAAATGCCGCAAATATTTATAATTCAATTTTAACCCAGTTGCAGATTAAACTTATTAGAATTCTTAGATTATAGCAACAGTAGTTGATAAGACCTACTAGAGTGTTTCCTATTCAGTACATATTGCTATAAACAAAATAACGTTTTCTCCATCCTGCATCCGCCATCGTAAATATATTAAACATTCAGATTGTGATTAAAATTAACGCTGATATTACCGCTATATTTGTTAAAGAATTTTTCCTGCATTAGTGTATTCTCGATGTTTAAACCAAGTAATTATTTAACTGGCTGTATTTCTATGATTTTCCAAACCTACTTGACTTTCATGAAATTAAAACAATAAAACGAAGCGCAATTTAATAATACATGTGACATAATTTGAAATCAATCAAATGTTTATTGATCCTCTAACAATTAGAGATTTCTTAGCGCAAGCTCTGCTTGTAAACATAAATTTTATACTTATAGCAAGTGTGGCAATTTATTTTTATTCGATACTAAATATTAAATTTAGTAAATACAACGGTAACATCGAGCAAAGTGCAGCAGAATAAGTCCAAAACAAATTGTGCTTCTAAGTTGACTTGACGAGTTATTAATTTTTATAATAAGTAACAGCGTTTTAAAAAAATAAGTGAAACATGAATTAAAGAAAAAGTAGTTTTAATAGTGAATCTACGGTCAATATGTAATATACGTTTGTTAAAATAGTAGGCTATTACTGATGTAGTACTATGACGTAATATCTCGTGTAACATTTCTAAGGAGCTTGTTACATTGCATTTCCTACACTAATATAGTAATCGTATATTCCGTTATCAACTAAACTAAATGATAGTCCTAATTTTAAACCTAGTATAATAATCTATAGCTATATGTGTAGTATAGTAGCATCATAACGCCCTGCAATCTATACATGTGTGTGTGTGTGTGTGTGTGTGTGTGTGTGTGTGTGTGTGTGTGTGTGTGCGTGCGTGCGTGAGATAAACTTATACAGTATGCAGTATAAAATATATGTATAATTTTACTTTTACTCAGTTTATTTAGTTACAGTAATACCTTTATCCATAGATCAGACGTAGGTCCTCGATACATATAACTGCGGGATTATACAAAGCCATCTGTCCAGGTTATTCAAATACAGCACTCTGAATATCGCAAATGTTGGTGAATCGAAAAGGCTGACATCCGCCGTAATCTAAAGACGGAGTTGATAATAAAGGAAATATGAAGATACATATAGACTTCCCCAGCAAGAGAACATTTAAGAAATCCAGGTGCCTGAAGTTCAAGGTATAGCTGAAACGAACCAAGCGGTTTTTATGAGAAGTGTGACGTAGATAGTAAATTGTACAGCGGCAGTAATTACAAGGGTAAACCGTAAGCCACTAATTAAATTAAACTTTATATAATGACATCTACATAGAATGATTTAGTGATCGATACGATATCGATAAAGGAAGTAGGCCTATTCTGGTTCTTGTTATAAATCCCTTATCACGCTATAAGATTCCTATCGATTTATTGATACTGTCGACAACAATTAATCTCTTAATTACAATTGATTTTCAGTTCCCATTAACATATTTTCATCCTAGGTAATACATCACAAGAATACGAGCATGGAAGAGCTAAGAAGACATATCACTATTTTTTTAAGACACACGTGACCACTTTGTTCTCCCCTACTCTGTAAACATAGTACTATGCGGTGTTTACTTTACACTACAGTAGAAACAAGAACAAATTACTGCGCTATATTATAAATAGTTTAATAACCATAACACGCTATATAAAACCCTACACCTTGTACCCTGTTTTTTGTCCACGCGGTATCATTGTATTGAGATTTCAATGTGAAGCAACCCAAGTTGCCTTTGATCCGGTGACTGCTTCTGTAGAATAAGTATTATTAGCATTTTTATTTACGTTTGAAATTAGTTAATTAACAGGTAATTTAATTTGTTTAAACTTTTTTCAATTAATATCCCCATTAATTATGATTAATTTAATTATTTGATTAAATATATATTTATTTGAATAGTTTAATATCAATTGCCAGTCAATTGTGGATTCAGTAGAAAATTAATCCAAGACTAGCTACAAAATATTTAGTTAAAGAAATAGGCGTTTAATCATAACACTTGTGTTCTATCAAAGTGAGACACGGGGAGGTGGAAAAGAAAGATAAAACACCAAGTATATAAAGTTGAGACTTAATACGCTACTGGAAGAAATATATTAACAGCCAAGAAGCTAGTGTATATTCTGTTGTGCGAAAGTAGAATACAAACGGTTTATAACTTACAGCCAAGATTTATCTTTCTAATTCATCGCAAACACACTTCCAAAGTCAGTGTCTTTTAATTGCAGCTAAAGCAGCTGAACAACAGCGTTCGGAATAAACAGGAATCCTTAATAGCTGTCTCGCCACAGCGAACATCTGCTTTAATTGGCCTACGACAAGAGGATACCATCTGACTAAACTTTAAACACTTTAACAGTAAATAACATGCAGATTCAGTACGTAAATAACGCCTCGTACAGACTAATTGTTAAATTTATCGTGTTTATTTTTGTTTACAAACTTTTATGAAGGCATAAATTCGATTTACATTTAGCAAACTTCTAAAATTTTCAAAGCTCATTTAAGAATAAACGCGCTTTACGAAATACCATGCATCAGCAGCATAAAACAACGACGTTAAATCTAACAATAAGGCTTCTAAAGGATTTACTTAGGCTACTTTATACTGCAGGTAAAGTTTATGATATAAAATTAACTATGGAAAATACACGTTTATAATGTACGTAAGTTTTTTTTTATTTTTGCGCTAAACTCCCTAAATGTACGTTTAGAAAACGTAGATTATAAGTAATGTACCTTAAGTTGTTAGTTTGGTAAATAATATAAGTTGCTGTAACGTTGTGAGTAAGAAGAAATACGAGTACTTAGTACTTAATATCTACACTAATAAATCCGATAAGTGTATTTCTATTCCGATTAGAGTTTGTGTACTACTAATTAGCAACGTTTCTCTAGCAAGAGGCAGTAACCAGCTATTTATACTACAGAGAATATACTACTGACCTCTACCTATTTTAGAAGGTACCATCTCACTATAGACTTTATCTATTGTAAAACAATCGATGTAGACGCCTGATGTGGCAGCTGCGAGCCTCGCGATATATCATCACAGTGTAAATTGTTTTTAAACATTAAGATAGTAATAAAAAACAAATTCACCTTTCCTGTCTCCTCCTTCTATTATAATTCTTTCTATTCTATACTTCTCCTCCTCGTCCTATCTCTCTCACATTTTCTGTCTGTTTGTGAGTGTGTCTCTGTCTCTCCCCACTCTGAACATGTATTCATCTATCTAATTACCTACCTAAATGTCTTTCGTTTACCATGCTATCTAATTTACTATATTTACGTGTTATCTTTTCACGTTAATTTCTGTGTTAAATTTTATTTTTTCCTCCACATGGTTTTCCGAAAAGTTTTTACAGATCCGTCTCTGCTATATTCAGGTCGATTTCTCCTCGATTTCCTTGCCTCCAATGATATTTCCAGTACTACTCAAATATTTATACTACCGTGGAGGTTCATTGGTATCTTTCTGTTTGTTCATGCTGACTTTGTAACTGTTAGCTTACTCTATTTGTCTACTGGCGGTGTCCGATTATTCTTGTAAGGGTAAAGTGAAACACTAGACTTGCAGTCTGGATGAAGTCATAAGCCATCGTCTCATTTGATGAAAACATCCGATCTTTCTTCACCAGATCCTTCTCAATGGCTTTCCTGAAGATGCGTTTCTGCAGTAGTTCTATGACGGTTAATAGTTTAGTTGCTTCGAAATCGATGTTGTAACCAGTCTCGGCTGTATTTTGGGCTGACACAGAAGTTTAGAAGTGTTCTGGACTGTCAATTATAGCCTGAATTTTCTAAGCCGCTGACGTATGTTACGAGTAGACTGGCCGATGTAGGAACGGTTGTAGTCCCTTCAACATACAACATGCAGCTCTTGTTCTTTTAGGTGGATTTGTCCTTCTGCGTTCTCAATAACAATACGACTTAAAAAGTAACCTATATCGCTGTAAGCTGGGGTATTTATGTGTGTGTGTGTGTGTGTGTGTGACTCCAACGCACTGTATACATACATCTTTCGATATAAAACAAGCGTGACATTCCAGGACATCTGGAAACTGAAATATCACATGATGCCGAGTGAAACGACAAAAGTAGAGTACTGTAATGAGTATTAAACATTAATATGCCTGTCTGTGAAAGCTTTCTCTGATGTTTACTACATTAAAAAATTAATTTTCTCATACTAAGACATGATGTACTTTATCCGTTATAAAGTTGAAGCTATTTTTATTTTACAGTAAAAATTAACCAAGAATTTAATTTCTGGCCCGCATAGACAGTAGAAAAATTAAAAAATACTTAACCTTAATTTTGCGTAATAATAGCACTTTATTATTGTTGTGGCTGAAACACAAACCAGCAGCCATGAATATCACTATACAACTTAAAACCCATGGCATAGTTTATGTACTCGGACTTGCTGTTTTCAATCAGTGACTGTGCTCCGTTAGTGCAGCGTTGAAGACTTACAAGCATTATTATACTTTCACGTATCCGGACCATCTTAGTTTGTTGTTCAGCACGTCTCCTGTGGACAAAATGAAGTTTGTTACTGGACGTGACTGGAATCACAATAACCTATGTTGCATTATTTCTGTTAATGTCAACAGTAGACGCAGCACTCGGTGAATAACTTTAGTTCTTTGCCTGGACAACAAATTATTTTATGATATCACAGCTTATCAGCAATCTCATGTCTGTTTTGTGTTTTGGTTTCTGTTCGATTTACAGAGTTCCATATTAAGAATTAAAAAAATATTACTAAAAAAAATTACATACTGATTTAGGATAACAATAGCTCACGTAATCTTTGCCTAGGCAGGCTCTGATCTGACCTACATTCATGTAAAACAGCACTGAAATGTTTACACCGCTCTATTGTACAATCTTTGAAGGTAACCTATTATGGAAACGTGCAGAGTAAACATTATTAACACTTATTAATCATTGGAATTCTCTCATTATACACTTAATTACTACTGTAACATTAATATCATTCATCTTGCTTAACAGACTAATTTAGTTAAACGCTAAACTTGCAGCACTGGCCTATCTATTACTATTAACACCGGCGAGAGATCTGTGTTTGTTCAGTACCGTTGATGTAGCAGATGTAGTACCGTAATTATAGAGTTCATGTTTAATAAATTGTATTTACAAAACTTTACTATACTGGCACTTACCAATTTGCAACTTTGACGATTTTATCCGCTAACATTACGCGCGCTCTTGGGTATGATCGTCTTGCACTGGTAAGGTTAAATGAAACGTTTAAGATTCATATATGAATTAAAACTTCTAAAACTATTTAGAACTATCTGCTAGTTTACAGTTTTGTGTTGTTATCAGCTCTCAGTTACTTGTTGTTGTCAGCTCTCTATGAAAGTCAATATGAAATTTGCTTTCCAAAAGCGTGTAAATACCTCTGTGCTGAAATTTAGTATGTTTAACATTGTAATGGTACATATCTTCACCTAACAATAATGAAGAAACATGACAAAATAAGTTATTTAAATAATTAACACTAGAATAAAAAGGGATGAATCAGAGATTAAAGAATGGGTGATTCATAAATAATAACACGATCAAACGTATGAAGGTAACCTCGTCAGAAAAGTAACCTCTAATAATAAAAAAGTAACAAACAACGAACCAAAATGTTAAATACGATAATACATGGCGATTTAACCACAATAGCCCAATAGATGGTAAGTGAGAGAGTAGAACCAGCCCCAAAAACCAAGAATATAAAATAAATTATGACAATTGTAAGTGATAACTAGAACTAGCCACCACACTAACATAAGAATGTATAAATAAGAAGAATAATGATGAATAAAGAATTAGCATGGAAGTGTGAAGATATAATCAGCCACAACACCAAGGAAGTGATATATAAAATATGGCAAAGTGAAGTAAACACAGTGAAAGAGTATAAAACCAGTAATAAACCAATAAAAAAGACTAATCAATGATAAATTGTATATAATAACGATGATTGTAAAAACAGACAAGCAGTCTAAAAATAGAAGTATTAAAATGTTAATGACTTAAGTGGTAGAAGGGTACACTAACCCAAACAAATAGAGTAAACTAGGACAAATCACAATAGCACGACACAAACATATCAATTGTATAATCAAACCACATAGAGTGAGAGATAGTAAGTTATAATGATGATGAACATTTTAAAATAAAAAATGAGAAAGAGAATTTTTAGTAAGCAATACACTAATTTTTACCCACCAGTAACACTTAAACCGTATTGAGTGCAAGGTGTTATTATTAATATCCCCAAAGTGAAAATAAACCCCCTTAATAGTGATAAACACTGATAAGACAGTGATAAAAGTTTATAAGTGCAAAAAGTGAGTGAGAGCTAATAATGGCTAAACACAGGAAGGACTGTGATAGTTAAAAGCCAATATAAGTGGATACCCAATATGTAACAAAATAAACTAAAAGTAGTAGAATTAAGTTATCAGTAGTAATGACTAATTACTACTGATAACTGATGTTTAAAATTTTTATCACTTAATATTATAAGTGACAATTCATATTATTACATGAGAGTAAGAAAAATAGACTATTAGAGTGTCAATACACCGTATAGAGAATTTCTGAAATACTGAGATGTAAAAACAAATGTGATTAACCCAAAATTGATAAGGAAGAGACTATTAACAATAACAAAATAATCATTATAAGATTTCAGTAAAAACATAGTAAAATATTATTAGAGTATCAAATTAATAACATAGTGTCAAATAAGATTAGTAATAAGAAATATAATTTTGTTCAAAGATTTAATTAATGTTTATATGTTTGTTTTTTATTAATACAATATAATAATTATTACTCACTAAACAGTATGAGTAGGTAATGAAAATGAACATTGTCGGTAATGAAAAGTAAATAAGTATGTTTTAATGAATAGAATTATGTCTCAAATAATTATGTTATAATGAATTCAATTATGTCTATGGGAATTATTAAACCATAAGATTTAATGTTATATGTTAAGTAATAAATAATAAGAAATTATGATTAAAAACAAAACAAGAAACAAGATAAATACAGACAGACACAATGATAATAAAAGGCAGTTATGACAATAGACAAGCTAGAATAGGAAACCAGTAAAATCACACACAATTACAAGAACAGACTTAAACCCATTGAACAAATAAACAAAATCATGTATTAAAACCAATCAGCACCCATACAAGGGGAAAATACAATGTAATCTCAGTAATTAAAGAAAAATAGCCAATTGCTGTTTAAGCCTAGGCAAATTCCCAACTGTCAAACTACACGAAAAATAAAGACAATTAGACAATCATGTTAAGACAGAAATATAATAGTAATCATGTAAATTAAGAAAACAGTGTAATTAAACAAAATCAACAAAACTGTCAAAATGTTGATACCTAAGTAAAAACAATAGTATTGGATGTCAGATTAATCCTTGAACCAAAATATGAACAGTGGTAATGATATTTAATACTAAAAAGGGAATACTGAAGACTAATTACATTCAGAAGATCTGTAACCATTTTTAATAAAAATTCAAATATCCTAACAATGGTCTTAAGCCAGTTTTAACCAATCAGAAATTTTGAGTAACCATGACAACAACCGAATATTGACTAATTTCAGTTAGGAACAAAAAAATCTGTAGTGACGCTTAACTAGAGAGACGCCACGCCGTGAAGGGCCCATATTTTTGACTTAAAACAGTATAAGTGCCCACAATTGTATGAAGAAGGACCATTACAACTGATGAGAGGACGTTCCAATTAACCTAGACCAAGGACCAGCTTGAAATTAATCCAGATGACCGGAATATATGGAATTTGACAAGAAGAAGACGCCAAACATCCCTGAAGCCCAAGATTGAAGAAAGAACACTCGACATCAACCAATTAACCTACGTTGACTACTGACAATACACCTCCTATCTACTAACGTTAAGTATTGCTGAATTCATTGATTTCTATAAAACAAATTCTCTTTCAAATTTATAACTAAACCGTGAAACTCTCACTATCACTATGAGTATTATTTTTCAAGGATTGATAAATAAAAAGTAACTTGTAAACAATGAACTAATGATAACCTATGTATTACACCAACGACACTGTCACACTTTAACACCACAATATTTAATTTACAGTAAACCCTGTTTGATTTTAATGCTCACGAACATTAAGTGATATATTATAATTTGTTATCTTGTTATAAAAACTTCTTTGTCGTACTTAAAAGGACTCTATTGGCAGATTTATTTTGTAAATAAAAACCAACGCTGTCTTGGGGCGAATTAAAACATTGTACTGCCAACCCAGCAATCCGCTGAGTGAACGACTATTTATTGCCGAGGCTAAAGTTATTATATCAATTACTATTTCGTATAAAGGGTTAACAAGAATTAATAAGTCAGAGCCTAATAAAAAAGTGTGTACCGATAACAACTGTCGAGTATTTATTTATAGAGAATATTATGTATGTTTTGTTTAATAGCAGTGAGTCAACATAACCAACATTATTCAAGTTGGCAACACGTTTTCCCCCACTCAAACGAGAATCGGTTTCAAGCCAGTCGGCGAACGATTCGAATTTACACTAGTGCACTGTCAAACCATACAGGTAAAAACTTTTGTTTTCTCGTAAAACAATTTGGCGCCTATCGGGAATTACAAAAGAGTGAGAAGGGACAGGTAAGGCACACAGGCTACCAGACGCTTCCGAACGAACACTAATTACGTTCGCTACGATTACACCATTAAAACTTACAATTCTAAACTTATATTAAAGACTGATACACCAGTCTACATTACAAAATGTGTCAAAAAAAAGTCATTTGGCATTTTGGTGAGCTGTTGCTATAAACGACTGAAACAGAATTGTTCATATAATTAATACATACTTTCATAATTATCGTTAATCTGCTTACTAAACGCCCTTTAGTGAAAACCTAGACGCAACAGAAATCAGGGAATATGTCTGTACATCATTCAAATGTTATAATTATTAAAGATTATAATTATATAAATGAGTCATAATTTTTAATCGATACAAAATTTAAGACATAAACAAATTCATAAATCAGGCGCACAGTACTTATAAACTATTGTTTGTAGATGGCACTTTTAAAACATAATGAAAATGCAGTACATGAGATGCGATATCCGAGCATTCGAAGAAAAAAGAAAAATCAAAATCTTAAAAAGAAAACAAGGTAAAATTAAAAATAGGTCAATAAGCCTGAAGTACTCCTGACACCTCAACCCAGGGAAGAGATAGACGAATATTTACATAAAAATTATATGCTTTTACCCAAGTGATTTTTATGAAAAAGTTGGTTATTTTTTAGAAATAAGGTAAGCTGTGACTCTAGAAATTTCACATATAGAGTACTATTGTAATATTAAAATTAGTTTGGTATTGACAGTTGGAAAAGTTGAGTAAACAACTGACTGCTACCTGCCTCTTACCCAATAGCCGTATTGAAAACTGTAAACAGTAACCGTAGCAACGCACACTGTTGCCAAGATGTCCCACATGTGCTATGGTGCCACGGAGTTAACTGTTATGTTCTACGTAACGTAGTCTATTTGTTACAGTGCTGTGGTTTCGGTTACACATTGTGATTATTCGTGAAAATATGTTAATTTAATATTTAAATAGTTTGTTGTAGATACAAATTTATTATTAACTAATTTTTAATTAGTTTACTAATTTCTGACTAATTAGCTAAGTGTAATGAAAAGGTGTGAATACATTAATTAACTGAATAAAATTAACATGTTATTCTAAGTATCAATTTACTTTATTTTTGGTATTTGTTTAATTTTCTTTATTTATGGTATTTTGTGCATGTATTTTTTATTTTAAAAAGATTAAAAAAATTAAATTTTTTAAATTTAGACTATTTTAAAAATACATAACAACTTTAATCTGTATTTGTTTACTTTTACGTAAAAGTTATCGTAGTATGTCTCAAAGTAGGGAAGCAATAAAAAAAACATGGTCTGGTCGACCAAGAATAGGCCTACACCCGGTAAAAGAGAAAACTCGAATTTCCTGTCGCGTAGTACCAATTAGAGAGGAGTCAAGAGAATTTTTTGTTTGTTCTCAACGAGATTATTTCGAGAAGGAAAAAACATGATGGTCCTCTGATTTCAATTAATCAAGTTGTCAATAGAACAGCAGCTACACTCTCCATAAATAAAAATACGGTGTTAACTATAGGCAAGGAGAAGTTTAAACAAAGCGAGGAAGCTGGCCATTCTAAACTGGAAACACCCGGTAAAAAGAGTCTGATAGAAAAACGTGTTACAAATCTAGATGATTTTGAAGAAGATGCGATTCGTCGTCACTTGTATGAATATTACAGTCGTAAAGAGTATTCTACAATAAACAATACTTTATTGTATTTTTTATTGTAACCACAATAAAAGGTTACTTTTCAAAATCCACAGCTTTTCACTGGTAGCCACTTGTCTTTATGGTCTGTAATTAAAAACTTGAAGTCAAATACCAGTGTTAGAAAAATTCTTTATAATGATTTAAACATGCAGTCGTACAAAATTCAAATATAGTAAACATTAAGTGACAGTGATAAAGTAACCCGTGTGACTTTTTGTTGCCAGTTCTCGTATGTCATAAATAACAACGTAGACACATTATTCACAATACGGTAATGAGTAATGAAAGCATTTCCATCTGAGCGGATATGTAAATAAACAAACATTTCGGTATTGAGAGCCAAATAACCGTCAAGAAATGCTTTGAGAACCATTGCACTTTGCTAAACTTACTGGATGGTGTGCAATAGCTTCCTTTGGAATAATCAGTCCTCACTTCTTTGAGGACGAGAATGGGAATTCCATTACTGTCACATTAGAGCAATATGTCCGAATGATTAACGAATTTTTGTCTCCCCAAGTCATACAAGAAAAGTATGAAATCACACCAAACAGTTTGGGGAGCAACCAGCCATAGGGCTAGACGACAATGGATGCAGTTTACCGAGTTACCTTCAGGAGTGGCAACATTCCGTGGCCTGCGATATTGCCGGCGTGCCATTTATTCTACTGAGGATATTTTGAGAGTAAGGTTCTCAAATCTCAAACCTCTCAAAGGTTCTCAAATGATCCACCCCCCATGAAACATAGAAACACTCAAAGTTGGTGCAATTTCTGTTCACATGTTACACCGTGTAATGGAAAACGTAAAAAGTAGACTTCAAAAGTGTGTGAGTTGAAATTGTCGCCACATTCGGGGCGTAGTGTTAAAAAATTTGTAGTTTCTGCGTCTAGTTAAATGCTATTATGTATACTTTCAATTTAGTATAAATGTTAACTTTACAATCCATAAATAAAAACACAATTGAATTTTTAAAGTCACCCGTATTATTGACTGATCCTGTATTTTAAGAATTATTTTTTACAAATATTTAATGAAATTCATCATACTAGACATCGTAGTATGTTAAAATCCCCAAAACCCAAGTTACAGCACTTAATTCTCATTATTACTTCCATATTCCTTAAGGAATGGAAGTATGGTGATGGCAAAAAAAATCGTGTTCGAGATTATTACAGATTCTGATTCTACTACACTCAAAACATGAAACAAAGTCGTTTTCCGAAAAGTGTCTGTGTGTCTATCTGTCTGTCTGTGTGTCTATAGATTTTTTTTCTATGGCAAACGATAACTGCCGCAAATTCAAACAGAATCAAATAATTTTTTGCATACAGCCCTGATTTGTAGAGTACTCACGACCTATTGTTTTTGGTTAAGATCGGTTGAGGGAAAGGGGTAGTTTACCTGCAACGGTTTTTTTTTATCAAGGGAAATTTTTTTACTTCCATATTCCTTAAGGAATGGAAATATGGTGATGGCAAAAAAAATCGTGTTCAAGATTATTGAAGATTCTGATTCTACTACACTCAAAACATGAAAAAAGTCGTTTTCCGAAAAGTGTCTGTGTGTGTGTCTGTCTGTGTGTCTGTGTGTGTGTCTGTAGATTTTTTTCTATGGCAAACGATAACTGCCGCAAATTCAAACAGAATCAAATAATTTTTTGCATACAGCCCTGATTTGTAGAGTACTCACGATCTATTGTTTTTGGTGAAGATCGGTTAAGGGAAAGGGGTAGTTTACCTGCAACGTTTTATGTTTTAACAAGGGTATTTTTTATGGCAAACGATAACAGCCGCAAATTCAAACAGAATCAAAAGATTATTTCCATACAGCCCTAAATTGTACAGTTCTCAAGACCTATTGTTTTTGGTGAAGATCGGTTAAGGGAAAGGGGTAGTTTACCTGTAACGTTGTATGTTTTAACAAGGGTATTTCATATGGCAAACGATAACAGCCGCAAATTCAAACAGAATCAAAAGATTATTTGCATACAGCCCTAAATTGTAGAGTTCTCAAGATCTGTTGTTTTTGGTGAAGATCGGTTAAGGGAAAGGGGTAGTTTACCTACAACGTTTTTTTAAAGGGTATTTTCTATGGCAAACGATAACAGCCGCAAATTCAAACAGAATCAAATAATTTTCTGTATACAGCCCTGATTTATAGAGTACTCAAAACCTGTTGTTTTTGGTAAAGATCGGGTGAGGGGAAGGGGTAGTTTACCTGCAACGTTTTTTTGTCAAGCGTATTTTCTATGGCAAACGATAACAGCCGCAAATTCAAACAGAATCAAATAAGTTTTTGCATACGTCCCTGAATTGTAGAGGTCTCAAGGATTTTAGATTTTGGTGAAGATCGGTTGAGGGGAAGGGGTAGTTTACCTGCAACCTTTTACGTTTTAACAAGAGTAAAGTACTTGAAAATTTATTTAAACTTTTTCAAACAATGGTAATTGTTAAAAATAAAATAATTTTGTTGCCAGGCAATAAAATTATAATTTTTTCATTTTAATGTAAATTATGTTTGAGTTAATATCTTTATATATACAGTGGAACTTGGTTATTACGGCCTCGGCTGTCACGTCAACTCTGGTGTAGCGTTATTTTGTCATAAGTCCGGTCAAACTGATATCTTTAACATTATAAAAATTCCCGGTTTTAACGTCACTAAATATTGTACTACTCTGTTATAGCGTCAAATATTTCTCAGATATTTTACTCTAAATTTCATATAAACGTATATATGTGCGCGCGCGCGCGCTAGCCCATGGCTACAGACATACATTGTATGCAAGCGATAAGCACTGTAACAGGACTGCCGGCGCCAGCCATTTTACGTGCTCCAACGGATGGCTAGATCGATTTAAGGCCCGACACTCGATTTCCTTTGCAAAAATTTGTGGTGAGGCAAAATGCGTAGATCTGAACGTTACAGGCGATTGGGTGCGTAACACTTGGCCAGAAATTAGACGATCATATAAAGATGAAGACATCTTTAATGGACATGAAGCCGGAATTTTTTATAAATTAACTCCAGATAAGACTTTCCAATTTACAAATGAAAAGTGCGTTGGTGGGAAGCTCTCTAAACAAAGAGTTACAGTTTTTGTTTGTCCGAACATGACGGGAACCGAAAAAAGGAAACTTTTAGTTATCGGGAAAAGTTTGCATCCTAGATGTTTTAAAAACATCAAAAAACTTCCTGTAAGTTACACTGCCAACATAAAAGCGTGGACGACTTCTAGTATTTTTGAAGATGACTTCTGTATCAATGCACGTTATGTAGTGCATAACAATTTTTATGCACGTTATGTAGACGATACGTTTTTAATCTTTGATGATACTATAAGACAAATCGAATTATTTAAAAACTGCCTAAATAAAATAAATAGAAACATCCAGTTTACTCTTGAAACAGAGGTTGATAACAAGATAAACTTTCTAGATTTAACCATCACTCGACAGATGAATAAACTAAAGTTCAACATTTATAGGAAACCGACTACCACTGACACCACAATACACGCAGACTCTCATCATCCTCTTTCACATAAAATGGCAGCGTACAATAGTTTCATTCATAGATTATTAACGATTCCTTTGGATGATAATGACTTCCGTGATGAGCTAAATGTCATAAAATATATCGCGGTTGCCAATGGTTACAGTAGTTTAACCATTGACAAATTGTTGAGAAAACATGAAAAAAGAATGCTTAAACCCCGAATAAACAGCAACACGCGAAACATTTTTATATCTACTAATTACACTAGCTTTATGCCTAAGGTTTTGTGTTCTATATTGAATAATAATAGTTTCACTATTTCATTCAGGACTAATAATAAGTTACTGGATATTCTCAAACCGAAAAAACACACGCCTCCAGAAGAAAAAACTGGCATATATAAGTTAACATGTAATGATTGCGAGTGCTTCTACATTGGACAGACTGGGAGAGGTTTCCTTAAACGATTTCGAGAACATTTACCCAAGAAAATAAGAAATATTGACAACATCAAATCAAATTACGCCCGACACCTGACTTCACACAATCATAATTACACAGATTTTAATTCCAATTTAATACCGTTACATGTGTGTAATAAGGGCCGTTTCATGAATGCCTTGGAGGAATTTGAAATTTACAGTGCATATGCAAACCCAATGAGTCGCGATATCGTGCTAAATGACCACCTGAACTTTGTATCCAACCGATTGTACGATACTGCCTTGAGTCTGCTCGCTGGGGCTACGATAAGGTAGCAACCGCTCAGTAGCAGAATGAACTTGAACGGGTGCGCACCCAAATCCGCGTACGGTTCATATGCATATCTTGACATTTTAATTTTTTAACGATCTCGTATGAGTGACTGTTTTAACTTTTAATATCTGATGATGGAGTATATGCTCCGAAACGCGTCATAGACGAAGCATAGGAAATCACACGGCGGATAATTAAGGTAATTAATTTATTAATTCGTACAAGTGATTTGGTTACCATATTAAACATGAATATTACATTAATATTATGCATATATTTTATATATATGTGTACAACGTATCGGCAACAAAGAAGTAGTTTTGGTTAAAATTCCTTCCCGGGATATTTGGCCGTAGTCCAATGTTTTCTACAAAACCAGACGTTTCGGCAATGCCATTGACTTCCATCATCAGTGAAAATCGAGTGCGATAACGTGAGGTGGTATATGTTAGTGACCACAGTACTGTGGTTAAGGCTGAAGCAGTAAGTAGAAAGAAGTAGTTTCTATGGTAATATTACATTTCGAAAATGATTTTAAATATAAATCTTAGAATATGGAAGTCATGTATGGTTCTCCATACCGATATTTTATTTGTATAATAGTAAAGCATTTAGAAAAGAAAAAAAAAATTAAAATTTTTCATTGTTGTAATTGTTAATAAGAATAAGTCGTTCGTTTCTAAGCAATTGGTAGAAATTAAATAAAATTATTTAGTTTAATTCAAACCGGCAACGATAACAGATGTGTCCTATCGGTGTCTCTGCAGATAAATTCAGCTTGTGGCTCCTTTACCCACTGTGAAATATTCCAGGTAATGGAATTTTTGTTACTCTGAATGTCACGATTAGGATACGGGCAAACACTCACACACACCCGTTTGGCGGACACATGTTCTGCGTTTCAGTCTGCGTGTTGGGAGTTAGTGCAAGCGCGCGCTTTGCATTGACTTCAACGTGTACTCTGGTAAACGCGCGCATGTGTTGCCCACGCGTGCAGACTCACACCGCACCGCTGAGCCGACATGACCTGCGATGCAGTCTGCGTGTTGGGGGTCAGTGCAAGCGCGCGCCTTGCATTGACTCCAGCACGCACTCTGGTACGTCGCACGCGTGTGCGCTCGGGGTGTACACACACGCTTCGTTGTTTTAATCGTGGCAATCATAGTAGAAAATTTTGCAACTGGAGTATTTTCGCAATGGGCAAATTCAGATAGGGTTGAATTTACTGTAGAGACAACACACAAAACACGTTACATGTTCTGAGCTAAGATTAGACAAAATAAATATACAGTATACATTTCTGGTGGATGAACACGTGCGCCGTATTGGACTGAATAATAAATGTATTAACAGAAACTACAAATTTGAGTTTTCTTGTTACTTCATTTAATGTATTTTTGTAATTAATAGTCTCCATATTCTTTATTAAATTTGTAAAAAATTCGTTAATATATTTGTTTAATTTTCTGTTGTTGGTGTTGCTCCTATCATAGAAGGTGGTGTTGTAAAACGTAGGTTGTACTTTGTAAAAGGCTAAACTTTAACACGTAAAACATAACTTTACGTTAAAGTTAAATTATATGTTTTTAGTTTTCACTAATTCACGTATTCTTGTTTTCAACCCAGAGGTTAGTGGGCTTGCAATTTCTTGCTTTACGTAGACAGCCTCTTGATCACCACATACTTTCTTCCTTTTCTTACACGAACCGTGTAGTCCTGCCTGGGCCCGACATCCCCTCCCACTACGTCCTCGATCGGGGCGGCGAACCACTTTGAATGGAATAGCAGGTGCCCATCCAAATTTTCCTTTCCACAGTTGATCCAACCAACATTAAAAGAACCGTTACTAACCTAAGTCCGCTGGACAGAACCGGGAAGCACCACCACACTGACGCAAGTTTTTACACAACGAACAACCTAGTGTCAGTGGTGGTGCTTTTCGGTTCTGTCCAGCGGGCTTGGAGGGTAAGTAGCGGTATGTAGGTAGGACTTATGTGAAGTAAATTCTAACAATGGTACTTGTCCGACCTAACCCTGCTGATAATGTGCACGTATCACCGAAAATTAGGTTCAAAAATTGAACTGCAAATCTTTAAGTTTCCAATTTGAGAGTTATACTCTAGCTATTCTACTCCCATTCTTTCTCATTTAAATGTCTGTTAACCTCCAGTAATATTGGAAATATATTAGCTCGTTTCCTGTCTTACCCCTTCTGTATTTGATAATACGTACATTTTGATTTTACGTGTTGTTATTTTATTGTCTATGAAATACAATAAACGTATTTACGCAATGAAAGGCAAGTTAGCACATGTTTTCAGTGGTATCTAATTGATGACGCACCTCAAAGCATCGTTAGATATTTAACTAGTAGCGTGCTCACAGCGATCCTGAAGTAAGCCTACTTCTGTTTAGCTCAAAAATTTAAATGTAGGCTCTATTACATGTTCAACTATCTTACAATAATCTTTGTGTGGTCGTACATCATACCTACCGTCGTCGTTTATCATATTATGATTAAATAGTAGGCCTATGCTCCCTTAGCCGCAGAACTCGCTCACTATTTTGTACGGAGTATATTTATTATTATTATTATTATTATTATTATTACATAAATTTTGTTATTAGACAATTCTCCAATTGCGCGGAAAGTTACATACTTCCCGATTACTCTACTTCTTTAGTAACATAACAACTGTAGAGCACACAATCATACAATAAACGCAAATACTTAGGAACATTCGGATTTGGGTTACAAATCCTTTTAATCTAACACCCAGATTTTTACTTAAAAAAAAAAAAATTGTGATACCTTTACTGGTTCTTAGAGCATAAGTATTTAAAAATTTTAAAACTTAACATTACATTCAGATTTTAGTTAAAATTTCTTTAACTTAATATACCACTTGAATTTTTGTAATTTTGTTGCTATTTTTGTATTGATAATTGCTATAGTTTGCCGCTAAAAACGTAAACGCTATTACTTAATGGCCATGGAACGTGGCCGACATTAGAGAAGGCCATGCATGGAACCATAATTTGGTCGTTTCGGGGATTTGGTCGTTTCCGGGTTTCTATTAAATGCACCCTATGTGACTTGCCCACTAGATACTTTATTTTACGACCAAAAGTAAAATGGGTTCAATTCCCTACAAACAAATTTATATTGCGCTGCTCGTTCGATCAAAAACGTTTGTTTAATATGCAACTGAAACTTCATAGCTCGTATCCCAGAAGATCGGCGGAGAGTAAACCCCGTTCGGAACTATTAGACTTATTTGCACATTAAAAAAAAAGTTTACAAATATTAATTTCCAAAACTGAATCAATACAAAGCTTTGAGTTTCAATCACCATGCATAAAAACTCTATCGCCATCCACAAAATATTGGCATTTGCCTAAATGATGCTTTCATATTTTAAGCTCATAGGATATGTGAATAATTAAATCTGCTTAATTCTGTATAATTAAGCGGAATTCTAAGAGAAACGATTTATTACTGACTTATAGTCTAATAGTTCTAAAGTTTCTGCGTACAATTGTATTTTTCAGTTTTCTTCATATTCAAAATTCATTCATTCATATTTTTTTCTAGTTGTACTTAATTTACATGAAACAAGTACAAATTCTAGCATTTAAATTTAGACAAATATTAATGTAATATTATAGTTTGCTTTATACATACTCTTCTTCTTCTTGGTCTATGTGCCTTGTTCGGCCCTCGGACGTTGGCGATTACTACAGCTAGACCCCCATGATAGGCGATAGAACTGTTCAATATTTCTTGTATCATTCATCTTCTCCCTGTATTTCGTTATCCAAGTATTTTGCCCTTTACAATAAGTTGCAGAACCTTGTATTTCTCATCACGCAATAAGTATCCCAAAAATAAGCAATATTCTTTCATTTATTGCTTTCCATTAGTTGGTTTTCACTGTTTGCTTTTCTCAACATCTATCCATTGGACCCACAAGATTGTTCAGCATTCTTCTATGCAGCCACATTTTTAAAGCTTCCAGACGTTTAACTGTGGCTTGTTTTAGACTCAAAGACTTAACTTCATACAGAAGTGTGGACTATACATAACACTTTGCCCTATCATATCTGAGTTTATGATTTAGAGCATCGTCGCAGAGCTGTAACTTCATTCCTTAAAACTATTTCTTCTTATTTCCATCTTCTGCTTTTTCTACCACCCTGCAGTAGATGTAGACCTGTTGCGGTTTGAGAAATCTTATATATACGAGGGGCGGCTGATAAGTAATGCACAGTCGCATGTAACTCGTAAATGAAAAGGGTTAGTCAAATAAAACAAATATGGAATAAAAGTACATTTTACTTGCTACAAAACTTACATTAATTTTCCACGTTGTCACCATTTACAGCTACACATTTCTCCCAACGGTGAACCAGTTGTCTCATCTCGTCAATGAAGAATGCCGGTGGTCTTCCCTTGATCCACAACTTCGCTGCATCTTTTAGGTTATCATCTGCGGTGAATACCATACATATCCCTATTTAAATGTATTCCTCTTTATCGTCACGATAACGTTTCAGAAACTGTTCACAACATTCCTTTCGTTGTTGTCTGTTCTCTTCTGTGAGTTTGCGTGGCACCCACCTCGAACAGATTTTACGGTAGACCAGTTCTGCAATAATGTGTCCTACTCATTCTTTCGATATGCCTCTCCGGGTGGCAATGCGTTGTATGTGTAATACAACGGTCATTTTGAATCAATTCATTCACCTCCATTTGGTGCTTCTCATCAGTCACAGAAACTGGTCGACCACTGCGAGGTTTATCCTCAACATTCGCTTCCGATGCACGAAATTTTATTGCCCACCTACTGACGGTACTTCGATTAACAGTTTCATCACCATAAACGGCTTTTTGACGACGATGAATGTCACTAGCGTTCACTTTTTCAGCTGTTAAAAATTCAGTCACTGCACGTTGTTTTAGACGCGTTGACATAGCTGGCGTACGCGACTCCATAACAATGGCGAGTGACAGAAAACGAGAAGGGCCAACGAGATTTGGGACGTTTGTAATACAAGAATGTCGCTACAAGACGGCAGCATGCGTCGTGCTGTACATTGCTTTATTTTCCCGTTATATGCGACTGTGCATTACTTATCAGCCGCCCTTGTATATTGTAAATTTGAGTAGGTTATTTTCAAATATTTAAAATTTAATTAAAAATCAGATTATCGTTTTGGAACTTCCTGCATTACCACTACCCTGTGTAGGATAAGAATATGCGCCCTTTGCTATAGACTCATTTTCTATGCGAAGAACATGTTCCCTCCATCTATTCTTTATATTAACCAATTTTGCTATTTTAATACAGGACTTAATTTCCAGATCAGAGTCAAAGTTATCTGTAATTTAGCGGTCTAGGTATTCTATTTTGCTTACTTGTTAGATTGGTTTGACTTAAAAGCACCTGTTTCATTCTTTCTTCTACTGAAGATTATTAATCTTTTTTACTAATATTTATGCTAAAACTCATTTGTTCACCAAGTATATTGAGTTTGCTTAGAAATAGCTGCAAGCTTTCCATGTTTGTGCAGGGATCGCAGTATTATCTGCATATCTTATGGCAGTTATTCGGTCCCTTAATCTTTGTTTCTACTTCTACATTACCAGTGCTTTCCTAAATATAGCACTCGAGTAGAGGTTTAACAATGAAGGGTGATAGCACACAACCTTGCCTGACTCCTCACTGTAATTCAGACGATAATGCCAATCCAACTTACTGTACCGTAACTTACCGATTGAGGTAAGTGTACATGTACATCTGCCTTCATATAGTCTTTTGTTTCCAATATAGACTTACAGTAATTCTTAAGTCCTTGTCATATTGATACTCTTCATCTGATTAAAAGTATATAAATCCTTTACAGCCAAAGAAAATGTGGTAGCACAGACGCATTGTTAATAAAAGAGTTTTATCTTTCGTGACAAATGTGTACAGACAAAAAGCTCCGCCAGGCATAATCATTCATAAACGTTAGTTGGACCTCATTTCTGTATGGTTACATTAACTCAAAGCCACCGATAAAATACTTTTACAGTTACACAACACCATTTATTTTAAGGTTTACGTCACTCTGCTTGATTTATATTTTACGCATTCACCACGCTAATGTACTTTCTGAAGCGCGCTACTTATCAACTTTTATATCAGTTTCTAATATCAGTCATAATATAAGACTGCGTCAAGCAGTAAGTCACACACACGCGCGCGCATACCAGACTACGCTTAAAATACTATATAATTATTTTCTACGTTGTCTATTGAAATAAATTTCAAGTCGTAATATGAGACGCCATGAAACAGACATGAAACATCAATATCTATACGAAACCTGCAACATAATCTTTGGATATCTTTAAGTAAATAACAGTTTACTATTTTTATATTTAGCTGACGGATCTACACTGTTACGTATAATTTTCAATTTCCGCCAAGCCTCAAATACAAATTAATTAGCACGACCAGTAATTAATATATAATGTAATTCTATACATAAATTGAATTAAAAATGTTGACAATCTGATTGTAATGTTCGTAGCTCTTCTTAATTTATGATCACATTTTAGATTGTTTTAAAACAAATCTGTATTTAAAATGTGTACCACTAAAATTAAACTTCCATCCAAGTGTTGTTAAAGTCAACGACTTTTTGAAACAATCAAAGCTTCCGCTTCTGTCGCTAATTTTGATTGTTTTAATTGAATAGAATAAATACTATGACAACGATATGTATTTTGTAAAAGACTTCTAGCTTTGTCTAAAAAGAATCGGTACATTCCAGTATTGCAGTTCACATAAGTTAAGCAATTTTTTCTGGTATAAATTTACCATTTACTACCAAATTCTTCATAAAAACTGGATTTTTTGTTTTTTTACTTTCTTCAGTGATTTATGTTTTTTGACTTAGAAAATCTCTTCATTTCGAATTTCTATAACGGATTTAGGACATTACGGTTTAATTTTTTGCTAATTAAATAAATTGTTTTGGAAATGTAGTTTGCTTTTGTTTAATGGTATCCACTTGTATGTGAATTCTCCAAATAGAAACCTATAGCGAAACAGCTGGTCTGATATATATGTTATTTGGCCCCATTCCTCACGTACATTACCCGCATCGAATTGACAGACATTTCTTTTCTTCAAATTGTGGCTCTTTTTCTTAGGAAAAACAATATCGTACTAGATGTTTCAACATAAGCAGAGCAACTAAGGACTACTGAAATGTTTTTTTTTTTTTAACTTATTTACAGTGTACTTACTGCCGTGTCTTTACAACAAATAACTTACCAAATTAAATTAAATTTTTGATTTGATTAAGTTCTTGTTTGTTTCTTTTTTTAATTTATTTTTTGTATATGTTGAAAATATTACAAAACAAGTCATTAAACTAGCACAACAGCTAAACTAATATCTTTTCACGGCCACTGTAAATAAACAAAAATTATATCAATACGTACACGATTGCGTTCCATCGACTTGATTCACATAATTTTAATATTAGATAGGCCAACACATGTTAGTTTTCATGTTGATAGTTATATGGAAAGTTATAAAATTTCTGTTACAATTTCAATTGAAAGTTGAAAAACAAGCACGACAAACAATCATCTCCTTTGCAACGTTTGTTTATTGTAGTTTCCAAGTCATTATAATAATGGTTTGTTGCATATAAAAAGTATTAGTTTAAAGTTATATGTTCTACCTCTTATCCTAAAAGTTTTGATTGTTTTAAGTTAAGATGATATAATTATATTAGAAACCCTTTAGACGTATTATTTGGTTGTATAAATTCTATTTATTTTTAACTGTATTTGTACTTCTTGTATGGAATAATGTTTGTGGACATATATGAATCCCATAGCTTTAGGTTTGTTTCCTTCCTTTGCAGCTGATTAATTAAACGTTCATTTTTGGTTTTAGTTCTTAATTTTATTTTCTGTATTTGGTATTGGTATGTATTAAGCATCATACTCCTTAGTAACAGAATTGCAAGAAATCGATTGGATTCGTTATTTTACGTAAAAATATTATGTGTAGACTAAGTAATTGTAAAATTAAATTTACATATAGATGTTCATCTGATGAATCTGCTGCTTTACAAAAAAAATTAGCATAATATGGGGGTCTTTATAGCTGTACATTTGTATAGTTTAATCAAAACTAATGATATTGGTAAAATAATAACAGCTTCTGTTGAGAAAACAGCAATCGTAACACCTACCAATGACATCCATTTCATCCAGACACGTCATGTAATACTTGCGATACACAACTCTAAACAAGATTAAATTCTGACTGCTGTCGTTTGAAAACATCAGCAAAGGATTCACTACATTTTATAAGATACATGTATTTAAGAAGTCATGAATTTTTAACGATAACTTTGCTTTTGCTCTAGTTTTGTTAACCATTACTATCATATTAATATTTATCTATATGTAATGAATATGTAATATTCATTATTATTCATAAATATTATTAACACAAAGAAACTGTGAATGTTTTATGTATAATAGTCAATTGTCACCTTCTCACTGAGGTCTACCTGTATTTTTTCCTTCTGTTTATTGACTTAGCTATAGTGCTGCTGTAAATGTCATTACGCTCTGCGGTTAAGCAAAACATATTCTCTTTTTCGGAGAAAATTTAACTGAAATAAGCTACGTAGATAGAATAATTTTATTTATAAAATCTTTTGTCAAGTGTCTTCTATTGCTTACATACTAAACAGTCTAAAAAAGACTAGAATTATAGAAAACGTCTGGACTATTTGTGTACCTGGATTTAACTTTCTGACTAGAAGAAACATCCCAAATTTCTCAGTTAAAAAAAAACAAACTATTTTTGATCAGTTTTCATTTCAAATGGCTTATTAATAACAGACTGTGTAATAATACCTCCGTTGTAGGGTAGTACAGCTTCTTTAAACTTATACCTCGATACACATTAAACGCTGGAAGCGAGTAACGTTAAGTGCTAATAAAGAACACCTGTTGTACATTATTACCACATGTGCGACGTGGACATACATATACAGACAAACGTGTACGTAAAGTTAGTATTATTCATTGAGTGTTGCAGAGCTGCAGCCATATGAATGTACAGCCATAAAAGCGTTTTCAGGCATATGTCCCATCACCATCAATCGAACGCACGTTCCATTAAAAAAAAAAAAAAAAAAAAAAAATGGGTTATTTGGTTATTATGTACTGTATGTTTTATTGTGGTGTTCAATATATGCGCTTTTCTTAATGTTCCAACGACCTTCTATATTCTCTGGCGATGTCTCGAACTTAGTAAAAATTAAACATAAAATCACTAATAAAATTTCCAAGAACACTACATTTTAAAATTCACCTATTAATAATAATATAAAATGTACAACCTTCACTTATTACGGAAATATAACTCAAAAACTAAATAAAATATTTAAAGATACTAATTTTAAAATGTCTTAGAATACAGATAATATAACTTTTAATAAAATAAAAAACCTAAAACTAAATCCAATACTCACAATAAAAATGGAATATATAAAATAGAATGTCCTGATCGCAATAAATTTTACGTGGGCCAGACAAAGAAAAAACTACTACATAGATTCCTTCAACACCGCAATGGATATTTAAAACCAAATATTTATAAATCTAATTTAGCCACACATTATCTAAATAATAACCACCAATTTCCAAACATTGAAAATATAAAATTAATTAAAAACATACAAAAAGGTCAAAAAATGAATATTTGGGAAAATCTTAATATTTACAAACACAATAACAATAATTTATTAATTAAAGAACAAACCCAAATAAAAACAAAACAAGACGATCCATTTAAAATTTTAAATTTACTAAAAAATAAAAATGAATAAAATATAAACAACAAATATTTCAAATATAACCGAGAAAACAGCTGCTGAAAAACAAACATTAAAACAATCGTTAACTAATCGACCTAATCGATTATCAGTTATTTTACATTAAAATCGATACAAATTCGATTATTCATTAATTTTTATATTAATAGAATTATTTCGATTGTTATTAATTTACTTACAAACCTCTGATGATACTGATATTTTTCCGTGAAACGTGGGTCAGGTGTTAAAAAGAAAATACGAAATTACACTACTTGCGGAAGAAACAAATTGAATAACTTCTCAAATCATATAATTACTGCAAGAGACCTTCGAGTTACCAATATAGAAAAAAAATATATATATTATAATTTATCTATATTGGTAGTGTGTTATGCCTCACGTTTGAGTGCCCATTTTGTAGTAGTATTGTTTCTCTCTAAGTTAAAGCGGTATTTGTTTCTTATTTATTATTATTAAATGATTTATGTTGAAGTTTAATCGTTTGTTTATCACTAGTTTGCTTGTTGGTAGCTGTCACGGTGACTCGGGTTGTCGACTCCTCACTGAAATAAAAATGTCATGTCACAGTTGTACTTACTTTTTTTGAAGTTCAGTGTGTGTGAGAGATTGGTTTGATATACAATTTGTATATATCCCAATTCAAATTGCCTCCTTTGCCGCCCGCAGTACTGCAAACTGTGGTGAAGTCATCGACCTGACCTGAAATCGTCTTAATCTAGTAAAAACAAATGTAGTCAACTCCTTTTTACTGTTTAGTATTATTTATTCACCAATAATGGTTTGTGAAACGTCAATTTAAATAATTGTTACGTTTTAATAATTCATTTTACAAATACTGAATAAATTATAAGACTCTTTCTTATTCCCAGGGTTGCTAATCTGATTTCTTTGATTCACCATTCAACAGAGGTGTTTTATTATTTAATTCATTTAACATTGTAGGTTCTTTGAGTTTACAAGAAACAAACGAGAAGATGTATCATACTACTGTACTTAAGTACCAGGAGAGTGCTCACATAATAATATTAAAACTTATTTGCTAACAGAAACTTCGTCAACGGACGTTAATGCTCAGATTAGCGGTTATGTCTGGCGATTGTAAACAATGAACATTATTAATTTAAACTGCTAATAAAACGTTAGCATAATTGTAATAATTCATAAAACATGGTTAGGAATTCATTTGTTATTTAAACACAATGACCCATCTTCTTTTAAAACTGGATTACATAAACAAGGTAAATCGTTTTTTCTTTTTGTTTTTTCAATTAACATAATTCTAAAAATAAGTTCACTAGGCATTGATTGACATTATGGTTAAGTTAATGTTCGCTAAATCACTTAAGGAATTATGAAAATACTGGCAATTCCTTTCATCCAATATGGGTTAATAAACATTAAATTATTAAAATGTTTTTCATTTTCCATACGACAATGTATGTTTAACAATAAAAAATAAAATTATTGTAGTGAAGGTAAACATTTTACTCTGAATAATGGTAAAGTCATTTATCTTTTGTAACAAACTGCTTAATTCTAATTAAGAATGTCATTCATCCTATAGAAAGTCATGATCCTTTTAGTGTCGTATTTACTTTATTAATTATCAGGATAAATAGGAATTGGTTCTTAAGAGGAAAAGGTCGCTATTAGCCTAAATAAAATAATATAAGTCAATGATACTTGCGTTCTTTCCTTATTTCCTTTAATTATTGTTTAATCACGATGCACTGCACTACCTATGCGCATAAACTCCGAAATAGTTCACTTAAGAAAGGTTTACTCGACTTTGATTTCGAACTATACTAACCTCACTCTTGGTTGTAGGTTAAGTTTAACAGCTGTTCCAATTTACTCATCTTCTGCTCGCGAATCTGGCGTGACTTCCCCGTTGATAGGTATAAAACGAATGCCTTCGCTCCGGGTTCCGAACTGACGATTAAAATGTAATTATCACCTGTGATTGGCTAATTTTTTATAGTTCGTTACCTTTCGGAAAACCTCGGCGAAATTTCGGGCCTTCGGCTCGTCATTTTCCAATTGTTTAATTTCACTCAAGTGGTCAACAAATGTACGCCCACGGGCTGTAAAGACAAAATGCTTATAATTAATATAACTTTCTTAATCTTATTTTAATTCACAATCCATTATGCTCATCGTCCAGGGCTTCCTGTGACGCATAATTTGAGTCCTTACATGATATGTTTTGCTTAAGTATTAACCGGATTCGGTTTCTGGAACTTATGTCTAATACAATTTTTCCCTTACGAATTAACTTTTATTAATTATTTTCCTTAAAACTAATACATGGCTCTTGCATTTCATACAGATAATGCTTCCTAAGTCCTGTTTATTTCTTTTACCCACTGTCTGTTCACATAGTCACTTGATAAGTACATAATTTAGACTTAGGCATTGCTAGGCCTATAACACTTTTAATTATCTCCACCTTTTACAATTTTATGTCTACTTTCTACGATTGTTAATATATTACAATTATTATAACTGAATTCCGATAACTAGTGTTTGCCATAGTTATACTTGGTACACATCTTTAGGTTTGTTTTAGCTGTTTTTCAATGAATCATATTCCTTCACTAATGGTTGTAGCATGAACCATTGTTCTATAATTTACATATTTGTTTTTTGAGTTTTTATTTCTTTACAATTATGGTTATCGTTGTCTACTATTAATTGTTACACTTCTAGTGTGCATTGGGATATTCCTTTTACTTCCATATTCCTTAAGGAATGGAAGTATGGTGATGGCAAAAAAAAGTGTTCGAGATTATTGCAGATTCTGATTCTACTACACTCAAAACATAAAAAAAAGTCGTTATCCGAAAAGTGTCTGTGTGTCTGTCTGTCTGTCTGTCTGTCTGTCTGTGTGTCTGTGTGTCTGTAGATTTTTTTCTATGGCAAACGATAACTGCCGCAAATTCAAACAGAATCAAATAATTTTTTGCATACAGCCCTGATTTGTAGAGTACTCACGACCTATTGTTTTTGGTGAAGATCGGTTGAGGGAAAGGGGTAATTTACCTGCAACGGTTTTTTTTATCAAGGGAATTTTTTTTTTTTTTGGCAAACGATAACAGCCGCAAATTCAAACAGAATTAAATAATGTTTCGTATACAGCCATGAATTCTAGAGTTCTCAAGACCTATGGTTTTTGGTGAAGATCGGTTAAGGGAAAGGGGTAGTTTACCTGCAACGTTTTATGTTTTAACAAGGGTATTTTCTATGGACAGCCGCAAATTCAAGCAGAATCAAAAGATTATTTGCATACAGCCCTAAATTGTAGAGTTCTCAACCTATTGTTTTTGGTGAAGATCGGTTAAGGGAAAGGGGTAGTTTACCTGCAGCGTTTTTTTAACAAGGGTATTTTCTATGGCAAACGATAACAGCCGCAAATTCAAACAGAATCAAATAATTTTCTGCATACCACCGTGATTTGTAGAGTACTCAAGACCTATTGTTTTTGGTGAAGATCGGTTAAGGGGAAGGGGTAGTTTACCTGTAACGTTTTTTATCAAGCGTATTTTCTATGACGAACGGTAACTGCCGCAAATTCAAACAGAATCAAATAATTTTTTGCATACGTCAGTGAATTGTAGAGGACTCAAGGCCTTTTGATTTTGGTGAAGATCGGTTAAGGGGAAGGGGTAGTTTACCTGCAACCTTTTACGTTTTAACAAGAGTAAAGTACTTGAAAATTCATTTAAACTTTTTCAAACAATGGTAATTGTTAAAAATAAAATAATTTTGTTGCCAGGCAATAAAATTATAATTTTTTCATTTTAATGTAAATCTGTACATAGTATAAAGTAATGTCGGTCCGTTTGCTCTCTGTGTTTGAAATCGCTAATCTCAGGAAGTACTGAACGGATTTTATTCAAGTTTTCGCCAATAGATAGAGTGTCTATCGAGGAACATTTATGTGTATAATTAATACATATATGTTGTACATTAGCTTAGCTATCACGGTTTATGTCAAGTAAGTGGTATAGTTTACATCTTATATATAAAAATGAATGTTTCTTTGTTTGTCCCGTATGCGTTCCTATACCATTCATCCGATTGCGATGAAACTTCGGTGAGTTGTTGTGCGCACGTCCGCGAAGGTTTCTTCCACATCTCCTCCTAAACCACTCTACCGATTTCAACCAAACTTGGCACAAATATTTTACGCAACGGGAGAACCAACATAGGATAGGTGTTTTTTCGATGGGGTCCTTTTGGGTCTTTCACATCGCCTCCTAAACCACTGGACCGATTTCAACCAAACTTGGCACAAATATTTTACGCAAAGGGAGAACCAACATAGGACAAGTGTTTTTTCGATATGATCCTTTGGGGGGTCCTTTGGGGTCTTCCACGTCTCCACCTAAACCATTGGACCGATTTCAACCAAACTTGGCACAAATATTTTACGCAACGGGAGAACCAACATAGGACAGGTGTTTTTTTCGATACGATCCTCTGGGGGGTCCTTTGCGGTCTTAAAAAACTATTAGATCTGGTTACTATGGCAACCCAATAGAATAGATTCTGTTCTAAATATATTATCGCATTAAATTGAAGACCACGCGAACGAAGTTGTGGGCAACAGCTATTTATTTTTAAGAAGCCTACTTTAATTAAACTTTATTAATTAAACTAACATTTTCATTACGTACAACGTAAAACTCCGTAGCGAAGCACGGGTATTCTGCTAGTCATGTATAAGAGAAAATATATCGTGCGTGGCAGGCAAGCATATCTCAGTTATGTACTGTTTACGATTCCATTTTATTATTATCACTACCGCAATAAAAAGGCAGGGAAGACACACACACACACACACACACACACACACACACACACACACACACACACACACACACACACACACACACACACACACACACACACACACACACACACACACACACACACACACACACACACACACACACACACACACACACACACACACACACACACACACAATTCGCGTTATTTCTGGCCTCATTCATGTTTATTTTCTTACATTTGCACGGTTTTTAAATGGAAAGTGCCGAACCCATACCAACATAACGCATGCAAGCCGAAAAAGTGTCCAGCGTGGATAGCGATTTGCTTCCTGTGGATCGCTGGGCAGTGTAACTGCACGTGTTTACAGAGGAACGATTCATAGACAGACTTTTCGTCTTTAGGGAATGAACCCTCTGCAAGATGCTGAGGGTCCATGAGTGACTTCGGAGCGCTCCTTCTTTTCCGCGTGTTTGTTCTGTGAAACGTACACTGTAGATTCGCAGATTTATTCTAAGCAACGCTCAATAGGAAATGTTGAAAATTTTTGTACACGGTGAACCCTCATACACACTAAACCTGCTCTGATGTTTTAATTACGGACATCATAATTACAAACTTGAGCACTACTTAATGGAGATCGATCATTAACTTATACAAGCCATTAATTTTATGCATATTTTTTATATATATATGTGTACAACGTTATCGGCAACAAAGAAGTAGTTTTTGTTAAAATTCCTTCCCGGGATATTTGGCCGTAGTCCAATGTTTTCTACAAAACCAGACGTTTCGGCAATGCCATTGACTTCCATCATCAGTGAAAATCGAGTGCGATAATGTGAGGTGGTATATGTTAGTGACCACAGTACTGTGGTTAAGGCTGAAGCAGTAAGTAGAAAGAAGTAGTTTCTATGGTAATATTTCATTTCGAAAATGATTTTAAAAATAAATCTTAGAATATGGAAGTCATGTATGGTTCTCCATACCGATATTTTTCTGTCAATTTCAGAATATCTCTTACATCTGGTGTCACATGACAGATGTATTTAATTATTATAATCATGACTTAAATTAGTGATAATAATTATCATAAAACATAGTGTTAGTAAGGTCCCATCTTTCTTGCTATACAGATATCACCCTTTTTGTTTCTGATTAAATTTATAACATGTTTTAGCTAAAAGTTATATGGTAATTCCCATTTTGTCTGTTTTTGGTCAATTTGTTTACATCAATTACAATATAAATACTATTCTAGGTAGTTCATCTTGGTATTGGTATAACCCTTATAATATCTACTTGAGATTTAGTCCAATAGATTTTAGTTTAACAATGATTTAGTTGTTAATTCTTATTAATCTAAGTGGAAAGTACATGTAGTTAGGTTATGTGTCTCCCCACTCTTATACAACAATGGGTTGACTGAGTTTATGTTCCTTTACAATTTTTATTTCATTTTTAACTGTATTGGTGTTATTAATTCTCACCTATAATTTCTCAAGTGGTTCTTTGTTTTTACTATCATTGTTCATAACTTTATTGGTAATTACTATTGTTATCTGATAACCTTGGTTCTCTATTAACTTACATTAATACTAGACATATTATATCATCATACTGTTGTTTACAGCTTCTTATTATACTAACATACTCATTATTCTCACTCTCGTGACTATTATTGGATGCCCTGCACATTTACTAGATTAGTGGTCATCTAATGTAGTCAGTTAGTGTTTTGGCTACCTGTCATTGTCTCTCACTCTGTACTTCACTTGTCGTTGGTAATTTATTTCACAGCTGCACTTCTTATCTGATAGATAGTGTAAGTCATCTTGTTTCTTCTTGTTGCACTATATTTATCGACATTATTATTATGATTTCATTTCCTTCTTTCTATTAGGTGATCCTCAGTGTTTCTTGATTTTCTCAATGACCGAATCTATTGGGTTATTGTACCTATTAGGTAAATCACTATTTAATACATTTTCTTTCTTGTTTTATTATTACCATTACTGTTTTAATTCTTTAGTTGTGAGTTCATTCTTCAATTATTATTTATTTATATTGTTTTAATGCTTGGTATATTCATTGTGAATACTTAATAGATTTTGTTCCTCTCAATTATTATGACATGTTGTGTTTATTATGATGTCCAAAGTATCGTGGTTATATGTCTCGTTACAATATGTATATATATATATATATATATATATATATATGTATAGTGTAACGAACCTAAATTCTTTCGTTTACAAATATAAAAAAATTTTGTGTAATTTAAATTTTGAAAAAATTTAAATTTATGTTTTATATTTTAATGTTAATATTTAGTAAAGAATTCTTGTAATGGTGTAGTGTCAAAATTTTAAGTTTGTTTGAATTAATTTGGTCAATAATCTTACTTGTGGTTCACTGGAATTAAATTCAGAGTTAACAGGATTGTCTCATTCACTAATCGATTTGCGATATTTCTTCTTTTTCGTATATATTACTTCTACTTGAGTAATGGCCGCTTTTCTTGTAGTCCTGTTGTTAACTAAAACTCTATTTAGTAAATTTATAAATAAATTTAAAACCAAATTGCTGAATTACAAAATTTTATTGACAATTGTTCATAAAATCGATTTAAAATCGATTATCATATATATTGCTCGACTCGTTCACAGGGCGATCGATTGTTGATACATGTTATTTAATATAAATATTTTCTGGTTCTTTTAACGGTTATAGTTAATAGTCAGAGAAGGGGTAGGGCTAGAAAGTATAACATTCACAATAAAAAGCTTAAAATTAAAATTTACAAGGTTATTTAGTAATATATAATGTTTATATATGATAAAATTCGAACCAGTGATGTCTAGAGGTTCGGTTGGTAAAACTCGCATTGGATTGTGGGACGTCAAAGATGGCCGCTACTTAGCTGCTGATGTTAAACAGGAATGGTTTCGCCGGAATTTTCTTTCAATAAAAGCTGCCTCGTTCACGTTTCCTCTTCTCTGCAGTATGGAGAATTCCTTCTGGTGTTATTAGTGTTGTCCTGGTTAAGTTTTCGGTGTTCACTTCGATTAAATGTTTTGGATTATGTTTATTCACTTCTGTCAATGTGTGTGTCGAAAATTGTAAAGTTCGTTTAGTTATGAATAATTATTGTTTTAGCGTTTTAACTCCTTATATCACTTATATTCCGTTCAGTATTAATTGATTTCAATGTTTATAGTTGTTGTGTTCACTGAATTTAGGTTTAAGGTAAATTTTTCCGCAACTCTCGATTTTTTACTGTAGGGTAGGCTCAACTTCCATACGCCATTAATGGTTTCGTTATATGTGGTTCTTTAGCGAGAGCATATCAACCGTACACTACAAATGTTAAATAAGAACTGTTTTACTTCCTTCGTTTTCTGAAATATCTTAGCCAATTTAATATTGGAAAAGTATTGTTTCAATTTTTAACCGCTTCCGATACATGTAAAATAGTACATTATATCACAGAATATATTTTGGTTATTAATTAGTTTCATGAAATAGTAAATACATAATCGGTTTCTTTTATTCCTTCTGCTTAATTTGATATCCAATAATCTATCTTTACAAAGTTTTTTATTAAAATTGCTATATTTCTTTCATTTTGGAAAAGTAGGCTCAACATTTTATTTCCTGTTCTTCTCCAAATATTAGCCATTTTATATGTTATAATTATGATTATAATAAATCTCAGATTGGCATAAATATTTATCTTTCCTTAAATTCTTACAATTTTATCCATTGATTATTCTTTTAAATATAATTCATGAATTTATAACTCCCCACTCTGAAATTTTAGTTATTACATCTGCAAATTTTTTAATAATTTTATATATCTTTTTACACTATCCTTTTAACGTCTAGTTTTAGTCATAGTATTTGGTGACTAATTCACCTTATATAAATTCCATCAGTTTACTTGGTTTATTTAACTTAATTAATCAATTATAATGTTGTTGGAATTTCCTATTTGGCCTAGATTTTTCTGGTTTTACTTATAATGTTTTTGAATAATACTGTCTCTATACCCCTTCTGACCTTCTTAATTTAATACAATATTAATTAAAATCTCCTTAATTAACTAATATAACATGTAGTATTGTATTCCTACTCATCATACTTAAACAATATTTAAAATTAACAATATTGTCTTCAAAGTCAGACATTTTAGTTTTAACTACTACAAATAACATATAATAAACATTTTATAAACAGAGTATGGTATCCATATTTAGACATTTTAGTCCGGATTAACACTGTTAGACCTATTAAACATTTTTATAATAATAACAAAATCTTATTCTATTCACCACATTGAATTATGGAGTTCAACATAAACATAACAAGCCATTTATTTACAATACAATATTTTATTACAATATTCCCAGACCAAAATCTTATTTATAAGGGATTATGAAGATTTGTTTATTCCATTACACAATAACTTTAGTGGGTGCACTTCTAATTACAACACTAAACACTTTGTTTGTAACTACTTTACATTAATATCAGGTTTTGGGTGTTATACTTTCTTTGTGACCTTGAATTTCTTTAGGGGTTTGTCATATTCTTTTTAATATATATAGGTTTCCCTTGGGTATATCTTGTAGTCCTCCCATCCTACAATTTCGTTTCTTCAAAATTCTTCCTTCTTGGTTTCTCCAAGGTATTATTGTTTTTTCATGTCCGTTGGTTTGTTCGGGGTATCTTCCTTTCCTACTCCTATCCTACCTGGGTATTATCTTTATTGTATTTTAGTTTTTTGTGGTTTATTTTTCTTTATACATTTTTGTTGCACTGTGGTTCTTTACTTTTACTTTTTCCATTTATGGTGGTATTATACTTTGATATTTATATGTTTTCATTTGAATTTTTCTTTATATTGAATGTAAATGATATTTAATTATGATCATATTGTAATCTTTATTAAGTGGATTATCTGTCATGCTACAATATATATATATATATATATATATATATATATATATATTACAGTACATGTATCTTATACATATTACAAGTAACTTTGACAAACAACGAATCTAAAATGCAGAGATATATGTTAGAGTTAAAAACACATCCAGAATGGACGTGAACATGAAATGTGGCTCCTTATTGAGGTTAAGCTTATCACAGATGTAAAACTGAAGTAGAAAGTAGATGCCTTATCGTTTAAAAGTTGAAACAGATTTTTTGTAACATATAGAGCAAAAAATATCAGAACATTTTAACATAAATCCGGAGACGGTGTAGATGAACATAATTAATAATGTAACTAGAAACGTCACTGTGGGAATTGTGAGACATGCAGTTTTAAGCAGTCATTTCAGTTAACATATTGGCAGACTCCCTTGATACATGAGATCTTCCATTTAAAAAATTGAACTGCCAAATTTTTTTGAGGTGACTGCTTTTTATGAAATAGAAATTTAAGAGCATTATGAAATCTTCTTATCATCTGAAGTTAAAAAGAAGAGGCCACAGTACAGGTGGATTTATTTTAGAATAAACCGCAGTAACTAGGGCATACACAATGTCGCATTATAAGCAAATTTCAATTAAAATATCAATGATTTTGGATTAAAATAGCGTAGGATGAGTAAAAATTAATCCTACCACATAACTCACTGCAAATAAGGACTCCGTGGTTTACTCGTTTTCATTGGACTGTCCAAGGCGCTAACCTTCTGTAATAGTATAATACACACAAAATATTGTCACTTCATAAATGTCTTCAAGGAAAGTTTAATATTAAACATGGGTAGAAATTCATCATTTATTGTCGCATTAACAAACTACAGGAGTACATAACAATAAATCTTCGCGGATTATAGATGCCTATGCACTTTTTAAAGATATAAGAAGAAAATTATTTTATGAAAATACAGTATATTCTTAAAATTTAGTGTAATGTTCTCATGTAAGAATTGTTAACAGTACAGACGTTTCAAGTACTATTTACACCAAAACGATCACTCTTGAATTACAGTCTTGTATCATTAGAATTCCAGTGTAAACTAGTAAACTACAGTCACTAACTGTTGTTTTAGAAATATGAAGTTGAGAATTAAAAAAAAAATTTAATATGATCTACAAAAACGTTATAATACAATTAAATTATACAAGCACACGTTTTCTTGAACATGGCCAGAGGGCTGTATGTAATTTATACTACTAAGACACCGATGTACAATTCTGATGTGTATAAATTATCATTTACTAACTCTCAAACGATATACAGTCAATGTTAAACGAGAAGTAAGGAGTTTAAAATAAAAACGCCAGTGTCTTCCTTTAAAAGACTAAAGCAAGTTGAAATGTTATTGCAGGAAATTGCAGTGTCAGTAATTTTCAGTTTCCAACAGAGGTAGAATATGTTACAGCTTATATGCAATATGCTGCACTTTTGTTACGTATCGGAGTCAATCATCATTAAAACTAAATAATTAATTACTTACAAAGATTAACTCAAACTTTAAAGATTTCTTTAATAACGTCCTTTTTATTTGAAGACTTTTGTGTAACACAAAACAACATAGGCTGCTGTTCTGAAAACTCGTAAAGGTACAAAAATCTGCCTTATGTATGGCGTGTGTTTTTTATCTGTTCATTACTGTTCATGGAAGAAAGGGTGTCGGACAGTTGTTAGGAACAATGAAACCTGCACATAATTTGGTTCTCTCTATCACCTTACTGATATGTCTAGTCTGTGTATTTCATTGTGATTTTCATAAGTTTATTTCACGAACATTTTATCATTTGCCAAGTCACAATTATTTGTTGTACTATGTGTTGGCTGGAACGAAGAAAGTTTGTAAGTTCTTTATTATTAAAATTACCAAAAAGTAACTTAGAATGATTACATTCCAAATGAAACTGAAACATTTATATTAAAATGAAAATGTAGAAGATGATGCATTAAACTTAACTGTATAGTAGAAATCTAGACTTTTGTATACGGTTTTGTATTTGTGTTTTGTATACTGAAAATCTAGAAATTGTATACTGTAAGAATTTGCTTTGTACTCAATTGTGCTTCGTTTTGTATAGTTTTGCAATCATCACGCTAATGTACTTTATGAAGCACTTTTTACTCGTCTGTTAGGTGTTTCTTGCATCGGTCGCAAAGAGTCCACACCACTCAGACACCATACTACGTTTACAGCATTATACACTTTTTCCGAACTCTCAGAACGTTCTGAAATAATATATTTTGACGATCAGGATTTTATCCAATAAGTTAGTCGAAATAATATCAGCACTACCTACTTGATATGTTCTTTATGTAAATTTATTTCCGTTACAGTTTTCAATTAAATGTAGAAAGACAAGCAGCACAAATCATAACAGTATACTTTGTGAGTTTGTTTGCTGGAGAACTTATATTCTGACGACAACAGTTTGTTGAGTATAATCATACGCATTAATTATATGTTACTTGTTTTATACTTACCTTCAAAGTTATCCAGTTTTCATTATTCATCGTTAGAACAGTACTAAACAAGACGCATTGTCATTCCCTCATAACAACATTAAATTACACTTTCACGATCAAGTACTATACAGCAACAAGTTAATCACAGCTAACTTTTAGCTCTACAGCAGAATCACATTTACTCTTGTCTCTGTCACGGTACACTTAATATTTATTATGGTAAAATATAGTGTTACGCCCCTATTGTTCTTACGCCAGCCGCAGCAAGTATATTAAATATACATACTCTGACACAAGGGCGGGCTCTCTGTTGCAACTACCATAACCCAGCAGTTGTATTGTTGTTGGTATCTTGGAAATGTAGCACGTTAAAATAAACTGATTCCATCCTGCAGACAACATGGCGTAGAATATAATAGATTATATTCTGTGTTAATAAGGAATATGAATATTTTCTTAAGTCTAATATTCTGACCATGGTATTTAAATATTTGACCACATGCATGTGATTTCATAATTTTCATAACTTTGTTCTTTTTCTTCTAATTTGTTTGTTAATTCTCAAAAATAATTTTACATTTATAATTTCACATATGTAGTCACCATAAAGAAACAATAGTTTAATGGCAGTTTGCCTTAAAAGTACTTATTTTTAGAACCAACACAGTTTTAACTATAAAATGAAATAAATTAAAAACAAATCGTAAGGTAATATGTTCACAACTTAAAAACATGTGACTGAAGATTATATTAAGGTAGGAATATTTTGGAAATTCCTTCCAATAAAACAGAGAATTTTAATCTATTTAAAATAATGTAAGCTATCTTAAATATAACAAGAAATTTTAAGAATACAAATTACATAACACATCTAAAGTTAATTAAAAATATAACTGATTTAAAAATATGTAAATAAATGTTTCGTAAACGTACAAATATTTTTATGAATTTCCTTCAATTATTATAATAAACTTCATGAATTGAAATTAAATTTAAATTTTTATTTTTTTATCTAAATAAAATATTGACTTTAAGTCAACTAACGTTAGAAACTAAACTGAAGGCCAGCGTTATTGTGACGTGAAGAACATCAAATATAATGTGTGCGGAGATGTGTTTGTACGCAAGGCTGAGTGCGTGTGTGTGTGTGTATGTTTAAGTAGGGTACAGTAAGAAAGAGAACTCAAATTTTGAATAAACTGATAATTAATACTTTTAATTTGCTTAAAATTTAGATAAAGTATATGTGTAAAGTATATGTTGCAACATAGAAGTAACAAACCAAATTGCTATTTAATTAATGTTATGACACTATTTAAACTTTTCCCAATACAAATTTCAGCAGATACAGAGAAATTTCCCTATGTCGAATTTCCACGGCAAATTGAAAAAAATCAGCTCACGGAAAATTTGACTTAGGCCTATTTGAAACAGAAAAAGAATAACTTCATACACTAACACAACTACTTTGTTAATAATATAATATAGCCAACTTATAGTAACAAGAATATTAGGCCAATGTTAAAAATAGAAATTATAAGCTTAACTCTATCGTTTTGAAGTATTTTGTTCATAATATAGGAACTGCACTTACCATTTATTGATAGTGATATTTTAAACAAAAAGAGATCAATACAAAACAGTAATACAAATATCTTCAATTAAAAAAAATCTGTTTTCTTACATTTCCGTTGATGTTCTGTAGTCAACCAATTGTCTCAATTACTGTAGAAAAACCGATTCTACAAAAAGTCGAACTGAACCAAGGGTAGAGATAATTTTGCGCAACGATGGAAATAGTTGTCATCATCATCCGAACCGGGGTGAATTTTGTTTTTAAGCGTATTCACTACATCCTCGTCAGTCGGGTATTCAGATACTGACTAATCTCCGTTTATCAAAACTTAGTCGTTGTGTATTATGTCATATGGCACTTAAAATCTCTATAATGGAATGCCAGTCATTATCATTGTCAGTAGCTAGTGTGGCTAGTCCCGCGATTATCACTACCAAGTAGATCTTTGAATGAACTACCCTCTCCCTGTAGCTTTTTAAATCCGGCTTTTTTAAAACAGCTTTTTATTTGATTCGTAATGAAGAGGTAAATATTTTGTGTTGCTAAAAATCCTAGTATCCGTTACTTTCCGGTCACGAGTAGAGCAAATATGACAATGTCATGTTTGGTCGTAAAAGCGTATTAACTCGGTCTTTGCTTTTTAGTCTTTTCCCCATGATATTTATAACCTTTGAAAGTTAAAATTTTGCCCGGTAAACATTTAAAAATATGTCAGTTCCACCAGCGTTGAAAAATCGTTATGGGTAGTCAAAATATACTTACGGATAACACTTATCCACAAATAAAAAGCTTCATTGTTCACACTGCCACCTTCTCCACATACGTGTATAAAAATTGTTCCGTATCTTTGTCTGAACTTATTAAACCAACCCACACTATCCTTAAAATCAAGGAGACACAGTTTAAACGTCTCGGAAAATATTCGGCCTTTCCCCACAAATTGTTTCATTGATTGGTCAATTTTAGTAGTGAATGTTTTAAAACCATTGTAAAACACTATTTTTAATTTCAGAATAGTTGAGTATTTTTTATCATTTTATAACGTGCGAATCAGAAACATTACTATTTAGCAGAAATATTTCCCGGCTTTTATAAATTGCTTTAGCGTTGTTAGCGGTAATATCGAATTTATGTACTATAACTGTCTACTTTTTCTTGGTCAGATCTTTTATTGAGGTCCTATTTTACCATGTAATGCCAAAGTTTTTAATTTTATTTTGTAAAATTTCACTTCTTAACACTAAACTTCAAAACACGACTTACAAAATTAATCTGTCACGAAAGAATAAAACAACTTGTTTTACTGTTGCAAGAACGGTACAGTATTAACTGTAAGACGTTATTTTTTATATGGCAATGTTATGAAATAAGAGAAGAAAAAAGCGCAAAAAAATGTTAGCGCATGGAGTCAAGTAAGATAGAATTGCTTTAACAGTGAAGCCGATCTCATCACAGTATTGAAGACATGAGTCGCATGCCTGCACTATTGGTACCGACTAGCCTACAGTAAAAAAAAAAACAAATGTTTTGTTGTACGACAACATCTCTTTGCTTTCAAACATAACAAAAATTATGAAAAGACGAATACACTATAATTCTGTTTTAATTCAGTACTATTATACAAAATATCTACTGATTGAAAAAATAATACTGTGTACCAAATTTCTTAGTTCGACTTGCAGGATATTCGCTTCGTGTTAAAGGTATCAGACTTTCATATATGGACGTACAGCTCGACCGAGAATAATAAAAGACTTCTAGTAATGAAAAAATACGATTTAAAATAATTCGAGTTATTGTCAATGTACTGTACGTATACGCAAGGCGTTGTGTTGGCAAATACGGTACTCTTGTAAAGAACAAACTGCTTAGTCGCATGTACTTACTGTGAGAGTAAGGACGGTTGTATATTTCCCATGTTAAATTTACATTTTTTAGACAATTTTCTCAGCTGTTGTTAAAGATGAACTTTTCAAACAAAAACTTATTCAACTAACTTCATTTTTAAGATTGACTAACTATATTTTTCCTTGTCTTTGCGGTAACATATTATATATAATTTGACGTTAGTGCACAAACAAGTTTTCTAAAATTTGGAATTTTTAGGCTGTTATCCAATTTACTTACGATTACTTTAAATTCCATTTAGTCTAGCTGATAAAGCATGTAATGAAGGTAATGAGTGAACAATTTTATTGACATATTTTGTACGTTACTGAGAAATCGGTAACGGAAAACATAATTTGCAAAAAATTAAAAATTAACCATTTTATGATACATAATTTTTAACATACCTCACTGATAAAGACCACCACTATACTCTGTGTCTGTTTCATTGTTTTCTTCATCTTATAGTCTGTATTTGTTACCTATCTTTTTCGGGATTCTCTGTCAGATTTTCTGCCGCACTTTTGGGCATCATAATCCGTATTTTATCAATTCTTTTTAATCCCAAAATGGTGTTTTTTGTGTTATTGCAACAAATTTTTCTAACACTTTTATTTTATTTATATTTCTATCATTGTACGTTAAAACTGCATCCATTATCTGAATTTTTAATGTACTACTACCCCCAAAAATAGTCCTTCCCGTACACAACTATTCAAAATTCTTGTTTGGATTCTGGATTTTACAATGGACACACTTGCATAATAAATCTGGTTTTGATAAGTCTCTAAACACAAGTTTTATGCACTGAGAAACGCATGCAGGAAGTGAGTTTGTATGTCTACAATTCTCGCCTTTAACAAGGCTACGTTTCCTCCTTGTTAACGTAGGGAGGGGGCAAAGACAATGTTGTGGCACCTTATCTGTAGGTACTTTATAGACATAAATGGCACAGATATCCTTTTTCTACACAGTCCAGATTACTTCTTATTGCCATACCATAATAATTTTGAATTTTGTCAGTGGTCTTATCTGCTAGTTTATCTGTATCACCTAAAATCTTTTCCGTGCTTTTCCACCTAAAATTTCCATTCTATCATTTCCTTGCAAAGGCGTCGAAGGTGCGTACCCACACGCTACTGAATATGACCTACACATTCTAGCTTTACAATTTCAGTATCTCTGTATGGTTTCCAACTCCTGAACCCTCTTGAATGCCTTTGAACCCTGACTCTAAGATATTTCACCTACTTTACCCCCCTTACGACGTCAAACTTGTATATTTTGGGAAGGCCGCTATATTCAGACGTTTTTATTTTTGTATAGTTTGAGGGTTAAGTTAAAAGCATTAACATACATTATACATTAAATTAACCAGAAAATAATATTAAAATTTTAAATATTGAAAAAATTGAAATTGAAAAACAATTAAAAAACATCGTTACAGAAAAGAGATAAATTGGCGAATTTTTTATGTCTAAGTCCAACAATTAAGACTATTGGTACATAGTTAACCTAAAGGAAACCTAATAGTTAACCATAGTGAACCTAAGGAAATTTCTAAATTATCTGCAGAATCGTAGTCCTGGAAAAACCTTTGATGTTGAAAATGTACTGAACTCATCCGCTAAGTTGGTAATTATTATTGGAATTTGGCTAATTCGAGAACCTATATTAAATGCGAAGCGGAAATAAAAACCTGGATAGTGTCATAAATTAAATACAGTTATCGGGGGCAGAAGATTCTGTACACATCTATATATTAATACGTGAAGAGAAAACTTTGTACCCCTTTTTAAGCATATTGCGCGCACGGAGGAGTTTGAGATTTGGCATAGTTAAAGTTTATATGGAGAAGGAGTGCAGAAAGCTAAAATTTATATATAATATGTGTTACAAATACATTAAATAAAATAAAATAAAACATTCATTTGCACTTGAAAATTCATTTAAACTTTTTCAAAAAATGGTAATTGTTAAAAATAAAATAATTTTGTTGCCAGGCAACAATAGTCTGTGGAGTGTATGTCAAGGCAAAAAAGCGTTTATTTTATATTTTGTATATTAGATATCTGTGTTTTATATATTAATGTGCAGTTGAAAGTGAAATACAGCTTGCTTAATATACACCTGTTGCAAAAGGAAAATTTTGTAGCAGCAATTTGAATTGACTTACTCTCGCCTAATTATTATTGGTGGTTTCAAAAAAGTGAGTACATTTTATTATTTTTAAATTAAACCCTGTCTAATCTTAGTTCCAGTAATTTCATTACATGTTTTTTTTACATTCAGATATTCGCACCTACTTCCATTATGCCTCGATATAGAACATTGACGGGTCGGAGTGAGAGACAAAGAAGAAGGAATATAGATTAGCGTGAAAGTCAAAATGATAATAGACCAAATGCAAATTTAAATAGTGTAAATAGTATAACATTGACGGGTCGGAGTGAGAGACAAAGAAGAAGGAATATATATTCGCGTGAAAGTCAAAATGATAATAGACCAAATGCAAATTTAAATAGTGTAAATAGTATACAAAATGATGAAATTATTTTGAGGGATACATTTAAATGCGCACTGAATGTCATTCCAAGAAATTTTAATACTTTTGATTGTGGATTAATGCATTTACAATGCAGGTTTTGCAATGCAAAACATTTCGAATCTGAGGTCACTTTAGGTGAAAGGACTGCATTCACTTCATGTTGTCATAAGGGTAAAGCAATATTACCGGCCTTAAGTCAAAATGAATACTTTAAATCATTGTATGATGGACTTACTTCAAATGAACCTTCAATAAAAAGAAAGTCAAAAAATTATTTTGAAAACATTCGTAAATACAATTCATCATTTGCTATGGTTAGCTCAGAAGCTAAAATTTCGGATACAGTTACGCGTGGAGTGTATCATTTTAAAATACATGATGTTTTTTATCACAGATCAGGTCCAATGACTGTTGGATATGGTCGCTCACCATGTTATGCGCAATTATATTTTTATGATGTTGACACTGCTGTCAATTATAGATTACGTGAACACTATAATCAAACATGCAATAACAATATAATGCGCGAAATCTCTCTTGAATTGGAACGCATTAATCCTTTCGTTCGGTCATTCATTGCAATGAAAGATCATTGTCAGAGAGTTGAAAAATAAAATAAAGAAATTTGTATGCTCATTAAAGTAAATCGTGATTTAGATCTACGCCGTTATAATGATGCAGTTCAAACTGATGTAGCAGTAATATTTAGTACAGTTGATGGTGAGCCACCCTTTGAACGAAATATGGTTTCGTTTTCAAAAGTTAATGGTACCATTAAAAATATCTCTGTTTTGGATTCATCATTGGACCCTTTAGCGTATCCATTACTTTTTCCAAATGGTGATACTGGGTGGCATATCAATATTTCTCATAATGTACCAACTACATCTAATTCAAGAGCGCCCAGAAATAAATTAACCATGCTTCAGTATGCAGCCTATCGACTTGCAATTAGAGAAGATTTTAGCATGTTGCACCATTCACAAAAATTAGTGAAAGTCCAAACTGAAAGCATTAACTGAGGGCCTTACACTAAAAAAAATCTTCGGTAAAGTTGAAGCACTCATTTATAAAATTGAGTTTCAAAAGAGAGGATTGTCTCATGCTCACATTTTACTCTCTTTAAATGAGCAAGATAAAATTGTTAACGCTACCGATATTGATAAAGTTGTATCTGCGGAGATTCCTAACATTCAAACACATCCTACATTACATGAATATGTTGTAAAACACATGATGCATGGTCCATGCGGTGTACTTAATCCAAATTCTGTATGTATGAGAGATGGAAAATGGACAAAAGATTATCCAAAACGATTTAATGAATTTACATGTGAATCATTAAATGGATATCCATTATACAGAAGGCGTGATAATGGTATTAATGCTGAAGTTCGTGGTAGTTGCCTCGACAATCGTTATGTTGTACCATACAATCCGTATTTACTTGCCAAATCTAATTGCCATATAAATGTTGAAGTATGCACTACAGTTAAAAGTGTTAAATATATTTATAAATACGTGTATAAAGGCAATGACAGTGCATCTGTTGAATTAAGTTCAGAGAGAAATGAACCAGGTCAAGAAATACAAATTGATAAAGTTAAAAATTTTTTAAATGGCCGTTATGTCGGATCAACTGAAGCTGTATGGCGCATCTATGAATTACCAATGCATTTTCAATCACATGTCATCGTTAGACTTGACATTCATTTACCGCGTAGACAGAATGTTTACTTTCGAGAAGGGCAAGAACGCCAAGCAATTGAAAATGCAAGACAAACAAAATTATTAGCATTTTTTTAATTGAATCGATGAGATCCATCAGCGCATGAATATAAGTATATTGAAATTCCTTTGCATTATGTGTGGGAAGATTCCCGAAAAAATGGAAGAAGAGAAGACGTGGAGGTGATAAAATCATTACACGCATATATGTAGTATCACCAAAATACATCGAACTTTTCCTGGCATAGCTTCAACTCTATTACTTGGAGGTAGAACTTTACACAATGTGTTTAAATTCCCTATACCCATTTTGGAAAATTCTGTAGCGAATATTACCGCAAATAGTAGCTATGGACTTACATAAATTCATCATCATTGATAATTATCGATGAAATTTCTATGTGCCCACTGCAAGTGTTGAAAATCATAGATAGATTATTGCAGGATCTATGCGATGAAAATGATAAACATAAACCATTTGGAGGGAAAACGATACTTCTGTGCAGGTGATTTTCGGCAAATCTTACCAGTTGTCCCACATGGATCACGTGCAACTTTAATTGAAAATTGTGTCACGAGTTGGCATAAATTTGTTTATTTTCATAAAGTAACTTTTACTCAAAATATGAGAGCCTTACCAAGTGAAATAGAATTTGTCGAATTGTTGAAAAAAATTGGTAATGATGAAGCCGCACAATTCCCTCAGTTTGGTGAAAATATTATTGAAATACCTCAGCAATTAATAGGAGATGAAAATAATATTATTAATGAGGTGTATGGAAATATTTCCGAAAACATACTCTCGCATAACATATTGAAGTCAGTTATTTTAGCACCTAAAAATGATGATTGTACTTTTATTAATACTGATATACTTAATCGAATACCAGGTGAACAGAAAACATATCATAGCTACGATAAAATAATTTGTGATGATGACAATGAAATCAATAACTATCCAGTAGAGTTTTTGAATTCTTTGACTATTAGTGGTTTGCCACCACATAAGTTAGTATTGAAAGTTAATTGCATCGTTTTACTGATCAGGAACTTAAATACAAAGGAAGCATTAGTCAATGGAACAAGAATGCGCATCAAGTGTATGCATCGTAATGCTATTGATTGCGACGTTTTAACTGGAACCGCACGCAATAAGAGAATTTTGATTCCACGTATAAATTTAACATATTCCGGTACTGTTTTACCATTTAACTTTCAAAGAACTCAATTTCCAATTATACCTGCATTTGCGATGACAATAAATAAGTCTCAAGGACAAACATTCGAAAAAATTGGAATTTTATTGAGGCAGCCAGTTTTTACACATGGTCAATTGTACGTCGCAGCAAGTAGAGTTCGATCATTCGATGGTTTGAGATTTTATATTTCCGAATATAATGGCCAAAGGCATTTAGCAAATGATGAAAGAGTTTTTACAAAAAAACATCGTTTACACAGAAGTTCTGAATCATTAACTTCACTTTCAAACTATTTTAAGTTCAATGGATATCATTTATTTTTTTAACCACCCGGTTTTTTTGATTTAATGAAAAATATATGAAAAAATACGAGGCACGTATTTTTTATTTAATTTTTTATTTTGTATTAATTTTTTATTTAAATTTTATATAATTCGAAAAAGATAGGCAAAATAACTGTGTAGCCTTGGCGAAACCTGGTCAGTATGGCAATAAAAAAAACCCAAGGAAATGTCAAAAACGCGTTATTGCTTTTTAAATATGGCTTAGCCAAGCTAAACCTCATTTTTCCTATCTTTCATATTTTTCAAATAACTCGAAAATTAATGCATAGAAAAAAAATTAAAAAATTATATAAGCTTTGTAGCAGATAATCTTCAAACTGTTTTCGAATTTTGTACCTTACCAAAAATGAAATGTAATCCACTGGAATTGAAAACAATGTATCTTATACTTCTATGAATGTCAAGTCTCATTTTTATTAGCGTTTATTTGATTCAATAATAACATGAAAAAATTAAAAGTGACAATGAATTATATCAAAAAATAAATACGAATACAAGCTGTAATTGTGTTTTTTTTCAACTGTTACTAACATTAAATTTTAAATTTCATAGGTATTGCAGGGAATTAAGGCAAACAACACACGCTAATGACGTATTTGTACACGCTCGCACCTGACGTAATAGAACAAAATTCAAAAAATTATGTGCAATGATTATAGAGGTATACTGTTTGACAAAAGAACCTCAATAACGTTCAAACTTAAAAATTTAATGAATTACGGTCGAATTTCGACCACTGGGCGACCACTAGTTTTAAAATAATGTACATAGTCGTGTGACATTTACAGTATTAAAAAAAATTAAAAAAGTTGTGTTAGTGGTTATAATCACAAACAGAATTATCACTGTTGCACACCACTATAGAAAAATTATTCCGATTAGCGCTTTCAAGCTTCTCAGGTTAGGTTAGGTTTCAAGGACAACATTATAGGTTAATTCCGATCTGACGATGAGCTGAGAAGCTTGAAAGCGCTAATCGGAATAATTTTTCTATAGTGGTGTGGAACAGTGATAATTCTGTTTGTTATAAGAAAAACGTTTATTGTATTTTTATGAGAGCAGAATTGTAATTATGGGAAAGAAAGTAAGAGAGATAATAGTTTAAATAAGAGAACAAATCGAATACCAGCAAAGAGGCATTTAAAATTTCCTTCAAATAGTAGGAGTACGTAAATTAATTGTAGCAGCTGGTATTTATAACCTGTACGTATTTAAATTTAAGTGTATTTGCAGCCATCAGTGGTGGATTCACAGGGAGCTACATTCCATCGATGATTTAGTAGACTTTTAGAAAGGCATATATGCGGAACTTTGACATTCTATTTTAATTTTATTTTCTACATTCTCACACCACCTATGCACTACTTACGATGAACTATTCTTTACTAGTTTAATTTTGTTTTTTATAATTGCTTAGTATCAAACCCAATTTTATTATCCAAAACACCTTTCTAGACGGCATAGCTTTAACTCGTTTAGCCTAGTAGGTCTGCCTCTAACGCCGATTCAAAGGAGTAATTGTGTCAATATTATTTTTCTTTTAATACTCTCAGAAATAATGCTAATAATAGTGGAAAATGATTGGTTATTATGAGAAAATAAGACACGGAAAAAACAATAATAAAGCGTCACTCTCTTATCTGTGGAATAACAACATAAACGTACTAAGATAAAACAGATCTTTAATTCACTAGTTAAATAAATATATTAATTAAAATAAATAATTAATTATTTAGTCTCCGTCTATACGTATTTAGGTTACAATAAACACCAACAGTCACGAACAATGTGGTGTCATTAGAGTACTCCATTAAACTGATTTCTAATATACACGACATCTGCCCTTGATTATGCTGTGTCCTTTTTACGCATCTTATTATCACCTGACGTATCATCACTTGTATTAAAACGTGACGTTGCATCGTAAAGTTCGACACAACTAGGAACGAAAAAATACATCGAATGACATTAGAACAACGAGCAAAATATAGACTAAGAAGGGAAGCAACAACTGTACGTGTAATATTATAATCGTTTAAGTGTTTAATGTGAATACTCGTTTAACGGATACAAAATCGTTATACCTACTCACAGGAATACTTTGTTTCATAAAATAAATAAAAAAGAACAACAACCCATATGTGATTAAAAGCTAAACAATTCTACCAGCAATGGTGAGATTATTAACGTTGTGAACAATTTCCTTTTTGCAGTAGAATATTGACGTAGTAATCCATCATTAATTACTTTTGTTTTCAAGGCTTTCACTTGAATTCTAAAAGTACTTTATCATCGTATAGATCAACGTTTCTTACGTGTAGTAATGCTAAGTAAAGTTAAAGAGTCTGTTCACCCCGCTCCCGGCTGTTACACACTCACCACTATCTCTACAGATTAATGGCAGTAAAATGTGGGATTTGTGTACACTCATCCATTACATATTAAAATCACAACATGAATTTCATATTTTATGTGAGGTCACTGTCCCGTAAACAAAAATGTTTTTTTAAACTTTTGCGTTAAGCTTGCACGTTTCTATATTACCAGTAAATACGAGAACTCATATTACAAATTTTCTATGATAAAAAATTTACAATTACTAATAGGTATGCGTATTGTAAAACACCTAAATACAACGAAAGATCAAACAACATTGCTAGTGAAGAAAATTCGAATAAGCCTCTCTACAAAATGAATATGTACAACAAATATTTCACAGAACATAATTATAGAAAATAAGTATTTTATAGAACTGTTTTAACCAAATAATTTGTGAAATGGATTATGTGGCGTATGTTGGCATAGCTAACACAGGTACTTGTCATAAACACTGCCATATGTCTATAATAAATAATGAGTATTGATTATGTTAACTTCAATGTTTAATACTTTCCAATTAATGCTAATCTGTTCAAAATACTTATTCCGTAAAAACTCTTCATTTTGAACGTATAAATTAATATGTCTCATCTTCTCACTCTACACTTCGAATTACGTAGCTTGTCTATTATGGTAATCACCAACTTGTTGGTCCTTCCAAACTTTTGGGATCTAAGCTTTCCTCATGTACTCCAGGGGGAACCGCGGAACCTTTTCTTCATTCCTCCGGGTGATGTCACAAATTATGCAATTCCTGCGCAATGTCACAAAAAGTGGAAAGCGGAGAGCTTCAGAAGACTTTGTGAACCGCAAAGTATAAGACCGTACAGCAACAGAAGACCTTGGTGCTCATGAGGCTATGACAGGAGCAGGACCAATGAAAATTCGGATCCAATAACCCGAAATTCCATCTGTATGTCTATTGTCTGCGACCATCCGGTATGTACGCACGGACTATGATATCCCAATGAGTTATGTTTAACCTGATTTTTTGTATACTTCTTTATTTTCCTGTGTGCTAAAGATACTCAACTTAACTGCGAATATCACTATTCCCCAATATATCCGCAAGTTTACAGCCCTTCACCGTAGAAACGAAATCATCTTCTCAGGCTATATTCGATCTTCGTGCCGTTTCTTCAACACACAAGATTCGTTACGCCATTGTTGGGCGCAGATGTAGTCTTATAAAATCATATCCTAGTGTCCTTGCAGCCTCGTACTTCTAAGGCAGCTATTTACTACTTTACATACATAATGCACGTATGACTCTATTTATTAATTGCATCATTTTATTTAAAGTAAACAGAATAAAAGCAAATTTTAAATCATACGTGTGCTATACAAAGTCAACATCAATTTTAATGTTCTGAAAGCATAAATAACTTTAATTAGTATTAATCTCATAACTTTATACCTTCTCTATAGGCTTTTTGATGTTTTTCTGCAAGGAAATAATAAAATAATTATTATTATGGAAAAATAAAAAAATTATATATATTTTAAAATAATTACATTGTTTTTATAACTACTAACAGTAACGAGAATTCACGCCCCATTCACATTTGTAGTACTCAGTCACTGTTGTATAAATGTTCCTCTGCAACTTCTCTTATAGATTCATGCTGTCTACGAGAGATATTATGAATACAATTTATCAATAACAAATAAACTTACATAACTATTTTTCTTACTGTTTTACTTTTTTGTGTGCAATAAAACTGACAGAGCGCTGTTAATGTTTACGAAAATGTCAAGATAATTCTAGAATACAATGGATAATACAATAATGTACTGTTCTGACATACACAAGATATTAATTCCTGATTGTTACCCATTATACAAAGCATTTTAGTAAAAAGGCAATGATTTTAAAAGAAATACGACAGAAATTAAGGACAAAGGAAATTACAATACACCATCCCTATGAGTAGGGTACAGGAAATTACACTGCTTATAATTTTCAGTACCTGCTAAAATTAGAATTTGTTCCAACTCACAGCGTGCTCGAGAATGATTGAATATTTTGTTTTGTATTAGATTTTTACACAAACAAATATGCACACACGATAAAAACAAGTAGTGAAATTTACTTGACAGTGGTGGTACTGAATACAGTTTGAGCTTTGTCCCTACGGCTCCGTAATCGTAATAATTGACTCCTTGATTCCTCTCCATCCCTCCCCCCATTAGATGATTTCATCTAACACCCCCTTATGTTGAATGCATCTTCTGTTATTGATCCAATGTTTTAATATGTGCTCTATACTCCATAGCCGGATGATAGACGTTTCTGTAATGACAGTCCAGTCTAAGCCATATGTGAAAGTTTTACAGTATTAATCATCCTCTAGGAATAGAGAATATTCCTTAAATTCTAAAATCTTCTGGAAGAAATTAACATTTGTTTCAGTTGTCATCAGCTTTCACAAGATTCCACAAATTCTCTTCTTGATTCGCCAATTGAGAAATAAAAAAATAGTTGGATGAGACTAAATGACTCTAACTTGCCTTATTTAAATTCAAAATATGTAGTAACAGCCTGATTATTATTTTAGTAGCATTTATAACCTAGACGTGACAGTTTACTTTCATTATATAAGAAAATTTTATAAAAATAACGTAACAGTTACGCATAAAAATAAAAGTAGTACAGATCTTGCAAATAAGATTTATAATGTTAGTTGAAATCGAAAGTAATCATCATCTAATGCTACGTAAAATAAAAAGAGTATTTTGTCACGATCACGATCTCAAAAAAATGGAATAAGTTATCAAATACCAGAAGAATTGTTACTCACATTATAACTAGGAGAATAATCGAGCGGCATTTCGAAAACGCAGGAACCACCAGAATATTTCAAACTGTGTCATTCAGCTGATCCTGTGGCAAAAATTGCGTAAGTTTTAGCTATTTTGTGTGATAATAATACATTTAAAAGTCGCTTTGTTACGTAAGTCGAAAGAGAATATGTTAAAAGTTTGTTATCAGAACATGAAACAAAAATTAAAATCAGAAGTTTACATGACAACGCTGGAAGCGGTAGGTCTTTATTTGTACTATTCAGAAAATATTTGCATGAGTTACGGGTAAGTCTGTAAGATATATTTTTTGTGCTTCTAAGGGACTTTTGAACTTAGCTTAAAGTCGTTTTGAAATGTTTTTAGTACGTAGGAATAGGTAAAATTTTATTTAATATTTTCTGGAATTGAATATATATTCAAGAAAGTACACAATTGTATTTATTGTAATAGCACGTCTTACGGCTGTGTATTTTTTTTTTACTCCTCACGTTGTATGCGTCAATCTGTTATAAAACGTCGTTTGGGGTTCTGGGGAGCTAACTTCCCGTTTAGTTTTGTTTAATATTTGTAAAAAAACTTTTGCTTAGTGTTGTATTATTATTGACTTATCCGGTTCAATTCACCCTAGCGTTGAATCCAACTTGAATAAGTCCGGTTGATGCACAAGAAATTATTTATGGAAGTATTTTTACTTCGGTTAGTTTATTCACACGGATATTCTTCCGTTGACTCGTTGAAGCGATGGTATTCTTTTCGTGCTGAAAACACAAATATTTTGCATTAATAAACACTTACTTGGTGAGTCTTGTCGAACTCGCAGGGTCCCTATCTCAATCCAATGTATACGGACTTACCGTATTCGTATTCGCCGCTGCTTGTTGAGTTGACCAATGAAATTCATTCACCTGTTTTCAACTAGTCTACTGAAATAAACTGACCGACTCTGTTTTCTTATGTCAACAAATATTTTATTCAAATCAAGTGCTCGTTCTGAATGAGCAGAAATATTGTTTATAATTGGATTCAGAATAATGATAAGCATGAGACTTTTAGTTTTTATAAAAATTTGCCTCAGGGTGGCAGAACTGTTTACAAATTTAATGTGTCTAAATGTTTGTTGGTTAACATTAGTTTAATGCCTTCGTGAATTCTTTGAGCTGACAGAATACCAAGTCACCGAATAGAACTATCATCAATTGTTATTAAATACTTTGGTGTTGACTACAATTCAGTCACTTATAATTAATACACAAAAACAATAACCATGTGTCTAATCTGGACATTACAGGTTAATAGAATTATTAATTTCAACTGATAATAAATGCTTGAAATAAAGTTAATTAATGTCAAAATAATACTTGACAAGACAATTAAAATGAACAATGAAATTATATATTTTGAAACAGTGTCATTTGGTTAAACATCTGATTCATTGTTTAGTGTTATATAAATATAATTGCATGGCTGTAAGTAACCATATATCCTGGGAACCTTGGTTATTATTCACAACAAAAGTAACATTGAAATATTATAATAGTAGGTTCCTTTCCTAAATCATAGAACATAAAAACATTGAAATATTATATTAACTTTCGTTAATAAATCAATCATTTGACAAGCCTCAGTCATTGGCAATTGTTGGTTAAATTAATTGATATACAATAGTTGACAACTGTCATTAAGTGTGGTTAATTCACACAAAAATAATTATACATAGAAATTAATTGCAAGTTTAATAAATTCACAAAATTAGAATAATCAAATCATTGAGGATTGTCATTATTGTTGATTAGTTACTGTTACAGATACATCTTAACCTATGTTCATTGTTAGTAAATGTTTCGATTATATCGTTTTTCATTATTTGATTAAAATGGTAATAATCACTTATACTCCCTTTTATTTTATAACTTTAATCCCGGAATTGCTCTGGATTATATACACTGAGCAATCCTTATTACGCACTGTTATACTTCACCCCTCTGATACTAAAGTATATTCGCTATCACAATTTTAGGTTAGGTCACACTGTTTATATCGGTGACGCGCACACATTAATAGATCAGCTGACTTTTTCTCTCGACTGTCGGCATCTTCTCGCTTCCAAAGTTGATTAAAAAGTGACCAGAACGCAAGCCTCGCTCTGCCGTTCTGTTCAGTAAATGTCCAAAATTTGGTTAAATCCGTGAATTTGATTGGTGGGCGATCTTTAATTTGGTGCACATACCCCCTGGGCGTTTTATTTCAATTGTTGAAGGCGGCGTGGGCCTTTGGTGTCAAGAGTATAAACGTCTTTCTCAATTTGACACGAATTCTTTATAATTGTAATAACTTTGTTAATATGGCTTCGATTTCAAATCTGAGCGTATCACTGGATTGGTAACACTTGGCTCTTTATTTTGAGTCCACTCATGGTGTGCTTTGGTCCATTATTAAGGAAGTTAATGTTTGTGATTAGCACCATTCACTATTCACTATTATTTTATATTTAATTCTTTATTATCACTATATAATGGCACTCATACCCACTTGAGGGCATGCCTTCCACGTTCCTTTACTCTTCTTAATTGCTATTTCCTTAGATTTATTTACAAAATACATTTCTTATGCTAGTATCATCTTAGCCTAGGTTCTTACATTTGTATATACATATTTTACCTATTAGAAAGTGTTTGTTAACTTTCTATATGTTTCCAGTTGATGATAACAAAGGGTTACAACTACTGTTCACCTTTGTTAGCTGGAAAATAAAGTATTTTCTGGTAATTTCTGGTTAATTAAGTGGTCTCTATTTATCATCATGAGATGCCTACTTAATGTTATTCTTATTTGGTATTTAAGTTCTTTTGTTATTATCTTTTAGTTACAATAGATGAGTAATAACATTGACTTTGTAATGGACTTGGTGTGTTTAATACACTAGACTTTTCCATATTGCATTTGGTTAAATAATACTAGTTACACCTGGTGTCACATGACAGGTGCACTTAAATACAATTGTAATATATTATATTCTGTCTTATAATCTTTGTACACTAGTACAGTAGTGGTATTACACTCTATTTGTGGTATCAACATTTCGTTTCTATTCGTTTTTATAATATGATTTTATACAAGTTTTATATAGTGAATTCCATTTTGGTGGGTTTTGGTTCACTTTCTTTGTTTATATACTTATTTAAAGTTTATTTTGGGTATCTTATTTTGTTACCTATAGAAAGATTGTTATTTCTACTTGTTTTTACACATAAAACATTTTGGTTTGGGTAGGTTTTTCCTACTGCTAGTTGTGAATTCAGGTGAATATTACCTACATCATAGGTTATGTTATTTGGTCATTTGTGCCAACAATATGTATGTTAGTTTGACACACATTGGTATTCTTTTAACCTTATTTTTTACATGTTTGATTTTAATAATGATAACTAATAACCCTTTAGTTATTCTCTTGCTTTTTATACATGATTGTCAGACTATTTGACTAATATTTGCTGATATTCTGAGACAAATTAATACTTCTTTTGTTACATTGGTGCTGTGCATACCTTGTTACTATGCTTAAATTACAGCTTCTAATCAATAATTATTGTTATTTTCACTGCTTGTATAAACTTTCTTGTCTTATTCATTTATAACATTATTTATAGTATACTGGTCATCTCAGTTAGTCAGTTTTCTGTCTATCTCTTCAATCTGCAGGTTGATTAGTTCTTACACATACGGGTAGATGTTGATTTATAGTTGACTGGATCTTGGAATCTTTATGCCATGGTTGTTGGATGTCCTTCTCGTAGTAGGTTTCTTCACTCATTCTTCCTTCTTCTTCTTTCTTCTTTGATTCTTCTTTCTTATTTCTTCTTTCTTGTGTTGTTTGGTTCTTCACTGATCGAAAACTATTGGGTGGTTGCTTCTTGTGGTACAATCATTGTGTGGTGCAATTTCTCTTCACTATAATGTCATTTCATTTGCATTTACCATCAGTTTATTGACTCTTATGGCTGGGAGTTTACATTTGGTGATAGGTAGCTCATGTAGCGTTGAGTTTGGCATTTTAGACAAATTATTTGGCTTGTCTCTTTGACTCAATAATTGACATGTGCAAGCATTTTATTTCACTGAAATCTTAGGGCTCATATGTCATGTTACAATATATATATATATATATATATATATATATATATAAATTTATCTATTCAAGAAAATACAGAATTTAGCAAGTGGAAACTCTAAGAACACGTATGGATGTAATGGATGTATGCTGTTCAACAAGATAACTGTTGATCTGGTACATCATCAAACATGCAAATTAGCGATTAAACTAACACTGTAAATGTCTGTGTAACATACTTGGTGTTACAAGTAGAATACAGTTAGTTTCAGTTACACAATTTGTGTGTGTGTGTGTGTGTGTGTGTGTGTGTGTGTGTGTGTGTGTGCTTGTCCGTGTGTCTGTCTGTGTGCCTGCCTGCCTTTGTGTGTGTGTGAATAAATATTCTTGTTTACTTTGACCGTTCTATACAATCTGTTGTTCATACATTTCTATAAATAGATTTTCTGTACTGCACAACCATAAAACAAATGTTGTTTAGTTTTATTTAGTAGGCCTACATCTACATATAAGCTGATGATGGAGGTGAGCGCCGCAGATTGATTGTGGTGTGACGACAACTTGTGTCTTATATAAGATATATAAATATCACATCTCTGTGTCGACGGTAGATTTCACTGAAGCCCCGTAATGAACGAATCAGTCAAAATACACCACACATTTTGTTACGGCGAAAAAACATATCACGACAAAACTATTGATCTGACGTACATGACAACGATATTGCGTTATCTTTGTCGCCGTCTTTTATCATTCTATAAAAAACTGAGTAAATAATATATGTATTTTTCCTTAAAATTTACCAAGCGTTTTTAATGAAGAAAATATTACTTGTATTTTTTCAAGTCGCTTTGAGTACAGGATATTTTATTTGGTGAAGACAGATAATTATCTGAGGTAAATCCAGTCATAGCGCAGGCTTACTTACTTCGTTCGTTTTGTTGTTCTAAGCTTACAAAAATATGTAGTAACCGGATTTTCCCTGACGTACAAGCCAATAAACTCACTGTCCACCATGTAAGCAGATTAATATTTTTTGTTGGTGTTTTCACTTTCTCCTCTCGTAGTTGCTACCGGCATGAGGAGTCTCTACTTTCCACTGTATTTGTTTTTTTTACTCTACAGTCCACAGCCCCTTACAGTGAATTTATCTGTTCGTATATAAAATTGTTTTTCGTGTTTTTTATTTTACCTCTTAAAATTTTTTAAATTAGGTGCTTTTACTACACCAGCATGTTTACGTACAAATGCTTGCTTACGTTAGATAAATACTTTCATTAAGGTATTTTATTGTACATTTTACAGCAAATGTGTGTATATTTATTTCAAGCCACTAATGCTGAAAATTTCAGCAAAAATGTTAAAATGTTTTATTAATTAAAATGTGCTCAAAGGCAAAAACAACGTTTGAGAAGAAACACACACAAACACGCACACATATGTTTATATATAAAATTATAATCCTTGCTATCCAAAGACGTATGTTAAAATTAATATGGAACATTCTGTATATTTTACTGTGTGTGCAACTTTTGATTGGAGTTAACTTTATAATTTGAACTGAGAGGGAAAACGGTTTTGATTGGTTAAGATCTAGATTCTTAAAACAATTTGACGGACGTTAGAAAAATGCCTAACGGAAAAATGTAGACAAAGTTCCCGTGAAGAGCGGCAGCAGCTAGAACCAATAGGAGGGGCGATGACATAAGGGGAGGGGCCTAAAGTATAAAAGCCTACAACGTACAGTTGATAGACGTTTTTTAAGACCTGATGATGTCAGTGATGACGAAAAGCTTAGTCGAACAATAAAAATTATAGCAGTTAGCAAATTCATAAAAGAAATAATAAGGATGGCTGCTAATTTAAACAATACGAAGAATAAAAACAAGTTCATTGACGAAATTATTTTAAATGTATTAACAGCGTGTTGTGCCCAGCACATTCCACGTTATGATTTTATATATAATTGTAAATGAGGATTCTACTCATACTCAAACTACTCAATGTATTATTTTATTTTATCTTAAGAATTATTTTAAGCAACAAACTGAGCGATTGTGAGGAAGTGTGCTGACCATTTTTATCGTGGCACGTGTAGCGAGTTATCAACCAGGGAAGCTAAGAATTGTTTACTTGTCAGTGTTCGCGAACTAATTCCGCTTTGGTTCACAAAAATCAATGTCAAATTGTCCACTCGTGTGACCTGATAAGTTTCGAGACACGTGCAGAGTCCAGTTCTGATTGGCTGAATTTTGAACGTTAACTCATAGAGACTTTTTGCGTCACGCAGGGTATAAAACTGACGAGAGCACTGGGAAGTACACACTCTCTTTTTTCATTTGTTCACTTTTTGGCGTCCTTGCTCACTCTCCGTACATCGTAGATGTGCATCTTTTGTCTACGATGGAGCAACATCAAAAGCGTAATTACAACTTTGTTTTGTTTTACTTAGTTCAAACTTAAAGCATTAATCGATTTTGGATAATGAATTATATATATTCAAAAGTGCTCAGTAGTGTTCTAAATTTGTTAAGGAATATGTATAATTGACATTTTAATCATTTATGCCTAATTTAAAGTAGTAACGTACCAAATTCAGAAATATAATTAGCAAAGCTTTTATAATGCTTTAATAAAGAATAGTCAGTATATAAAGAATGTTTTTTTTAATATAATGTTATGTCTTAATGAAAACACTCAATAGAATTATTGTAACGAGAGTATGTCACTTCAATTATTGTTATTTTGTTTATTTGTATTGTCATTATTGTCATTTGATTCATCAAGATAAAACTTGTTAACGAACGTAGTTACTCTAACGAATTAAAGAAATATTATTTATCTAAGTAAATGCCTTATTTAATAACGAGCCATTCCCACAGCTATCCTGTCCGCACGACTGGAGCTTTCACTTTGTGAGGCCCCAGCCTCGGGCGTTACAACAAGCGTATTACAATTGTCACTTTTATTAAAAATTCTTTCTATTTCTAGGCTACATAAAATGATAAATCATAATCAGCACGCCTTTTTGGGTCTATAAAATTAGGAAACAGTAAAATCTACGTTTATATTTAGAACATTACAACGGGCTTAGTCATAGTTTTTGAAATGCAAAAGAATTATAACGAGTATTTTGATGATTTATTTCGTTTAAATTATATTGTCAGAATTGTTGAATCAACTAAAGGTCTAGCTGCAAAGTTAATCTTCCTAACGTTTTATTGGCTTTCGTAGGTATTGTTACGTAATGCGGAGAAAGTGTTACACCATTACAAACATTCTACGTGTTTCTCGGTTACTCCTGTGGAATCCGGCTGTAATGTGTGTGTGCGTACATATTGCGGCTACTTGGAGATGAAGGACAATTACAGACGCAAGGGAAGGGAAGTACATCGTAGACACAGACGCAAGCAATACTACTGGTCTAGGAGCAGTTTTGTCTCAAGTGGAAAACGGTGAAGAACGAGTAATAGCGTATTACAGCAAGACGTTTTCTAAACTAGAGAGAAATTATTGCGTTACAAGGAAAGAGTTGCTGGCAATCGTCCGAGCTTTGGAGCACTTCCATAAATACCTCTGCGGAAGGGAGTTTTCACTACGCACCGACCATGCCGCGCTTGCATTGCATGGCTCTTGAGATTTAAAAATCCGGAAGGGCAGTTGGCTAGGTGGCTTGAACGTCTGCAAGAGTACAACTACAAGGTACAACATCGGCGGGGCGCCTGCATGGTAATTCAGGTGGCTTATCACGAAGACCGTGCCCGGAAGACTGCCGACATTGCCAAAGAAAGGAAGAACAAAACGCAAGCAAACATGTTTAAGCCATCAGTGTAGATTTCCTGGCAGACGGCTGGACGACACAAGATTGTCGATAAGAACAGATGGCTGATGAAGACATTGGACCGATCTTGACAGCAAAAGAGGAAGGTCGCCGCCCTTATTGGCAAGATATGTGCCAAGGTTCGGAAGTGCTGAAGGGCTACTGGGCACAATGCGAATCTCTTACCTTACAGAAAGGATTGCTGAAAAGGGCTTGGTAAAGTGCAGGTGGACGAGACGTGGTCATGCAGTTGATAGTTCCCCGAAGTAAAGTGCAGTCTGTTTTGAAGGCGATGCATGATGGAACGTCTGGAGGCCATCTTGGCGTTAACAAAACCCTTGACAAAATACGGAAGCGCTTCTATTCGCTTCATCTTCGCTACGAGGTAGAGGAGTGGGTCCGGACATGTGAAATATGTGGTGCAAACAAGGGCCCACAAACCAGAAGCAGGGGAAAAATGAGACAGTATAACGTTGGACTGCCTTTCGAGAGAATTGCCATAGACATTGACGGACCATTCCCAGTTACTGACAATGGAAACCGGTACACCATGGTTGTAGGTGACTACTTTACTAAGTGGGTGGAAGCCTGCGGAATTCCAAATTAGGAAGTTACCACTGTGGCAAAGGAGTTAGTTCACAACTTCTGTTGCCGTTATGGAGCCCCTATGGAAATCCTTAGGGATCAAGAGAGAAATTTCGAATCAGGAGTGTTTAAAGGATTATGCCGTCTACTCGGATCTCGAAGGACCACGACAACGCCTCTCCATCCTAAGTCTGACGGGATGGTTAAGAGATTCAGTAGGACACTTGAGCAGCATCTTTCGAAGGTTGTTGACAAGAACTAAACAAACTCGGACCAACGTATACCACTATTCCTCATGGGATATAGGTCATCAGGACACGTCACAACCGGCATGACTCCAGCAAAATTGGTGTTTGGGCGGGAGATTCCTCTTCCCTGGGACTTGATGTTCGTATCACCTGAGACTCAGTCCCGAGAGCCACAGAACTATTCCTCGCAATTAGAAACCCAACTGCGAGAAATGAATCGCTTGATAAGAGGACGGGTGAAGATTACCAGTGATAAAACGAAAACTCGATGTGGGTTTCCAAGAAGGAGTCAGATTTGGTTGTACAACCCAAAGCGCCGTTGTGGTCGCTCACCTGAACTCCAGACTAACTGGGAAGGACCTTACACTGTGAAAAAAAAAGAATCAACGATGTTGTATATCGGATTCAACAGGAAGGACAGCGAAAGTTCAAGGTCGTCCACCTATACCGCCTGACTAAGTATTACTTCAGAGACGGGTTGCCAGTTCGGGACGAACAGGCTTAAGGAGGGGGCGGTGTTACGTAATGCGGAAAACGTGTTACGCCATTACAGATGATTCTACGTGTTTTTCGGCTACTCTAGTGGAATCCGGGTGTAATGTATGTGTACGTACATATTGCTGCTATTTTGAGATGAAGGAAAATTACGTGACACTTGTCGCGCGTCCGCAACGAGACTTTTCCAGACCATACCGGTCCACGCGCGCTGTGTTCAAGGTCGCAATCAATTACGTTCTCGTGTTTTCTAGTAGACACGTATTATGGAATATGCTGGAATCTCAACGGGGTATAAATACAAGACTTCAGTGGCACTTAGTTCAGTTACTGACGGGCGATTTACACAGTGCGGTTCGAAGTTGTGGCGATGTGTATGTGTTTTATAATTGTGCGGGACAATTTTAATACAATTGTGTTTTATATTAGTTGACATTTTTATTTGATTTGTTGTGACTATCTTGTTGATTACAAACTGTTTAATTGTGATAATTAAAGCTGGTGATTAGTGACTTAATTGGTGTCTTGTATTTTGTTTTCCACTGTACCATACGACGATCATTAGACCGTCGTAACAGTATCTTTGACCTTTAAGAACGCAGTCCATTATTATCTTCGTGGTGTGGCAGCTATCTATCCTATCCATATGTTAAAGCCATTGACCTCGCAATGGCCGATTGTTTCTTGCATTAATGAATCACCATAAAATCACCATTCTTAATTCTACAAAATCGTAAACCTTCTATTTAAAAGTAATTTTAGAAATTTTTGGACTTCGTTTAATCACAACCAGATTACAGTCCAAATTTAAACAGAAAAATTCGAGTCCAGCAAAAGCAAAACAATAATTAGAACTTAAAGGCATAGTTCTTCTTTGCAGCTGATGAAGGATACGGAGCCTCCTTCATATGGAATCAATAATGTTTTAAATACTAAATGTACTTTAATAATACACTACCTTGCGTTTGTGCACTGTGTCCTTAAATTTATATTATTAATAAAATAGACTATCTCAGTTCATATTAGAAGTACACATTTTGGTTATTTTCATCAAGAAAATGTTCGATTCCATAGAAATGTTAATTATTTGAAAAAAAATCCTGAAATAAGATTTGAGAAGCCTAATATTTTTGTCCGATCTAGCCAACGGTCACAACGAACAAAACAAGTTTATAGTGCATTAGTTTAAATAGCTGCCGATAAGCACGTGGAAAAGGTAAAACTAGAAAGAGTTTATCGGCAATCATTTCAAGCAGTGAGTAGCAATTTTTACGTGTTCGTTAAAACGTAAGCATAGAGTTACTATTTTTAAGAATTTAGCTCCCCATTAGATATAAACGGCTTTATTTATTATTCAGGTAGCTTTCACATTGTAAGTTTGATTTACTTGTATGCCTTCTTCATCTCATTTTTCTCTTAGAATCAAAAGTAAAGTACCTAATTACAAAGTAGATACACATTTCTTTTAGTACAAGTAATTGAAAGAAATCGTTTAAAAAAATATATCTGCTCTTTGTTCTACTATATGTGGTAATTATACTCCCTATTTTGACTGTGTACATTTGTGCTACTATTTCATTTTACGTACATTATTTCCTTTTTTTATTTAACGTAGTTCAATTTTTTCATACGGCAATACTATTATTTGAGCCTCCGAGCCTCCAGGTGTTCTAGTAAGTATCGCGGGCGATTGATTCAACGCAGTTAACGTGGTCTCGGGTTCAATTCCCACCGGAGGCTCGTACGGCGTGCACCAGCTTCGTGAGGTTAGAACTGAGTAACGGACTGAGATAACAGCGGCGTCTCCTGGCTGTGAATACCACAACTAGCGGCTGGCGATGCGTTAGGCCCGAGGCACACATCAGGTTTTTTAACGTGCGGTGCCGCTGGGTGCGCGTTGCCACAACGCAAAACGCAGGCTCGATGCACACACGCGTGACTAGAGCAGTCACCTAGCCGCAGTCGACAGCCAGATTTTGCCACATACTGCCATGGATTTATATCATAGAAAACGTGCAAAGCTGTCTTACTTGGTGTACAGACGTTTTATTTGGAATCGGAGACGGTTTTGGGCCCATCCATTTACTGACTCAAGACTTATTAGAGACAGATTTCGTATGGCCTTTAGTGATTTAGGAGAAAATTCGGATACATTTTTCAATTACTTTCGAATGAGTGTTTATTCATTTGATGAGCTTGAAGGGAAAATAAGCGACAAGATAAAACACCTAGATACGTGGATGAGACTGTCTGTACCTCCACAGGAAATGTTAGCTCTAACTCTTTAGGATAGCTAAGGATATTTTTTGATTTCACAAATAAACAGCTGTATGTCCAAAAGACTTTCAGAATTTGACACAGCCATAACTACGATTACGTCAGATCACCGGATGTGTGCACTGCTCAATAGACAACAATGTACTGAGAGCCGGAGTAGTGTGTGCGGGCACGCTGCGGTATGGAGGGGAACTGCGGCGAAGAATGCACGGACAGTGGACGTGCGGTGCCTGAGGTCAGCAATCTCGTCTGTCCATCAGTACGCTACTGTCTTCCCCCCGCGGCGTCTCGCTCTCCTGGGCATAGACACATCGCAGGCGTTCCGTATGAGGCGCATTGTCGCGCCGACGACTTCCTCTGTCGGACCCAAGCTGTTCATCACCGCCTCCTTTCCGATCGCGATGACATCCTGCAACAAATCCTCCTCCAGTTTGGACACGTTCCAGGCAGGTGTTCGGCTGGGTTCAGCTATGGGCGAATGCTGAACTCTCCGCAGGGTGAAAGTGATATACTGATGATCACTACCAGTATAATCTTCCAACACCTCCCAGTTCATGACGCTGTGCGCCAATGCGTCGGATACCAAAGTGATGTCCGGGATTAATAATAATACAATATTACTGTTAATACTACTACTACTACTACTACTACTACTACTACTACTACTACTACTACTACTACTACTACTACTACTACTACTACTAATAATAATAATAACAACAACATTGACAATAATAATAATAACAATAATCATAATAATAAGAATTATTATTATTATTATTATTATCGGTCGTCATATCCAGTCACATCTGGGTTTTCTGGCACCAAATTTAGGACTACTTGTCATTCATTGTTACGTCAACGACTATTTATGAAATAACTTCAAAATATTAATTTAAATTATTAGTATGATTAGAAGTATATGTATCAGAACTTTCACATTTTCCATTTTAAAGACTCATAAAACGAAGATTATTTGTAATGAACTTTTGCCCTTTACCAAAGTAAACATTTTTGTAATTCCTCTAACGCCTTAAAGTTTGCTTTCTGAAATTGAGAGTAAGTAATAATAGTTTTTGTTACACGTGTTGATTAACGGTGTTAGCGAAACGAAACGTAGTTTCGTGTTTCTGCTTTGTTGCAGCAACGGTTCAAACATTTACACAGCCTTGAATAAACAATCAGGATATGTGCATAATGATTTATGTTCATTCAGACGTGTTCGTTGCAGAAGTCAGTTAATGACTGTTCAGTCCTGACAAACTATTCACGCCCCTTAGCTTCTCTAATTGTTCGTCTTTCTTTGTACCCAATCAGTACTAGTTTACTTTGAGATAGAATTCAGTAGAACGTTTAAACTTAATTGTGAACTAAAATGCGTTGCTTGTTTTAAAAGATCACTACTTTTCAAACAGCTGTAAAGTAGGAAGTCGGCAAACTGTAGCTCCTGTTAATTCTATCCTGACGTAAGCTTACATTTAAACTAATTATTTTCTTATCGATGTAAGTGGAAAGTTTGTGAAATCTTTGAAAATTAATTTTCTTATTGTAAGCCATTCCATTACATCGTATCTCAACCTAAGTAAAGCAAGAGATTCAACAGTATTGTAGCAAGAAAACTTGAAGGACGGCTTAACTGTTTGTAACTGTAAATTTTTTATAACAGTATTCTGATGTGTAGATACGTCGAATTACGTTCCACCACGTATATAACAGGCATACATTCTTTGCGTCTCTCATTTCGTATTATTTACATGTAAACAGACACTAAAGCTACATATAACTGGGTTTTGTCTTTGCTTGTTTCAAGTGGCTTACTAAAACGATTTTCTGTCAATAGAAACTTTTGATCTGTGGTGATAAGGATCTGTCGACCACAAGTAAACTGTGAAGCAGATTGCAGTCAATTGACGAAAGCACACTGCGGCTCTACCGCAACCCAATTATTATGTGCCAATTGATGATAACTCTATGTCAGCTAATTACAATAACTGTATTTTGAACTAACCTCATGAACGAGGGCACAGAAAACAGCTGCAGATCACAAAATATCTACATCAGGTATACAGTACTTTAAAAGTCTAAAGTTGGCATCTATCTTTTTTTTAATATGAAAACGCTGTTGGACAAATATTTTGGTAAAAATTATCTAGTATTCTTTAAACAATGGTAAGTTTTCTTGAAAAGTGCATTGTTAAAGAACAGCGTTCTTGATAAAGATTAATAGTTTCTAAAGGTGCAAACCATCTGAAATTTACTCCAGGGTTCTCAGGAGTACGGTAAGAGCTGAATGAATAGTGCAGTTTTTTGTAAATGGGCTGATCAGTTCAAAATGTGTTACTAATACTAATGAAAGTATTACTAATACCCGGCGGCGTCCAGGTCGACCAGATCAAATTTCAATTCTACTTCTGAAATCCCGTATAGATGAATTTATTCAAGGAGACAGTTAGAGGGACCGTTAATAATTTATTGATTATGCAATCGTTGATACAGCCTGTTTAATAATTTATTTTAAACTGAGAACCTGCAAAACGTGTTCAAAGTGGGTTCCGAGTCACTTTACAGAACATAACAAAACAATCAGACTTCGCGTGTTTAGGAAACTTAACGTTATTATTTGGTATAAGAGGATTAATGTTTGGCAAGAACTGTGATTCGTCATCATTATGAGCCAGAATCCCAGCGGCAAAGCATGGATTGGAAGCATTCCGGTTCTTCAGTCAGAACAGTAACGAACAGTAAAGTATTGCGTAGCCATCCAAAGTGCCCTATTTTCACCAATTTTTTGAAAGGAGAGTGTACTATCAACATTGGCTACCACAGAGATATGCTTGAGAATAAAGTGAAGCCTGCCGATATAGAAAAAATACATAGTTTGTAGAGGAAAACAGTGCTTTTCTACAGAATAATGTGTACGCGCATACTGCAAAATTAACGCTGTAACTCATTGAACAATTACCCTTGGAAGTTTCTGCCTCACTCGCCTTGTAATTAACGCTGCAACTAATTGAACAATTACCCTTGGACGTTTCTGCCTCACTCGCCTTGTAATTAACGCTGCAACTCATTGAACAATTACCCTTGGAAGTTTCTGCCTCACTCGCCTTGTAATTAACGCTGCAACTAATTGAACAATTACCCTTGGACGTTTCTGCCTCACTCGCCTTGTAATTAACGCTGCAACTCATTGAACAATTACCCTTGGAAGTTTCTGCCTCACTCGGCTTGTAATTAACGCTGCAACTAATTGAACAATTACACTTGGAAGTTTCTGCCTCACTCGCCTTGTAATTAACGCTGCAACTAATTGAACAATTACCCTTGGACGTTTCTGCCTCACTCGCCTTGTAATTAACGCTGCAACTCATTGAACAATTACCCTTGGAAGTTTCTGCCTCACTCGCCTTGTAATTAACGCTGCAACTAATTGAACAATTACCCTTGGACGTTTCTGCCTCACTCGCCTTGTAACTAACGCTGCAACTCATTGAACAATTACCCGTGGGAATTTCTACCTCACTCGCCTTGTAATTAACGCTGCAACTCATTGAACAATTACCCTTGGAAGTTTCTGCCTCACTCGCCTTGTAATTAACGCTGCAACTCATTGAACAATTACCCTTGGAAGTTTCTGCCTAACTTGCCTTGTAATTAACGCTGCAACTAATTGAACAATTACCCTTGGACGTTTCTGCCTCACTCGCCTTGTAACTAACGCTGCAACTCATTGAAAAATTACCCTTGGAAGTTTCTGCCTCACTCGCCTTGTATTTAACGCTGCAACTCATTAAACAATTACCCTCGGAAGTTTCTGCCTTACTCGCCTTGTAATTAACGGTACAACTCATTGAACAATTACCTTTGGAAGTTTTTGCCTCACTCGCCTTGTAATTAACGGTGCAACTCATTGAAAAATTACCCTCCGAAGTTTCTGCCTCACTCGCCTTGTAATTAACGGTGCAACTCATTGAACAATTACCCGTGGAAATTTCTACCTCACTCGCCTTGTAATTAACGCTGCAACTCATTGAACAATTACCCTTGGAAGTTTCTGCCTCACTCGCCTTGTAATTAACGCTGCAACTCATTGAACAATTACCCTCCGAAGTTTCTGCCTCACTCGTCTTGTAATTAACGGTGCAACTCATTGAACAATTACCCTTGAAAGTTTCTGCAAATGTATAATTGTAGCATGAGATTGTGTCAAAAAATAGATAATATGTTAAGTTAATAGAATAAACTGTATTAAAACAACAAACGTTTTTTCTTTACTTCTTGAATGACGCTTATGTTACGTTAAACTCACATGTAAAGGCCTTCAGTAAAGACGCTTAGTGTTACCTACAATGGTTTAGTGTTTGTACTGTATACAGTGTAATGATACGTTTTCCATTTAAATTAAATTTAAAAATTTATAATTAAATAATTAATAATTAAAGTAAATTAAAGGATATAACTTAGTGTATAACATTATAACATGTATAACATTAGTACGTAGGGAAAAGACATTTCATGAAATAACCTAGGCTTTCACGGTTTAAGTCATTATATAAAACGTTTGGTCTTAATGGCGATTTGTGTTTAATAAAAATTGGTGTTATTGTTTCTTGCAGTCTTTTGGCAGTTCGCGCGGTAACAGTCTACAGAGCGGTTCTACTTTAACTGCGAAAACGATTTTACTTTTTACTATAAAATTATATAGTACAGTATATAACAGTATATAGTATACTATTTGCTGTATATTTCACGCTCGAATTATAATTCGAAACACATCGAATTAAAAAACGATTAATAAAATTCTTGTCATTAGACTGGAAAATCGAACTTAATACCGAGAGCTGCGAGATTTATTTGATTCACTTGGGGTTGTGGGTTTTGTTATTGGAAATTAATACAAGTGTTTTCCACTCTCCGTATTCCCAGAATTCATATAATTTAACTTCGCCTTGGAACCAACGATATGTCACAAAATACTGAATAATCTCTTAGCTTACGGTTGTCGGTTTTCTGTCACAAATTTAGGTGCAGGACTTATTACTATTCAGCATCCAAATGTAGCCTATATGCTTTTAAATACATAACATTAGTTACGTGCTTTAAAGTTTAATTTATCTGAATGTTTAGTTCATCTTACAAAACTACTATGATAAGAGTGTGTTGAGAAATAAATACAACAGAGAGAGAGAGAGAGAGAGAGAGAGAGAGAGAGAGAGAGAGAGAGAGAGAGAGAGAGAGAGAGAGAGAGAGAGAGAGAGTTTATAAGGCGTTGTGCTTCATATTGTACTTCTGTAACACTAAATATACATCTGCATTAAGTAGCAAAGTATTGTCGTCAGAATACTGTAAGACAATAGTACTGTTTACGTTAGATTACCTGTTTATATACATAAGACTATAACATAAATGACGTCTACATAACAGTATGTGATGTTGATAATAATAATAATACTCAAGTAATGTTTACCTCCTTCTGTTCACATCGTGGTTTTCAGTACTCCGACTAACATAACAAATTTTAGGGTTACCTTTTAAAAAATTATAAAAGCCTACAACTAAAGGCTTCAGCCTAACGACGTCGGCCAGGAGTGTTGCTCTACTGTATGTTTTGTTATCACCTACATTCTAATTGCTCAACGAAGGTGGACATTTGTACATACTAAGACGCAAAACAATACTTACAGAGCCGATACAGTAATCTTGCTGCTTTTGGGCAGTACAGAGTAACTGTTTATTTCCGAGGTTTTATTTGAAGCTGCCTGAGTTTTACAAGAGCACTAAAGTCTTCAATTATGTGATTCACTACACGTTCTACATCACAATGGCAGACGGATTATTCTTGTCCTTGTAAGAGGTATAAAGACGTGGCTTTAGTGTGTCCAATTTACAGTTTGGTGATGCAAGCTTCATTAGGACTGCGATAACCTGCCATTTGGCATTTACTGACGCTCTGCTTCACGGCAGAAAGCTTGCTCTGCCGTGTATTCCACATCTGCTGGCACACATTATTCACTGTGATTGCAGCAGCTACTTTTGCATTGTCAGATCGTTTGGAAATCGCATCAACATCGAAGTGTGGGCTGTCAGCAGCGTTTCTCAATGTTGTGTCAGCTTCTTCATTACTTTCAATACCTATGTGACCTGGACACCAAACAAAAGTGAAAGATATACCAAGGTATCCTAACGCATGGCATAACGCTTTGCAATAACAGATCCACTGTGGTCGGTTTGTCTAAGGCAGTTAGAAAACTTAGTGAATGCGTACAGATAACAAAGTTTGGTGGTTATAAACTTGCTGCCTTGACTAGAAATGGAAAGCGCCTTCGATGACAAACGTACTACTCACTCTGCTCTCCGTCATCGAGCCATCATGTGTCTGTCAAATGTTAAGCCCAAAATTTGATTTATATTGCAGCGATCGCCGTTCATGGTTAACATTGGTCCGGATGCGTTCCTCGCTTCCGATAGACGTAGATGCAGGTCGTGTTTGTTACCAATAAAACGTGTGTAGAGCTTTGCATTTTACGTTTTGTCATTGCCTTTGCTTTGGCTGAGTGAAAAGCGCAAGATCGTCAACCTACAACACTTCCCAGTTGACGTTTCTATAAGCTCAAAGAACTGCAATGACTGCAGTTCCGCTGGATATGATATGTAGCTGCTCAAGTGATAGAGGCTAGAAAACTGCCTGGTCATCTTTTGTACTTTCATTTACATCTGTAAGTGTGCAAGCAGCATTGAAACTTGTCCAGACAGCGGTAGACAAGCTATCTTTCCGGCATGCGTATAATGAATGGTTCCGCGTTGTTATCAGCTCTGGTAAGCGGTCGCTTCCGTGAAGTTCTGGGAGCACTCTACGCAGGAGTGAGGCAAGGCTCGGAGTGGAGACAGAAAGATCGATAGTCGAGAAAGTACCATTTCCAACATTGAAATGTGTACACGCCTGTGTTTAAAATGATAAGCGCGTTGTTAAGTAATATATCGCTAGTTCTTAATGTAGCTATGTTCGTACTATGACAACCCCAAGTGGACTATAGACGTTGAAGTCCCCAACAAAGAGTAATGGTAGCTGTTCGATCAGATCCTGTACATGTTCTGCTCGGTATGCAGGATCTTGTGATCTTCAGTGGCTGCAATAAACTGATACCTACTACTTCTAGAGGCGTAACGAGCTGGATATATTTGGCGTGGTATGTATTCCTAAGAAAAATAGCATCGGGCGGAATGTGTGTCACATCATAGCGGGAGATCCCATATTGAAAAATTCTTGTGGCCTCAAAAGTGTTTCCTGCAGACAAAAACATATCGTCGTATACCTGGCCAGTAGCATATTCAGTTCGCAATAATGAGACTGTGGAACCGTTGATATTCCACTGAAAGATGCTCTCCATGCTGGATGTTGAAGAATCATTCGCTACAAATCGGGCTTACTTCCTCGGCTTCTCTTTCGGCTAGTTTTTGTTCCTCTTTTTCTGAAGATTGACGAGATCCACTAGGTCACCGAGATCTGCCCTGTACTTCCTGAACAGAAACCTCTTGCTTTTAAACGGGACAGTTGCGAGATCTTAATGAATGCTGATCACCGCAAAGGACACATTTTATAGGGACTGTCGCCATGGGCAGACTTACCACAGAAGTATGTCCGACGTGATGCAGTGTGTCCGAAATGTAAGCACTGAAAACACTGATTTGAGTGAGGGTTAAATACTCTCACACTCGTAATACGAATGATTACTCAGACCTTTTATGGTAAAGCTGTCTTGTCGAAGGTGAGGACGTTCTGATGTCTTGTACGACTGATCCAGCGCAACCGTTGAGAGCTTTTTAAATAAGGAAAGGGGTCACTTTTGCGAAGTGACCTTCTTTCCGTTTGACAACATGGTTTGGCATTACCGGCACATTGGCAATGGGACAAATCTTTCTGCATTGACCAACGAAAAACGCCTCCTCCTCATCACCATCCGAGGGGTTGTTTTTACTGGACGAGGGTTTCAAGGGATCCTTCAATCTCACAGAATTACTTTTTGAAACTGTATGTAGCTCCCACCTGGAAATAGGAGACCATGCGGCAGAACCCCCGGGTACCGCAGCTAGGAATAAGTACTACAGAGTGCATCCAGGTACCCTGAGGCCATCGTTCGTAAGTCACTAAGGTAGAGCCATCCACCCTTTGGCAAGATCGCTCCCACCGTGGGTTATGTTTGTGTTTTCAAGCGGTACGTAGGCCTACAAATTTGTCGAACTTACCAGTTCCCTGTTAGCCAGCTAAACTGTAATAAACTGTAACAGCTGTAGCCCGCCTCTACGAAGGGCAAGATGTTGCAGGATCGCTCATAGGATGGATTTCTGAAGCTTTTTTTATTTTTATAATAATAATTATTATTTAATGACACAAATTTGTAATGTGTATATAAAATATACATCAATAAATATATTACACAAATGCAGTTATAATATAAAAAATGTGAAATTATTATACTACAGTGACATAAAAATTACAAAATGCCTACAACGTTAATATATCGGGCCCCATGTTTAAGGCGACATATTTTAATGTGCCGTTACATTCTTGTGCGTGCGTGTTAGTGTGTTGTATGTATGATTAACACATTACATATTTAACCAGGCCGTGCGATTTGAACTTATTTAAATTACGTTTTAATTTACGTTAAAACTACTCACATACAAAAATTAAGTTTGTAGAGAGGAGAGAGTATCGTAGGATGGAATAAGTAAGATAAAATTAAAACTTCTAAAAGTGTGTTTTATTATTTTTATATCTGAAAGTTTAAAAAAATGTACGCCTCTTCATTTTGGTTTGCTCTCGTGTGTGTGGGAATATTTCCCAGGCAGCCAATAATTGCAGATGATCTTCCACGGCTATGGTTGATTCTGAAACGTTAACAGACGAGCCTGACAAACTTGTTGAGGTTATTTAAGACGACCTCTCTGATCGATTTCTGAATCGAAATGTACTTGGTGTCGCTTTAAGCACGGTCGGAGCTCTAAGAACTAATGAAGTTACCCATGTTGCAGAAAATAAACACTGCAAGTTGATTAGCTTCAACAATACATCTGCAATCAGAAACAAAGATTTTTCAAAATCTCTTCTAACATATAGAAATGCTAAGTTGTCTAATTTGTGGCAATCGAGAACATTCGATACCATGTAGCTTGGGTAACAAATTATATGCATTTGAATATACACTACGTACATTTATGTATTTGGGTTTTCTCTGTTTACGTGGTGTCTCAGTTTATTAACGTTTTTGTTTAAGGTAATTGTTAATCTTTTTCTTGCGTATAGCGATGTATTACCGCTACGAAGCTCTTGTTAGGCGCGCGCTCCAGCGTGTGCGGCTCTAGGATGATGACAATGATGATGACTGTGATGATTCTGATACTCCCAGGTAGATTATTGGTTGTATATAGACTATTGCATCATCATCATGATAGTTATGGTGCTCCTCCGTCGAAGTTGACGCACGTCACAACAGTACTGGTAAATTTATTACAATCTGATGATTATAATCATATAGAGGTTTTAACGTTTATTCACACAATTTTACCTTTCCTTGCTTTTACAAATATGTTTTATTTTCGTTTTTTGCACTTTAGGTAGAAAATGTAGAATACATTTTTTAGAGTGCTGAATAGTAAGTAATTTTCTTCAATGAACAACTGATTACAATTGAAATTATAAACAAGCTTTTCTATGATACTATTAAGTTAAAGTATTTTATATAAAACTCCAGACTGCACGTAAACAGAGGCATAGCTAGGGGGGGGGGGCTAAAGGGGCAGCCGCCCCGGGCGGCAAAGTGAGCATAGTCTTGAAAAAATTGTTTTCAGTTTATAAAACTACAAACAGCTTGTTCTTTGATATGACTATTCCTTTCATAAAAGAAGCATAATCAACCAGCTTGTCTGTTATCATAAACCTTGCGTGATAAACAGTATTAGTCTATTTATGCTCAAGCATCGTAATTACGGTTCATTATGATAATAAATTTGTAGTAATTTTTATGAAAAAATTTGTAGTGACTTTGTAGTGAGTTGTTGTGCTGGAAAAGAGAACTGATAATCATACAGTATTAGCTTTGTATAGATAATCTTAACTGCTCTTCGTATACAGACAAATATATTATTTACAAACGTATAAAAAAAACGTTACGTGGGCTACGTATGTGCAATTCTTCCCGGTTCGACGCAGCGAACGTGTTGATGAGTATCTTGAGTGTGCGGTTTGTTTTTGGTTGTACGTCTTGTGGGTATATCTACAGTACGTCACGTGTATGTCATCATACTAATACTATTATTGAAAATTGATTTTTTTAAATTTTATTTGAAGGAACTACAACAAGTTCCAAAGAGTTTATGAAATCTTTTAATATAGGAAAATCGAACACTGAGTGTCATAATATTACAATTATTAAGGAATCAACTTGCTATAATAAATTGGATGTTGTTAGCGACGAGGCTGTTGATAAATACAGTAAAGTTAACGACGTGAATACTTGAAACTGTGAAAGTGTCAAAGTACAGTTACAAGATTCAGTTGGTTCTAGTACCATGGATGATGTTGCATCGTGCAGTCTTGAAATTACAGGCGATGAAGGACAAAACATTATTAGCAACAATGTAGACTGTGTTCTCGGTGCTGTTCTACAAGATATGGGAGCTCATGTAAATGTTACAGGCAGTGACATTTTTTGGGACGTCTATTCGCCTTCTGTTCCTGTTCTGCTTATAGATGGAGTGTTATTAAATACTTCGTAAATATTACTCTAAAAGGACGTTGTGATACCAGATGGAATTCAAAATCAGATACGGTGAAAGCAATATCCACTCAGGTGGATGAAGTGATTGCTGCACTGGAGAAACAGAGGGATACACCGACTGAAACAATTGATACGAGGGTAGATGGAGCATTAATAATTAATGCGATAGAAAACTTTAACTTTTTGACCTTGCTCTTTTTCTGGACAGATATTCTTTCTTCTATGGACAAAATCAAGAAAATCTTGCAGACCAAAGGAATAAGCTTTATTTAAGCATTGACACTTCTGGAGAAGGTAACGGACAAATTAAACGTTTGGAGGAATGAGCTGTGTGACAATGTCATTTCTAAGGCAGAACAGGTATGAAATGAATGAGATGTCAGTATCACAAAAAGGATAAGAAGGAAGCGCATGATGCCAAGGGAGTATGCAAACGGATCTGCATTAACCGTTTGGCAAGAAATGCGACGTTCCCTAATAGAAATTTAAGACAAACTGTTACTTAAAATTTCAAGCCGTTTCTGTAACGTAAAAAGAGTTAGAAAAACGCTTTGGGCTTTGCAAATTTTAGGCGTTCGTGAATGATGGGGAACAGTTCGTGAACATTTTAAGGAACAGCTTTCCCAAATCAATATTAAGTGCACAGTGCTTGTAAAACTGTATTCACATGACCTAAACAGTGAAGAATTGTTCAATGATTTGAAAGACGTCATAGTTTTATTAACAAGAGCAGAAGTTAACGGAGAACAAATGGACTTTACACCTCTTGGACTGCTACAGTAATTTCTTCAATGGGATTAGAAGCCTACAAAACACTAGCAACAGCTTTACAAATTTTTCTTACTTTATCAGTGTCTGTGTCTTCTTGTGGAAGATCGTTTAGTAAACTTAAATTGATTAAATCGTACCTACGATAAAAATATCTCAAGACGAGTATCAAATCTAGCGATACTTTCAACTGAAAACGAATTGCTTCATCTTTACATTACAATGATTTAATAACCGACTTTGCATCAATTAAGACGGGGAAAAGTTACATTTTAAAATGACTCGTTTTAAATATTTATTAAATATTAAAAATAAATATTAAGTGTTTATTAATAGAAAACAGAACCATTAACCTGTAATGGTAAGTGATTTATTTTCTTACTTTTAATGTAGTTCTTTATTTAACTTTATGTTGCTTTAGGATATTGTTTTGACGATGCCCTTTAGACCTACAAGGAATTTGCATGTTTATTAGAACATTTTTATGTTATAAATTTGTTATATTACTACATTTTTTTTTAGTCTACATTTGTTACTAATAAATATATACAAACTGAATACCGATAATATTATAATATGTAATTTCTTAATTTTGACTTAACAGATGTTCTTAAGACGTTTCCTGGATGTACAGTCATACAAAAATTTACATATTTGCATTTATTAAGTACTTTGTTCACTGGATGGGCCTTCATTTTTTATCTTTTTTCCTTTTTTAATTGTCAAGGCGAGGCGGCCGACGATCTCCTTGCCCCGGGCGCCGAAAAGCCTAGCTACACCACTGTACGTAAACAAATGAAACTGTACCAAAGTATACAAAGGGCAGTACTTAACCCTTCTAACACACTGAAGGCCTCGCCGCGTGCTACTCAAAAAGTTACATTGAGCCTGTCTGGCCGGTAACTCAGTCAACAAGTAGGATGAGTACACACTCACTTATACACAATCGCTCCCAAGCTTAAGTAACTAATTTTGTTTAGACAAATATAATTTTAAAGAAGTCATCCTTCGAGTAACGTTGGTTTGATTACGAAACATCATTTTCTCGTTTTTAGTCATTTTAGTTATGATTCACGTAAGTCAAACATTCTTATGAAGGAGACTCTGAGAATTAACATTGTTTGTTAATAGGCCGAAGTGTGAATCAGTAAATATCACAATTTATCTAAATCGAGTAAAAAGGGCTACCCGCATTTAAATTTATTATCACTAATAAACAATTAAGTGTCATAGTAAGTATTAACATAAATCAATTATTGATTACCCCTTCAAATAAAGACGGCTATTCCATACTCTATTTAAGGGTGAAAAACATTCCACTATTTATAATTTCAAAGTATATTTCACTCTCTTTGTATAAAATGTAGTCACGAGGTATTAAACAAAAATTCCATAAAAGTATGTGGCTAATTTAAAACTTAAAATTATAAGCGTAAAAACTGTCTCACTAATTGTAAATTAAACGTGTAAAAATCAACTATTAAAGCACTTTATAATCGGGTAATAAATAATTAAAGACAAAAGTGACTTCGGTAGTTTGTATATATTGCGGTAGTCGGAACGTTAACGTCTAAAAGGATTACTCATCAAAGAGGCCATCGACATTGAAAACCAAATATCTTTTACAAAAACTAAGAAAATTAATGAGAGGTTGATGGGCGAGACAAAATAGAATAAAGAGTGGCTTAATTTTAACATACCATCTGCTTTAAACTGTTACGACTTTGTTTTGTAAGAGCCGCTCATATGCGATGATTTTGTTTTTACTGTATATACGAAACACACGCAAGTATATATTCTGACAGATCGAGGGGTTTGACTAACTTCAGAAGCATTTTAGGATGGTGTCTAAAAAATACATGGATATTAAAGTTACACAAATGAGTTTGATTTACTAGGTTGTTTATGCAATAAGATTTACAATAAGATTTTAGCAATCTTTCTAGTATGAATACAGTAGTATAGTTGTCTAAGTGTACCGAATATAACATGAGGTCCGTGTGGTAACTTGTAGTCCTGAGATCTTTAAATCAATCCAGTAATTAAATAATTCACTGATTTGAATGTTGCTATGGGAAAATCCATGTAGTAAAAATAATAAAATGAAAATGTATGAATTAACTCAGTTTACACTTGTGTATTGAACTAATATAAAGATTAGTTTCCTTGAAATATTTAAAAATATATAGTATTTAAAGTGTATTAAACTGACTTTAGTGATCAAGACTTATCACTTATATTTATATGTGTGTGTGTGTGTGAAACACGCGCGTGTGATGCAAGATTTATAAGTCAAAAGTGGAACACCATAATTACACAAAATTCATTGAGAGGAACAACAATATTACTAAACAATAGTAACTGTGTGTACACAAACACGCACGCACGCACACACTCAAATACACATTATAACAAAAACAAGTGGGTGTTGAGTAAATGTTTGTGTTGTAATTTGTCGGGCGTTACCTCCGCGCACTTTTGTTACTTACTCTGTTGACTGGATCCTCTGCTGTGATGTAGTCCTGTAACACAACTTAATACTATGTTTTTTGTGGGCGCCACTTGGAAACGTTTGTTCCAAGAAAAAAAATGTGATTGATAAAATTTTTAAATCTACGAAAAAATTTAAACAAGTCAGTTTAGCTTGGAATAATCAGTTAAGTTTAATGATTCTTCAAAAAACAAACAAATCGTCTGAAGGACTAACATTCATAGAAAAAAATTATAAAATTGCAGAGAAAAAATTTTACAAGTTATTATTATCCAATCAAGTATCGGCTAGTATATTTCAGATTTTGACTCAGTTGAAAAGCATGAGTTTAATACGTGAAAAATCTTTACTCTCAGGACGTGACTCCTTTGAACTACCAAGACATATCAATTAGATGCCTTACAAGAAAAAACTAAGTGATTTGAAGGTGTATGTGTGGCGTGTGAAGTACAACTGTGTGATAAATGTAACCAGGTAACAAATGACTTTAATTTTGGTAACTCACGTTCCAATGGTTATTTATTCTCGCACTGGACACTCCTTTCGGGTAGTTTCTCGATCTCGCCTCTTCGGTTGTACACTGAATCTATTTAAAGTCAAATTTTGCGATCATTACTTTTTCCGCACTTTTGTAAAAACGTTTGGCAGTAGAATCTCGTTCAAACGCCGCCAAAAGCTCGCCAGCTGCTCCGCGTTAATTCAGAAATTATCCGCCGCAGCGCTGATTCCCATGCAGTGTCGAGGAAGGCTTTGTGTATTGTATGTTTACGTTAGGGGGAATTATTTGTCAAGTTAGTCAGTCAATGCGAACACAGCAGAATTCGTTCTCTATTTAAATGTTTGGTCCCTCCTGGGCCGCTGGACGTTCTGGCTGCGTGATTTCTATTAAAATTTGCCGTATCGCTGCTCTATTTCAGCGATACATTTGGCGAAGATTCTCGTTGAGGTTAAGTCAGTCGGTATGTCTTTGTACGGGAAAAGCCTTCCTGCCGTGTCTTGTCGATTTCTCGCCTCTTCGGTTTCGCCTTAGCTGCGTTGATCAGTGTTGTGTGAGATGCATCAGTTCTGGAGTTCAAGTTTCAAGTGTTTTTCGGTCGAATTTGGTCTCGCTTTTATACTAATTCAGGATGACTGTTTTCATCGACTTCCAGTATATTTGTGTAAAAATTCTTTCTAGAATGTTCGAGAATAAACGAAATGGAATGTCATAGAACAATTTTCACTTCCGTAGAAGCTTTTAGAACGAATTTCTTATTCTTCATACAAAGGATATTTCAAAATTTACTCTGGTATTTATCAAACAGTTTTACATTAGTACTCACAATTTGTATGCCATTAATATATTTAGATTCCCTGTTTTTAACTGAATCTAGCGATACTAAATATGATTGGTTTCTAATTAACTTAAGTCTAATAAACAATACAATATACAACCCTCACCTTGAGTTGTTGTCATTGAAAACTCAATTTTTATAACAAAAATTGTTGTGGAGTTACTAAGTTCCTTCCACAAGCTGAACATCTACTACTACTACTTTCCTACAACAAAATAAACAAATTTTAACATAGATAAAACACAAATAAACAAATAAATACAATTTTATATGGCCTCTGCTCATGGCCTAGATTCTTGTCAGTTTTCTAATACAATGATTAGTCTTTTTCTTTAATATATGTATTATTTCACTACTGTACACACAGAGTTTATTATTTTGTCTATCTTTTGTGATACCTGGTTACTCTGTACATATATTATATTTATCACAAGATGACATAGCATCATTGATTGGTCTTGAGATGTCCTTTTTTTATGGCGTGACAAATCTCACTCTAATTAGTTAAATTCTTTTAGAATTGACTTTACTTTCAACTGAGTTTGTTTCTTATTAAGGTATACTGATGTATTGTACCTTTCTATCTTATTTTTGTTAGTATTATGTAAGTATTTAGCCAGATATGATTATTTTTGTACTGGATAATTGGTTTCAGCCATACATGGTATAAGTAAATATTTTGCTAACTTGACTATTACAATGTTAAAGTTGGTCAGGTATATTAGTATAGTTGCTTTATATCATATTACAGCTTTCTAATGCAAATTGGTTGCATTTTGGCAACATTAAATTCATAAATTATACAATATTAGATGCCTATTACATGTTTTTAGTTAACACTGTTTTTGGCTATTTTGACTGCTTTTTATTCATTTGACAGCTTCCTTTATTTAAGATAAATTGTTCACTATTGTCTGCTTGACAATTACATATAGTTTTTATTTAAATCTGATAATAATTAATTTTTTCATGAAATCTTGGTGTATGGTCTCAAATCCAACACATTAATATTTTTTGTCATAATAAATATATCATTTTTATTCTAACTTAGATTCTTTCTAATAATGTATTTAAGTCATTTAATACATTTATTTTATTTACATCACATAATATAATAATGGATCATGTCCATTTATTCACAAAAAATAGTTTTTAATACTCTATTCATAGTTATAAAACTTAATAATTATTGACTTTATTTTGGTTGATTCTGACATTATTTCTCTCTCTTATAGTGTCTTATGGTTTTTTCACTCTTATTCACTTTAATAATATATATGGGGTTTTGTCTTAGTCATAGTTTGGTCGTTTTTTCAAGTTGATAGAAATAATTATTATACAAAATTACACAATTTTTTAGGACTACTTGGGTTCGATACTGTTCACCTCACTTTCCTCTTATGCTAACTTACTATATAAACGATTTCTTTTATGGAACGTTCTGTGACGTTACAACATATATACTGGTTATTCATGGAATGAATAATATATATAACTAGTTTTAAGTGGAATGAATGCAATTTATATTAAACTAGGATATAACTTTTGTGGAAATATATTACTCTAAATTTGCCATTACTGTAATCTGAAAATACATGTGTTAATATTTTATTCTTGTTTTATTCCAGTTCAAAATCTACACACTATGAGTAGTCTTCTGAAGCACATAATACAGCAGGAAGGCATCAGAGGACTCTACAGAGGAATCACACTAAATTTACTAAAAGTAACACCGGCTGTCGGAATCAGCTATATTGTTCTGCTAAATATTCTATTTGGAACATGACTTCCAAATTGGTCATAATTCATTTTATAGGAACCGTCTGGTGAAAGCGAACACTTTCAATTTTTATATCGACTCTAATGGATTAAAAAGTCGTATTATTTAGTTTATTCCAATATCGCCTCATACAAAAAGGTACATATTTAGCGATTTATTCATGTCCCGTTACATTCACAAATATACAACAATTGATTCTTCTTACTACAAACACACATACACACATATTCTAATTATTCATGGAACGAATAATATACATAACAAGTGTTACGTGTAATTTATATTAAACTAGAGTATAACTTATGTAATAATTTTATAATTTAAAATTGCCATTACTCTAAAAATCATCTGTTCATATTTTATTCTTGTTTTATTTCAGTTCAAAATCAGCACTGTATTACTAGTCTGCTGAAGCACATAATACAGTACGAAGCTATCAGAGGAGTATACAAAGGATGACACTAAATTAACTGAAACTTACACCGGCCGTTGGAATTACATATAATCACGTCGGCCGTGAAAGCCTAAGATACAAGTTACGACTGCTCTACGAGAGGTTGAAGAGGAAAAAGCAGACCTGCTCTGCTCTTTAGCATTACTACAGAGGTGCAGTGACACCTCCTCATTCCTCGATTCCTCAAGGTTAAGAAAAACATATTTACGCCTTAGGCTGGGAGGATTTAGCGACGATCAGAGCAGGCGATGCTCCGCAAACGTATCCACCAGACCAGGCAAGATCTGGCCTATAACTATGTAAACTTGTTGCGATTTCGTTGGTTGAGAAGTGGTGTACTCGCTCGCGGCCACTGGGATCTGGTGGATAGCCTGACCAACAGCGATTATGAGGCCGTTCGTGAGAGCGTGAGAGCGCGGTACAAGATGAAGTACTAGGGAGAGAAGCCTGAAGATAACAACTACCAGGCTCGACGGAGCATCAACGCGGACAAAACGGTCATCAACATCTCAGGCAGCTGAATGAGAACGACACAGATGTTCTGGTGAGGGGTCGAAGTTTTATACCTGTCGAAGACATTATTGCCAATGTGAAAGCGGGAACTACACCGCTTCCACCTGCCCAGATGGATGACATTAGATTTGTAGCTGCTAAGATGCCTGATTTGAAGGCTGCCGTCCGGTGTTCTGAGGTGCTAACTGCCAGGTTGAACGGCCTCCTGCCTGCCGAAGGTCCATAAAGCCTACGTTCCACTGGTTCCACTGCGGCCCATCGTCAGAGCCATTGGTTTGCCTACCTACAATTAGGCGAAACACCTTACCGAGGTGCTCCGGTCGTATATCAGAAAGAAGGAATCATACGTCCGTGATTTGTCGCAGGATTTCTTCGAGACGCTCGTCAGGTTTGTGTTGCAGCCTGGCGACTTGATGGTGAGCTTTTCGACGTCGTCACGCTATTCACGATGGTGACCATGCAGGAGGTTCTCGGCCACATCGCCATCTTGTTCCCGGCAGACGTGACAGCTCTATTCCGGCAGGTTTACGCGATGACATATTTACAGCGACGAGTTCTACGAGATAGTTGATGGTATGGGTAGCCAGCTCAGTCCGGTAGTGGCCAACTTCTACATGGAGAAATTTGAGCGGCAGGACATTTCAACTGCCCCGCTGAAGCCGAGATGCTGGTTTCGCTACGTGGACGAAACTTTTTAGTCTTCTTAGCCGAACGTGCATTCGATAACGCTGACCATCGCGTTCTCTTCGAGGAAGCAGAGATCCTATTCATCGTTAGTGCGTACTTTACTTGCTTGCATATGGAGTCCGTTCAGATCCAAAAGCATAGTGCCGTCACAATGAATCAGCGTCCAAATCCAAGTCTAAGTGTGCGGGGCAGCAGCTTGACATGCTCCGGTGGTCGCAGTGTATGGACATTGCATTGCATTATTGGATGAGGTGTCTTCAACATGTGAAGCCGACATCTCTTGTACTGTTATAAAGAGAGGATTGTGATCGGACGATAAGTCCGACACAGACGAGACCTGGATGTGAGGAATCACGTTCTTGGCAACAAAAATGTCAAGAACATTCGGTTGCCGACTGATAAAGCGGAAGTGGGTCGGATCTTCTGGGCCGATGACAAAGTGCCGGGTCTTCAGAGACGAACCGACACACAGACAGATTTTTCGTAAGCGTTGGCAATCGGTTGTTCCATTTGGGATGTTTGGTGTTTAAGTCGTCGGATACGATGGTAGAGAGGGGCGGTAGAGGAGAACGTCCTATTCCTCGGATGGAGGCGTTGTCTACAGGGCAGGCAGGAGTTACGCCAAAACAAGGCGTAACTCTGATCAGTCTGCTTCCACCAACACCTCATAATCTTCAATGACAGAAGTGGTCTCGAAGGGGTAGTGGCTTATGGGATACCCGCCTGTGGACTAGTACAGCTGAGACTCCTGACAGGGGGCACCGAGGCCGTAGGGGACGATCCTGACCAAAACAAGTGTACGCTGGAAGGGAAAATGAGTGGTAGTCAGCAGATGAGTCTCGCAAAGATGAGTACATCAGCGTCGTACTCGGTTACGAATTTCATCAGTCCAGATCCTCGGGGGAGTACCCCATGGGCATTCCACGTAACGATCCTCAGGCTTCTAACTATTCAAAGGGATTAATATTAAGAGGATAGCAAGAGACTGAAGATCAAGTCAAGCATCGTGGTCGTATCACGAGCAGATCTGAAACTGGCGACAAGGTTTTCTGCTCAGGCAGTCAGCAGGTCAGCTGAGGTCCTGGAAGGGTCCTGAGATTCCTGAAGACATGGCTGACAGGTCCTGACCAGGGTCGCTGAAGGCGCAGGGCTGATGTACTGAGTATAGGTCTGCTCGCGTTGTGGTTGTGGAGAATGACAGGGCGCGGGGATTGCCGCTGAAGTTTTGCAGGAAAGGCCTGAGAAGCTTGTCGGCCGGAAGGTTTCCAGCTGTCGTTTGCTCTTTGGAGCGGAAAGTTGGGCAGTAGTAGTAGCCACAGCCGTGGATGCAGGGCGCTCCGGCAGGCGCCGGGGATAGTGGCTCCGGGAGCAACCAGAGTTGCTGCCGAGGCCTTTAAAGATGCACCGGTGAGAGGTGGGTACGCCTCACGCCGGATACGTGTAGACCCTGCTAGCGAGAAGGAGACCGTTGCATCTTCATGGCAGAGATGAACACTAGACATCCTTGGTGTTTAGGCGGGTGGTCTCCTCTGCAGTTGCAGCAGATGACAGTAAACCCCGTTTTCGGCTTATCACAACCGCAATGAGGCTCTGCACACCGCACACAACGCGGGCCTTGCAAGCAGAAAAAACTAGAATAGCCGAGCCTCTGGCAATTGAAACACTGCAAGAGGCGAGGCCTAGCGTCGAAGGTTCTGACTTACACCTGAAGTGCAGGAAGGTCTGGAGATTGTAAATCTCCCGACTCTGCTGATAGCTTTGTTTGATTCGCTCCTGGGACTTCGTTTTCCTCAAGGATGCCACCAGCTCTGCGTATATTCTGACGACGGAATACTTTTAGTGGAGGTCACTTCCAGAAGAGAGCTGGAAAGGAAGGTGTTGGTGGCGTGCGACATGATAGGCTCACTGGTGTGAGCAGAATAGGCTTCAAGTCAGCATTGCCAAGACTAAGTGTATGCTATTAAAGAGGGTGCAGCTAAGAATTAGAAAAGCTACTAGGAGAGTAGAAACTCACAGACCGCCAACGGTAAAAATAAAAGGGCAACCGGTCAGGTATTTCAAGGAGTATAGGTACTTAGATAATATTCTGGATGAAATGCTGAGCTTTGTTAATCATTTGAAGTATGTGGCAGACACGGCGACGAAAATATTCTAAATGATTTGACGAGGGGCGCAGGCGAACTGGGGTCTCGGCTATAAGACGTTGACAACATTGTATACAAGAGTGGTAGAAGCTATGATGCTGTATGGGGCTCCTGTTTGGGTCGACAAAATGAACTTGCAAATGTATGCCGATATCCTTTTGCGAGCTCAATGCACGATGCTGCTCACAGTCTATAAAGGGTATAGAACGACGAGTAGGGAAGCGCTGTAAGTAGTGGCTAATATTATGCCGATAGGTCTGAAAGCTATTGAAAGAAAAGACCTGTAACGCTAAGAATGACAGGGGTTGGGAATAGGAATGAAATTAGGAGAACATACATGAGGAAGTGGCAGGAAAGATGGGATAGAGCGGATACCCGTCAGGGCACTCATCTTCTTTTCCCGGGTGTTAAGCATAGGGCTAAGCTGGAAATAGGTATAAACTACTATAGCGTGCAATATCTGACAGGACATGGAAACTTTGGCGCTTATTTAAAGAGGTTTGGTTTGAGGGATAGTGATCTCTGTAGACGATGTCAAGTAGTTGACACGCCAGAGCACGTGTTGTATGACTGTTTTGAGATAGCAGATAGTCAAGCCCAGTTTAGGGAACAATTGATAGATATCGGATAAATACTGGATCTCAGAATGATTATATCCAGGACGAAACAGCTATGAGATTGCTTGCGACATGGTTGAGGTCCAATGGATGTTTAGTAGACTGTATACTGTAAATCTCCTCAAAGGGCCCTATTTTAAGAATTTTAACCAGGAAGCTGTTCACCGTTCTGCAGGTATCGCCCTATGCAACACGAGGACGGACACCGCTATCGGCGCATAGCCGAGAGCGACGAGCTCCTGCCTGATATAATCGGGCGCGGTATGGGTTGGCATCACGGAAATCACAACCTTAATTTCCAGTTCAGAAGGAAGCGCAAAGGTGTGAAAGGAAATATTCCTCAGTAAGAAAAGTCTGCACTAAGCGGAAGTCTGGGAAGCTATTGGTCGCAATTTTCAGCGAGGCACCTTGACACCTCGCCTCCACCTCGATCGATAGAAGAGCAAACTGGAAGGAACGAAGAAGCTGAGTGTAATTCCGATTATCTGGAATTAAAATCGGAGGAATCCGAGGTTGATTGCCTTACATTGCAATTATTGATGCGAAGTGTCTTTGCACTCGTGGGAAGATTGTAGCATCTGGGTGGAACCCAATGGCTGCCAGATGATATACATAGTGCTGGTTCAGTAGACTGGTACCTAAAACTTGAATGAACTACTACCAACACAGTCATTCGCTAGATGCCAGGGGAAGAAAACTTTAGTGTAAGGCCTGCTGCTGGAATCAATTCTGGCGACAGGTGTCAGTCACTAGAAGACGCCTTGAAGCGTCAGTCGGTCTCTGCGAGGAACAGAGACCTTCAGTCTGTGACAGGGGTAACAGAAACAAGCAGTACGGTCGCCGTGCAAGGAAAGAAGAAAGGACAACTTTAGATGGTTAACTCTGGGGCTGAGACTGAAGTTAAGTTTTTTCGGGGATTTCTTTATTGCGGGTCATAGAGAATCGCCCGAGGGCGTTTGACCCGAATTGGTGGTGGGGTTGCGTGATGATAATGGTCTTTACGTATGAGAAGGTTGAGGCCGCAGCTGCAGCAAAAAAAGTTACAGCTCTACGACCGGACAAAAACAGACAAGGCAGGAACTCGTAGACCTCCTCGAATTACATCATTTCTGACAAACCAAGGAGATCCCGATAAGAAACGGAGGGTGTTCGATTGGAGTCTTTTCAGTCTGCACCTGTTGACAGAAGTTGCCACCAAGCGGGAACACCATAAGTCAGTACTGATATGAGGAAAAACGACAAATGGTGACTTTCGTGCGCAACGTCAGGGGCTGCGACAACAGAGAAATGGAAATGGGGATGGTCGGGTGAAGAGTTTGAGGGCCAGGGACAGAACGAATTCGGTGAGAGAAGAAACTTTCAGCCCTCGCCTGATTGGATCATTTCTGACAAACCAGGGAGAGCTGGGGATGTAGCGGAGGGTCCGTAATTGGAATGCTTGGAATGCTTTCGAACGGACAACAGAAGGGCTGAGTGAAGACCAAATTGCAGGGGCTGCGTATGTAAGAATGGACGTATGAAAAAGCAAATAGATTGTGAGTTTAGTGCGCAATCCGATGAGAGAGAAAGGAGTATAACTTTGTTTTGACGCCACAAGCGCGGTGGAGACTACAGGCGACATGGGCTGCAAAGCTTAGGCGCCGGTTGAGTGTGACGCCCAAATATTTTACACACCGTTTCCATGCGATTTGGGTCCCGTTTATCGAGAGGGGTTGGGCATTGTGAAGTACGTTTACGGGAGAAGTCGATCGCCTCGGATTTCTCCGTATTCATCGCCACTCTCCACTTCCTTAGACAGTCCGGAAGCATGGCGAGCTGATGTTGCACCAAGCTAGAGGCGTAACCGAGGTTATCCGAGCTGGCATGGTACATGGGGTCATCCGGATAGAGAGAAAGAGTAACTCCAGGCTGTACAGGCAGATCATTCGTGTATACTATGTACATAACGGGGCTTAGGATAGAACCTTGAGGAACGACTGCGGCGATCGGTCGAACGGATGAGTACGATCCATCGCCGAATGAAACTATACAGCAGGAGGGCATACCGACCATGCAGGAGCCACTTGAACACCTTCAAGATAACTGGCAGAAGAGATATAGGGCGATGATTCTTGGGAAACGTACGCAGCTTTCGAGGTTTCGGGATCATGACAATTTTTAGACGTTTCTATAGGCTGGGGAAGTAATGGAACTGTGGACATCCATTGAACAGCTCGTGAACCCGTAAGATGAGACTTGGGGGAGGGTGTCGAAGAACTCACGCACCGATACGGGCAAAGTCGACTAAGGCCGAGACCACATCTGCTCCGGTCGAACGGAGTTTGGGAGTCAGCAGGAAGGCGGGAGAAGGAAGTCTGTGACCATGGCCGAGTGGTCGGTGTCACAGACGCCTCTGTGGACATTTAATTGCTCCTTCGTAGAATTAGCGTAGATGTCAGGTCAGCCTTGCCTATGAATCGGCGTGGATGAAGCCTTGCATTACATAGGGTTTGGCATCCTGTGCTGCTCGACGTATAGCGCTGTACTTGCTTCTGATTGGCTGATGGCGATTTTCAGCTGATATCGTGGAACTCTTAAAAGTTTTGTATAAGGCGGTCCTATTCGAAAACTTAGCCTTTGCCACAGTACTGCGGTTTTACTGACGCACACGTTGTCAATCGTTTCAAAAACCTGGTCACCAGAGGTGGCACAGGTAAGGCCAAAAGGCCTAATTATAACATTGATCAGCATAAAAATTATAGTAGAACACGGCCTTAGAATCCGTATAATAATTTGAATAATTATGAAGCCGACCGTGAAAGCCTAAGAAACAGTTTATCTTTCTTATAATTTAATGTTACTTATCCTTATTTAACTTTTCATTAAATTTTATGTAATTATTATAATTAAAATAATTTAAATGAGTTCGGAATATTGTACGCAGTATTTCAATGCCTTTTGTGTGGCCAGCCTTAATTAGACAGATGCAGTTGTTGAGGCAGAAATAGGCTAGACTAAGGAACCAAGAAAATACTATAATGAATTATATATTTGTTAGAATATATTTATTAACTTTAGAAAAAACTATGTAATGCCTAAAAGAGAAAGGTAATTAAGAAATACAGAAATACTGCCTTGAAAGCAATGAACCTGAGTAAAAGAGGTTTATATCTTGACATAAAGTCAAGATAGGCTATGTGTATATTGTTCACTCTTTATTTCTGGATGCAAAGTCTGTGAAGATGACAAAGGTGAAGCAAACTGAAAACCGATAAGACGTTTAGTGAGCAAAAACATATATTTTTCACTATTTTTGCAATATAAGATGTTTTAAATAAAATATTTTCTTCTTCAATATTGTGTACTGAATTCAAAATAAGAAACTATCCTGCTACTAATTTTGTTTTCTGAATACCGTGATTCTAGTACTGTGCTTGTAACTGATACGCGTTCAGTAGATGCACACTTCAATAAGCCTCTTAATATACTGTGTGGTGTGTATGTTTACTAAAATGACAATTGCAGTGAATCGTGGAAGAAGACTTGAAGAGTAGTCTCTGGCAAAGCCGCGAAAGACGCAATAAAATTGGGGGAAGGATTAAAGCTAGCCCAGCGCCACGACTGAAGACTTTATACATTATTAATACCTTTCTACCGTGGGAATATAATATTTTAATAAAAAAAAATATAAAAGTTAATTGTGCTTCACAAGTATAAATATTAATAATAACAAATTACATATAAACGTCAGTCTACAATGTACTATACGAACATAACAGTAATTATAAGTAATACACACAGAAACACGTATGCACATTTATATCCTTGTGTAGACATAGGCTGTAAGTATTTATGTAAGACAAATTGACTCGTTTAGTCGTCTTACATACGAGTATTTGTATTTGTTTGTGGTGTGTGATAACAAAATAAATTATACAGTAGCTAGGTGTTGTTAATTTAGAAATTTTAAATATATAAAGATGCATTGCTGTAGACGTAGGCTTGTATTATGTTACGTAGTAACATAATAACAGGGCAAAAAATATAAACTTGTGTATCGTATGACGTATTACTTAATATTTAGCAGACTCTTGCACTTAGTAATTTTCTGATATGTTCGTAAACAATATAGGTAATGCTGACAGCCGGTGCTACTTTTAATAAATTTAGTGTGAGCCCTCTATATAAACCTCTGATTCCTTCTTGGTGTATTATGTTCCTGAGAAGATGACCCAGTGTGTGTTCATTTTGAACTGGAATAAAACAAAAATAAAATATTAACATATTTTTTTATGTATTTTGAGATTTAGTAGTGGCAAATTTAGAGTATAATATTTCCACATAAGTTATATTCTAGCTTAATAGAAATTGCATTCATTACACGTAACACTAGTTATAGATATTATTAATTCCATGAATAAACAGAAAATGTGTGTGCGCGCGCGTGTGCGTCCGTGATTGTATACACATGGTTACTATTGTTTAATATAATTGTTGTTCCTCAATGAATTTTGTTTGAACACAATTTTCCACCTTTGATATATTCCACCTTACATCACACGCGCGCGTGACACACACGCAAATATAAGTAGTTATGTCTTGAACAGTAAATTTTTCCTGTTTATATATAGTTAAACTTGTTTAATTTTAGCAGAGGAGTATACATTATCGTTTGAGAGAGCATAATTTTATACCTCAGAGTAACATAATTGACGTAATTGAGATATGTCTATACACAAAATCAAATTAGGTAAGCATTAATGTGTTTCATTATAACTGTTACAAAAAATTACTATGCAAATTTCAAAAATTTCATTAGTCTATTACTGTGGTCCTTAATTGGAATCTTCCGTAACTGCTGACGTAGCTATAAAACTCTGAAGCTTTTCAACGAAATCTCACTTGGAAGCACCGCTGGTAAAGACATCCTGCGATCAATCGAAGAAGTTGGGAACAGTCATCAGAAATTGACAATTTACTCAGAAAGGTATGATGCGGCAGTTTGTGAAAAGGCGCAACAAAGTCTAAATATGTGGCATCAGACTGGCCACGACTATTAACTATTTAACCGGCAACAAACAAACAAAGTGTGTAACTGTAAAGGCTCAATTATAAAGACATGTTGGTGGAGAAATGATATTTGAAAAACTCTTCTTTACATGTGTTTGCATATAATCTTTCAAAAGGAATTTCGGATTAACGCCAACAATAGAAAATGACCGAAAATATGATAATAGGCTACACTAAAGCTTTCCTTTGGAATAGAATTCACAACAGTTACTTTATGTAGTCATGAATAGTCTCCAGAGATTAAGCTCCAATTTAACAGCTAGGTTAGAACTGGAGCCAAAATTGCAGCCACATATTTGCCACAGCCACATTATTAGTAATCGAATCCCATCAATACCAACTGTGGTCTTCTCATTCAGATCTTTTATCATCGATCGAAAGAATATGAGTAACTCACACGGAAATGTTGCTAACAATAATCAATTCTTTACAATCAGTAGACAAGAAACACGAAGCGTTGTCGTCCTGGTCAAGCTTTTAATAAAGAGAACCAAAGTGCACACGTTACATAGTTATGTATTTTATCTGACACCACATAATCATGACCGACAATAGCTGGTAAAATATTTCAAACTTTTCGGAAGATATTAAGGTATTTCTCTAGAAATTGGAAAGTCTGCATTGGAAGTTCCCCGCAAATTTCTGAGCATAGTTTATGACAACGATCTTTATGACTTCTTTTAGATTTTTCATCTGAGATGATCGGAAGATAGATAATCATTTTTCAAGTCAACTTCTTAAAGGCTCTGTGCTCTTTTTCTTTTCTGAAGAGAAATCAGTTTTATTTGGTAACTCCAATGCATTTAAAGTAGTATTGAATATAATCCCGATCTATATAACATAAAAGGTTTCAACTGAAGAACGTATGTTGTTTGCCAGAAGAGCATTGCACCAGTTAATCTGTAAAAGGTTGAAGGCTAACGGAGAAACAATCTGTAACTTGCAGCGGAGAAGACGAAGGAATCGATGTTGTTTGCTCTTGGTGTTGTTCTCTACCTCTATATCTTTGTGTGGTAGTCTGAGCTCTATGTTCCAACAGGTGAATGGAAGTGTCAACCTTATCCATCTCACACCAACCTCCAGATGCACGTAGCTGGATAGTACTACATACTGTACGTTAGAACCAGCTATTCTATTGTTTAAATGATTTTACTAAATGTAGTACATAAATATCAGACTACAACAAATCCTGGCTCTGGAAAAAAACGAGTTGTAATGAAAAGGATTTCTAATGAATCCAGATCTAATGAATTGAGAAAATATTATAAAATTTAATATTGTTAGTTCAGAAATAACTAGGCTAAGAAACATCAACAAAGGAACAATATAACAGATTAGTAAGGCTTGTCAATCAGTTAGTATATGAATGATATAGTACGAACAAACAAATATGACAGCTAATGGAAGATTTAAACTATAAGACAACTATTAGGCCAACAGTAACATACCTGTGAATAGCCCAGCCGACAAGATAGAGACACGATAAAAACTAGATGCCAGCAAGGAGAAAATTTTAAGAACTATATGGAACAAAATATTATGCGAAGGATACCAAACGCAGAAATAAGAAACAAGTGCGAAATTCGGGATAGTTGGATTAAATACACTGATGACCAAATCTGATGATAAATGTTGTTACATATCACGTCACTAGAGTTGAAGAAGATTGAAAACCGAATCTGCCACAGGTTAGCCATTTGATTGACCTAGACATATTAAATGGTCTAGAAAATCAGGAGTCATTAGTTCCATGTAAGCCCACTAGCATGTTTCAGTCAATGTGTATTAACGTATAAACTGTAAATAAATATCTTAAAACACACACACACACACACACACACACACACACACACACACACACACACACACACACACACACACACACACACACACACACACACACACACACACACACACACACACACACACACACACACACACACACACACACACACACACACACACACACACACACACACACACACACACACACACACACACACACACACACACACACACACACACACACACACACACACACACACACACACACACACACACACACACACACACACACACACACACACACACACACACACACACACACACACACACACACACACACACGCACGCACGCACGCACACACACACACACACACACACTCACACAAGTTATACTTCTTACTTATACACAAGTTTAACACGCTCACTTGCTTTATACTTCTTAGTTATCTTTATATTCTCTGTATTTATCTTCTTAGTTTAATACAAAACATTAAATTAAAAACTAAAAAAAATGCATAATGTAACTATGTAAATTAAGTAAATGACTATACTACATGTAATCACAGAAAAGCGCTAACACAACTGGGAAAATACAGTCAGAATCTTACTTGAAAAAAAACTTTTTGCTCGGTCAAGCGGGGCCGTGCATGTACGGGACACGAGCCCTGCAACTGCTCCAGTTCACAAGTCTCACCACCAGTTCCCCGAGTCATTCCTGGAGACGGAGTCACCAGAACTCATTCTCCTTGGCTGGCTACGTACTAGACATATTCAATACAGATAAATTAAAATTCTTGTTACAGGAAAACTAATTAACTTACTATTAATAGGTGAGCCATCTATAACTATGAGTATAACTGACATGATATAATGCAGTAGATAGGAAACAAGATTCATGTAGGCCTACATATTTTATAAGTATTTATATTTTAAAAATTGAACACAAAATATAATTTCTAATGAACTTTTGCAAGAGAATTTCAGAACATTTAGTACACTTAGTAGAACACTTGTTAGTTACATGTGGCGCGTAATAGTCTGTGTGTGTGCGCGCGCACGCGCCACCTGTCTACATGTTTGGTACATCCCTTAACATATTCACTGCCTGTTTGATTCATGTCTGCTTAATTTTTGTGCCCCTCTTCCCTTTTCAACCAATCCAACTCTCTCTCTCTCTCTCTCTCTCTCTCTCTCTCTCTCTCTCTCTCTCTCTCTCACGCTCTCCCATTCTATCTCTCTCTATGCTCATACATTCTTTTATTTTTCTGCAACATCACCATTCTTATTACTTTCACTCACTCCTCCTAATACAAAACGTTCTCTCATGCTGTTGTTAACAATGTTACAGATATTACTTTTTAGTTTATGAAGTGTTTTATTTTTTCTGCTGCTTTATCAAAGTAGGGTTTCCTGCTTTGCACCATGGTACATCAACAGAAAATTTCTTGTTAGGTAGTTTGTTAGAATGAATGAAGAAGACAGTCATGTTTTACAAGGAGAAGGCTTTTTTCAACATACGCAAAAGAATTATTACGTGGAAAGCATTTCTGAAATATTATATTGCAAAAACAGCATCTTACATAAAACATAGTGTTTGTGTCGTGATTTAGTCTCCGGAAGTAAACTATAAAAGCAAGAAAAGTTGCAAGCTTTTCGATGAATATCTATGAAAGAAGAGAGGCCGCAAATATTGAGGGCAATCGTAAAAAAAGAAACGGCCATAGAAACGGAGGGTAATTGTAGAAAACATAAGCCTATATTTAATAATGTAGCAAATAAACAGGATATGTTCAATTAAGAAATGTGTGCCTCGTACAACAAATAATTTATTACTCAGATGGTACAAAAGACGATATTTCTACTGCATCAACAAAACAGAAATTAATCGCAATAAAATGGTGTGCTACAATATTGCTAGATTGTGAACCAGTTCTAAACGATACTTACTTGACACGTTGGATGGAATTCAGTGGTTATGAAGAGGACCTGTGAGGGGTGGTGTACGGCACGCGTACATATTGGGGGGTGAAAAGAAATTAAGATGTTATTCAAAAGTGATATTGAATATCTTATTCAAAAGTTATTCAAACATAGAAATAGTTTTATTAAGTATTAACATACTTTTTTCTGTTGATCACGCTGAAATAAATATATCATGGAACACACCGTAAGTGAACAGCTTTCGTAGTTTGTCTACAATACAGTATATAATTCATGTCATGATTGCAACATTATGTCACACACACACACACACACACACACACACACACACACACACACACACACACACACACACACACACACACACACACACACACACACACACACACACACACACACACACACAGAGATTTAGTTTATAGTAACCGTGCTTATTCCTGTTGTTATAAACTAACCCACTTCACAGTTTTGTAATTCTTACATTATTTTCTTACATTATAATATTTTAGAAGGAACTGTGTTTATTTTTTGTTATTATTTTTACACATACTTCTATATATTTTCTTTAAAATGTAATCTACGACTATAATTTATATGTACTTGCCCTGCATCACTGGATATTATTTTCATGTTTAGGTTCTATATAGACAAAAACTCTTCCTAATTCTTAACAATTATTATTGTTTCTAGTAAAGATTTGTAATCTATAAACATCACAATGAAGCCGACGCTGAGAGAAAGAAGGCTTGCATAAAGAAGAACTTGAAAATGTGAACACAGTGACTACCAAATGACAAAATATGTGCATATGTGCATATGTGCGCACGCGCTCGTTTGTGTATGTATAAAATTAGACTCGGATTACCTGAATTGATTACTGACCGCAATTTTGATAATTTTGACTGTTCTACCTAATAATTTGGATAATTTCTTTTTCTTTTTATTTTTTATTGTTTATTTTTTATTACTTTTGTTTGTTATTTTTGTCTTATTCTTTTAATATATTTTACTTCTTATAAAAACACTTTTTCAGTATGTCGATAAAATCAGGATATTAATTGTTACCATGATTACGTATACGTTAGTAACAAACAAAATATATATTATTGGAATTGGAATACAATATATCGTAGTTCATCTAAAGGAGCCACAAAATTATATTTAAGTCTAATTTTGTTGTAGCCTATTCTGATAATATTATAATATTAATTATCTATCTATCTACATACGCGCGCGCGCGCACACACACATATGTGTATATATATAATGGTACTATTTGTACTACTGATGAGTGAGAAATAAAACAAAATGTTCAATTAATAATTAATTTTTTTATTTTAAAGCATGCATATTTAGATGCTCAACCTCAGAGCTAGTGTCACATATAATACAAAAAATTACAAACAATTAGCATAATTCAAATCATTCTTAAATTTTTTTAAATTACTGTAACAAATTATTAATCTTCAGCCTATTCAAAATATTTATAAAACAACAAGAGCACAGCCGCCATCTTAAGAACATTAAAGAGGACTCCAAAAAGGACGCTCAGACAAAAATTGTTTCAAATTTGTTTTAACTAAAGTTTAATCTTAGAAGTTTGTTTCATACGGTTCAGTTTAATGTTTATTATTTGAAAATCAACACTTAATGTAATTAATGTCACTGACACGTAACTAATCAACACGTAACTAATGTCACTCAATAACGTATACTTTTTATATGTTCAGTTTTATCACATAGTTATGCAGATGATATATCACAATCCAAGTGATGTGTTTGCAGTGCAGTTAAAGTTATTTCGGTATCTCGAACTAATGAGTTTTAAATAGGCTATCCGCGTAATTATTCTTTGTAATATTACTTGACTGATTATTTCTTCCTAGGCTTTCCGTTGTACGTTGGTAGTTACAGTTTGTCTTGTATATTATTCTCTTCGCCTGTTGTTAATTATATGTTTAGTAACTGTTTTATTTTTATCTTTGGACATAAGCATACCATGAAACGACAAACAAGATAAAAAGTGACCAGCTGCTTCAACACAGACATTGGCATCACGTAATAGGATAGGCACGAAGCAATTGATGACAACTGTGGTCACAGCGAACTATCCAGGAGACACCAGTATAACACATACAAGCCCGTCTTAAAAAGCCGACGTACACCCCTGAGAATGACAACAGAGCGAATGCAGATATGTTGAAAAAAAATACTAAGGGGATATATGCAGTCACAATACTTGAAAAGATGCTGCGTGCATACAGGTATGTGCTTTACGATGGGTTAGGTTGAACGGAACAAAATCGATCTGACATATCATCACGGAAGTCATCACTGAATATACCTCTTTAAATATATATTGTTACGACGGTCTCACTGGTCGTCGTATGGTACAGTGGAAACAAATACAGACACCAATGAAGTCACTAATCACCAGCTTTACTTAATCACAAATAACAGATTGCAATCAACAAGTTATTCAGCAAGATTATACTCTTACAATAATTCAAGTAAAATTGTCCACACGCAATAATAATGTCAAATAATAGAGTTCCACACTAATTATAGCACAGTAAACACTTTCACAATACTTCAACAGCTAGTCGATCCGCGCTAAGGAAATCGCTTAACGTAAACTGACTCACAAAGCCAGCCTCTGTCCCTTTTGTAGGTACCAAAGGTGTTCGAGAATAATTTTCCGTCCTTAGTGCACGCCAACTTAATGCGTATCTCAAGTGTTCTTGAACACTCTCGAATGTACTTAAGTGCGGCCTTGGCCTGCTCGACTAATGGAGGGACGTGTGGAGGACGATCTCGGGTGTTCGATAGGGTTCTCGTTACAATATCTGCAAGTGTGCACGTATATTTCACAGCTCATACTATTTCGGTACTACTGGCTGTCGGCTGCGTGTGTGTATGTGTGCACGCGCGTACATGTTGTTACGACAGTCTACTTGATCGTCGTAAGTATGGTGGAAAACAAAATACAAGACACCAATTAAGTCACTAATCACCTGCTTTAATTTTCACAGTTAAACAGTTCGTAATTAACACAGTCTCTTACAACAAATCAAATAAAAATTGTTCACACGCAAATAAAATGTTAATTATATAAAACACAATTGTATTACAATTATACCGCCCGATTATAAAACAAAACAATTCACTAATAACCACTTGAAAGCACACAGTAATCACTTGTAATCGCCCGACAATAAACCGAACTGAGCGTCCCTGCGTACTATTTATAACCCGCTGAAAATATAGATTATTCCACATACTACGTATGATGCTCTACACTACGACGTAATTGATTGCGGCCTTGACACAGTGCGTGCGGCTGCGCGAATTCTTGCACAGTCTAGCAATTGCGCTGAGAATCACGTACGCCACAACACTCAGACTCGAGAACATTCGATAAACACGTAGATTGTTCTTTAATATCGTAACACTGTCCTCTCCTTAAGCCTGTTCGTCCCGAACTGGCAAACCGTCTCTGAAGTAATACTTAGCCAAGCGATCTAGGTGGACGACCTTGAACTTTCGCTGTCCTTCCTCTTGAATCCGATAAACAACATCGTTGATTCTTTTTTTCACAGTGTAGGGTCCTTTCCAATTAGTTTGCAACTTAGGTGAGCGACCACGACGGCGCTTTGGGTTGAACAACCAGACCTGATCTCCTTCTTGGAAATCCACACTATTGCTGCGAATGTAATACCGTGTCTTCATTTTATCACTGGCAATCTTCAGCGATTCATTTCTCGCAGTTGGTTTTCTAATTGCGAGGTATAGTTCTGTGTCTCTTGGGACTGAGTCTCAGGTGATCCGAACATCAAGTCCCCAGGAACACGAATCACCCGCCCAAACACCAATTTTGCTGGAGTCATGCCGGTTGTGTCGTGTACTGATGATCTATACGCCATGACGAATAGTGGTATACGTTGGTCCCAGTCTTTTGGTTCTCGTGAACAACCTTCGAAAGATGTTGCTCAAGTGTCCTATTGAATCTCTCAACCATCCCTTCCGACTGAGGATGCAGAGGCGTTGTCCTGGTTTTTCGAATTCCGAGTAGACGGCATAATTCTTTAAACACTCCTGATTAGAAATTTCTCCCTTGATCAGTATGGATTTCCATAGGGGCTCCATAACGGCAACAGAAGTTTGAACTAACTTCTTTGCCACAGTGGTAACCTCCTGATTTGGAATTGCGTAGGCTTCCACCCACTTAGTAAAGTTGTCACCTACAACCATGATGTACCGGTTTCCATTGTTAGTAACTGGGAATGGTCCAGCAATGTCTATGGCAATTCTCTCGAAAGGCAGTCCAACGTTATACTGTCTCATTTTTCCCCTGCTTCTGGTTTGTGGGGCCTTGCTTGCAGCACATATTTCACACGTCCGGACCCATTCATCTACGTCGTGGCGAAGACGAAGCCAATAGAATCGCTTTCGTATTTTGTCAAGGGTTTTGTTAACGCCAAGATGGCCTCCAGAAGTTCCATCATACATCTCCTTCAAAACAGACTGTACTTTACTTCGGGGAACTATCAACTGCATGACCACGTCTCGTCCATCTGCACTTTCCCAAGCCCTTTTCAGCAATCCGTTTTCTAAGGTAAGAAATTCTCATTGTGCCCAGTAGCCCTTCAGCACTTCGGAACCATGGCAGATATCTTGCCAATCCGGGCGGCGACCATCCCCTTGTGGTCCAATGTCTTCATCAGTCATCTGTTTTTGTCGAAAGTCTTGTGTTGTCCAGCCGTCTGCCAGGAAATCTATAATGATGGCTTGAACATGTTCGCTTGAGTTTTGTTCTTCCTTTCTGTGGCAATGTCGGCAGTCTTCCTGGCACGGTCTTCGTGATAAGCCATCTGCATTACCATGCAGGCGCCCCCGTCGATGTTGTACCTTAAAGTTGTACTTTTGCAGACGTTCTAGCTACCTTGCTAACTGCCCTTCCGGATTTTTAAATCTCAAGAGCCATGCAATGCAAGCGCGGCATGGTCGGTACGTAGTGATAACTCTCTCCCATAGAGGTATTTATGGAAGTGCTCCAAAGCTCTGACAATTTCCAACATCTCTCTCCTTGTAACACAATAATTTCTCTCCGGTTTTGAAAACGTTTTGCTGTAATACGCTATTACTCGTTCTTCAACGTTTTGCACTTGAGACAAAACTGCTCCTAGACCAGTATTGCTTGCGTCTGTGTCTATTATGTACTTCCCTTCGAAAAGGGAAGCGAGAATTGGCTGTGAACATAATGCAATTTTCAAAGTCCTTAATGCTTGATCACACTCTCTTGACCACTGGAAGTTTCGTTTATTTTCCATTAGCTCATGTAGTGGTTTAGCAATTGTTGCGAAGCCTTCCACAAAAACGTCTGTAATATGAGCATAACACCAGGGAACTCCGAACTTCGTGTTACTCTTCGGCACTGGCCAGTCTCTTACGGTGTCTACTTTATTAGGATCCATACTAATACCCGCTGCCGAAACCAGATGGCCAGATACTGTACTTCCTTCTGGAATAGAGAACTTCTTCGGCTCAGCTTCGGTTGGGCACCGTGAATTCTAGTTAGAACTTCCTTAAGATTTTCCAAATGCTGTTTGAAAATCTTCCCGATCACTATGACATCGTCTAAATAAACAAGGCAAGTTTTCCATGTCAGGCCTCGGAGTACCAGGTCCATCACCCACATCGATAACACTTCGGTCTTCCATCCTTTCATATTTTATTCTGTGTCGCCGACCGTCGAGTCCCTGTTCCTTTTTCTTCTTCCTCATTGTCTGTGCCGTCGCGATCTTTTAGCGCGCACTTTATGATTTGTCCAACCAGACGCTGATTTGGCGGCATCAAATGGCAAAGCATGTACCAGGGCGTCCACACTGTTCTGGTGTCTTGCCATTCGTAACACTTGCTGTAGTTCGTTATCTCGGACACCGGCAGTAAAGGTCTGCATCGCAAAACTCGTTCGAAAATCTTCTGGCGCTTCAGGATAGGCCAGTCTAATTAGTCTGTCGATACTGGCTTCAAACTCTTGAAGGCTATTACCGGAATGCTGTCGCCTTGCTCTCAACTGGGTGCAGTACACATCTCGCAAATGTTTATCACCATAGCGCATAGCGTAATTCTAGAGCTTTTATCAACTCGGTAAAGATGTTCTGGCTGTCAGGTGGCACTTTCTGTAGTAGTTCTGCCGCGGGTCCTTTTAATGAGAGAACGAGTGAAACTGCCTTGTCTTTCTCCGTCCAATTATTTGCGCATACAGCAGCTTCAAATTGGCGGAGGTACGTTACCCAGTGATTGCTTCCGCCAAAGGTTGGAGCTTTGACATGAACTGTCCCTACTGCAGGCAAAGTGACTTTATATATTAACTTACTTTCTGTATATCTTTTTCTGTCTTTATCATTGGTACAGTCTGTTCACAAAGTTGTTTTGGTTGTATCTTCATGCACTGTTCAATTTCACTTTTAATTTGTTCTCTTATGTTTGCCATTGAGTTTTCTGCTGTAGATATTTTTGTTGACATAGCTTCTTCCACAGTCAAGACAGATTTTTCTACTTCAGCTATTTTATTTGACATGGATTCTCCTACGTCAGATATTTTTGTAGACATCGATTCTTCAACACTCGAGACAGATTTTTCTACTTCAGCTATTTTTAATGACATTGATTCTTGTACCTCCGATATTTTAGTAACTTGCTTATTAAGCGCACCTCGTAGGAGACCCAACTCTGCAGCGGGTTGTTCTTGTGTCTGCTTTGCTCCTGTATTAACTCCTTGATGTCTTCTGTTTCACGCTTACGTTCTTCTTTTTGTCTTTCTTTTGTTTCTAGCATTAGTGCTTTCTGACGTTCCTCAGCCTCTTCTCTTTCCTCCCTACGTTTTTCATCCTGTCGTTTTCTGCTTCTTCCTCCTCCTGCCTGCGTTTATCATCCTGTCGTTTCTCCGTCTATAACAGCAGCGCCTGTAAATTTTCCATCATCTGACTGGGATCCATTGTTTTGCGATTAATTACGAATTACACTCGTCATGTACAAAGTGTCCACTGTTTCCACTGTTAACCGGTCTATCCCACTTCTGACACCACTGTTACGACGGTCTACTTGATCGTCGTAGGTACAGTGGAAAACAAAATACAAGACACCAATTAAGTCACTAATCACCAGCTTTAATTTTCACAGTTAAACAGTTAGTAATTAACAACACAGTCTCTTACAACAAATCAAATAAAAATTGTTCACACGCAATTGTCAACTAATATGAAACACAATTGTATTACAATTATACCGCCCGATTATAAAACACAACACTTCACTAATAACCACTTGAACGCACACAGTAGTCACTAGTAATCGCCCGACAATAAACTGAACTGAGCGTCCCTGCGTACCTTATTTATAACCCGCAAAAAATCTAGATTATTCCACATACTACGTAAGATGCTCTACACTACGACGTAATTGATTGCGGCCTTAACACAGTGAGTGCGGCCGCGCGAATTCTGAGCAGTCTAGCAAATGCGCTGAGAATCACGTACGCCACAACATTCAGACTCTGGAACATTCGATAAACACGTAGATTGTTCTGTAATGTCGTAGCAGTATGTTGTCCTGACCCACATAAGGCAGAATTACACAAATTTGGAGTATATACAAAGAGATCATTATTATAAATATACTTGATAGAATTGCACAATATCGGCTAAAATGGTTGATTAAGTTGTTTATTGTTTTACGTTAATTAAGTTACAAGGTAATTATTAATACACATAATGGCATTCAATAAACAGCTCTGTAAAGAAGAGTTTGTAGAATGTAGGTTATTTAATTTTTAGAATCAATGGAGAGTTGCTGTTTCTAACTTTATATCCGTTTTGCAAACGCTATGTTACAAAACGGAAAAACAAACTAAGCGTAAAGAAATTATGTTTTGCTATTCAACAACTCTCGACCTTCATACTTTCACAAGCTAAACATAAATTTTATAAGCTATTGTAAATAAAGTCAAGCTACACGAAAACAAAATTTTGCTAGTATTAGGTATAGTGGATAAAAGTGTATAATTTACTATTCTACAGTTAATGGAATAAAAATTAATGCACTCTTTATGTTACTTTATAGAACGCTCAACTGAACAGCAGAAAATGAAATATATTAAATAATACAATTTTCTATTATAACGCAACAAAGGAAATAATCTATGGCAAAGAATTAGGTAAATTGCAATCAAAGCTTAAAAATAATTATACTAATTACACCCCCTCACATACACATACACACATTCACAGTTACACTCATGGAAATTAACGCTACATCCCCACACGTAAAAGAAAAAGGCCTCCTGATTTTGTTTTAATTATCTGGGAGTTTAGGTCACAGATCATTGCCGAATGTCACAGCAAACCGAGATTTAAGCAAACAGTTTCTACCTTTCGAAACAAGGGATTTTACAACATTTTCTGTGTAATTGATTAAATTCATGATATTTAAAATATCATTGTTATCATTTGTATATAGTAATTATAAAAATGGAAATAATTATAAACTAGCAACATTAATTATTAAACGGAGAGTTTATTTCAACAACTTGTTTAACTGTATAACAAATACACTGCTAAATAATATCTTTTATTTATTCAGATCAGAATTATATCCAATTTATTTGTCAAAACTTTGTATTTGGAATCATAAGTTAAAGGTAGTGATATTCTTGTTACAAAATACCGATATTATCTGTTTTGTGTGGATGTTGCATTATTGTTTAGCATTATACAAGAGAACTATACATGAAACAGAGTGAACCAGATATTTATTTTTTGTTTGAATTTACATATGTTAGATGTGTACATATAAATATATTAAAAATTATTTTCATAAATTATTGTAAGGTTGTAGCTAGTCTATTTAATAAAATTTATGGTTACTGCTTCGTGTTTGTATAGTTGTAATTATCATAAGTAATAGAGAAACAGCAGATTTAACCAAGAATTCTTCTTAAGGTTTGTTCTAAAGCGATCCTACTAATTTATAGTGTGGTTTGTATCGCCTTAAATCTATTTCACCAGATAACAACAACGTTGTAATGCAATTAATATGGTGGTATCCTGCAGACATATACTGTAGCCTACACCCAGCTATGTAAACATACAAGTCAAGTTCCTTTGCAGTACATGTTATTTTGCAGCACAAGTAATGTAAACACGTTTTGTGTGCTGCGGTTATAATCTGACAGATTGAAAGTGAAAACTTTCTGATGACCACACGATTTTTGCATAAAAACTATACTCTACAGAGCGTTCTAATACCACTCTTGTTAAGTCTAGGGTTGATGTTTACCGCTTATAAAATCAGCGGTATGTTTAGACTATAAAATCAGTCTAAAATTCTCCAAACGTTATTACACTTGTTTTTGTTTGTAATTCTGACATAAAATGTTACATAATTTAGAACCTGTGGTGGTTTATATGTTTGTATTTGTCATAGTTATATTTATGTTGTTAAACAATTGAAATATATTACACATATTTATTTCATTAATTTTTTGAGAATTACAAATAAAATTACAGAACTTTATTAGATATCTTTAGTTTGTTGCACATTTATCTCAAAATACGCATACATTTTATTATTAATTTCTGGCGTACTAAATTTTATAATGATCTCTAGCTGTCACAAATAGATGTGCAAAAATTGCTTGGAGTGTTCGCATGGTAATTAAATACTACACTATTTATTTTAAAATCTTATATAAGTCGCATTTAAATTATACTGAACGCAAAGATTCAGGAATAGGATACTAACGTGGGATGTTATAGCAGTAGTCGTTGGTAACATGTTGAAAACACAGCAAAGGGGGAAACAAAATATCATTAGGAAGTCAGTTGATTATTATTTGTCAAACTTAGAGAAAAATATCTACCTCATAAGTAAATCTAATGAATTTTGTGCATAGTAATCCGCTTTCAAGAAATTTTTACTAAATATGCTCCAATTATTGTATAATAGAATTTTTTCAATTTACACAGTCGAATAGATTTATAACGTTATCGTAAATGTCCTTGCAACTTAAAAGCAATGTATGCAAGCTGGATTATGTTATCAGCATACTTTTTAATTAATTTTTCTATATCGTACGTTGTTGAGTCTATGTTATGTACACTATGTTAGTACAACCTTAATTATATTAATGATAATTTGATGTATTTTATATTTACACTTATTGTTTTTTATTAATGGTACCGTACCTATAATTCAATTTTTTATTTTTTCTATTCTTTTTATATAGCCTAAAGGTACCATATAATGTTATTATTTATATTCTTAAAGCGATCGATTAAAACTACAGTCTTGTGAATATGGTCCAATACAACAACATTTAACCGTATTGAAAACATGCAATGCCAAAGTAAGATCAAATATATATGAAAAATACCGAATATACAAACATATAAAAGAAGAGGGCCATGAAAATCTATTAAACGTTATGACAGACTTCAAAAATCATATCACTTTTGAAATATTACGACAAAATCAACATTCAATAATCAGCTGATATAATATGTAAACATGAACACTCTATAACAGAATCAGTTCTTAGGAAGCTTTAGACAACAACATATGTATCAAAATTAACAGTGTCTACAAATTCGTTTTTATAAATAATAGTGTTTTATAATATTGTGAATGTGCTATATAACGTGATGATGGTCTGTGACTGAAATCGATCGCTTTAAGAATATAAATAATAACATTATATGGTACCTTTAGGCTATATAAAAAGAATAAAAAAAATTAAAAAAAACGTAATTATATGTTCAACGTATCAATTTTGTTACGTATGTTTGTACGGCCTACTTTTTTATAATCGTCTTCCCTCAAGCCACAGACACCAGACCTGACACGCTCACTAGACGTTATGTAGCTCACACCGCACCCGGGGGGAAAACCTGTGTTTAATTATGTATATTATAAAGTTGAAAAACGCATAAAATTATAATAAAATTAAATATAATGAATATTATTGTAAACAGGGAAAATTTTTAAAATCCTCTTAAATCATTATTATAATTCTTTTTTGTAAAAACCTATTTTTATGCGTTATTTCTTCTAGTAAAATCATAACACAAAGGCTAAACGTCAGAACCGTAAGAGAAACGTTAGCAATGTGAATAACTAACTAACTAAGTTAAATCGATACCTGCTTATCTTGGCGTATCTTTCCTTTTTACTCTCTTCAATGTAAATATTTTTAATCTTGTAAAGGTATTGCAACAAATAATTTATGAATAAATCTACCCCCCCCCCCACACACACACCAGAAAGACAGAGGCGTATGGAAATATTATAAATACTGGATTTTCTTCTTCTTCTTCTATCAGGGACTAGGCGAATCACCTGTTCCGGCCCCAAAGGAAAATTAGGCCTACACTTCACCAACGCTTACTAGGTACTTCACCAACGCTTCCTATACTTCGCTGTCCAACAGACTTGTATTGCCAAACTTCCTTAGGCAACCTGTCAGCTGGCCTCCTATTCAGATGAACAATCCACCTCTCTTTCTTCTCTGCAATACGATCTTGGATATTATAAATGTTAAACCCTTTACGAGTGTCTTTATTGTAGAGTCTATTCCTTCATGTGCAGCCTTTAACACACTGCAAGAATCTTACCTCCGTTGTATTTATTCTACTCAGATGTTTTTCCCGCCAGAACACAAGTTTCAGAACCACACAGAAACACTGGCACGACCATTACGTTATAAAATTTTAGCTAAGTCTCTGTCCTTCCTTTTCTTGACAGCACTCGATGAAGTGTACATACAACATATTCACTTAAACTTAGCCAACTTAATGTCAACATCGCAATCCACATCATAAGTGATATCACAACCAAGATAGCGGAAATGTATCACTTCCTATTATCCAATACAATCTTAGTCCGTAAGGGGTATTTGACCACAAAACTTTTGTTTTTCATAGCTTTTGTTTCTGCACAGAAATTTTCATGTTGTAATTTGAACAGACTTGCTGTTAATGGATCATTGATCTCTGAAGCTCGCATCGTTTATTTTTGATGATCATTTGTTCATCCGCAAACAGCACTGTATTCATCTGCTACTATCCAATTTACGTTCACTCCCGGAGCCAACGGTAATTTCCACTATCTTATCTATATAGATGTTAAAGATATTATTAGTGTTGCAGACATGCTACAGTCTTGGCGCACTCTCTGATTAATGTAAATCTCTTCTAATAAATTCTCTTCTATAGACATTACTATCCTTGTAAAATACATGATGTAAAGATAACATATATATTGTTTCTTTAAAAATTACTAAGCTTGGTTTTATAATCTCAAACTTTAAGGTAAAAGTAGCTAATTTGTTTACAGTTCGCGGTAATAAAATGCATCACTTCTAGCTTTTACCTTCAGTATTCTCATACTTTAATCACTTTAAAATTAAATTTAATAACTTTTTTATGGTAAACGAAAATAAAATTTTTACATTACATTATGATTGTTGATAAGAAAGAAATGTGAGTGTGTTTGTATGTATGTGTATTTATTTACTACGTTTAAACAAATTGCTGTTGCGATTCCTAAAATAATAGGTATTGCCTACGTGTGTTAAGAACAACGTAGAATTGTGCATACGTAGAAATTAATCTCTTTATGTGGGAACATTAAAAGTTCTCAGAACCCACATTTTTTTAAGATCATGACATGTATTGAACCACTATTTATTAGTTATTTTATTTATATTTGTGTACAGGTTCTTAGCGGTTGACTGAGAGAGAAGTATTTTTCTTGGAGAATGCAGATTATGTTACTCAATTAAAAAGGAAATTGTTGAAAAAGAAATTAATTGTGTGGGATGTGTAACATATATTATGCATTACACTGTTGTTACGGTATAATACGGAAAAGAGTCATCTTGTCTCGACTGACACAGCTTGCAGGCGTAATGTATCTCATTAGCATAACACACATTGTAACATTACTAATTAATTGTCACTCACTTCCTAATGAATAAACTCAGTGTTGGACGTGTTATACAACAATATGCAAATGGTAATACTGTACTGTCGTACCCACCTCTGAGACAAATATTTTGTCCCTTGGAGCGAAGAAAATTTTCCTGTGTTCTTAATAAACACTGTTTTACGAATAACAAACACTCCATATTAAGTCTACAGACGCAGAAATAGGAAGAACGAGAGAGACAGAAACAAAAACAGTGCACTTCTGCTACTTCCATACGGAAACAAAGAAATGAAGACTCCTTATATACATCCACAACACATTACTTCCCCCTTTTGCCTATGCTGATTACTGTTGTCTCATGTAATTCTATTGTTATGCAGAACGTCACAGCCCCGCCGTACTGTTATGGCATACTACGGACAATTATATCATTTATTGATGATAACAAATTACAGTAATCTTCTACGTAGTATATTATGATGCCGCGTCCAGTGATTACACATAATTTTTTTCTGAACATTAGATCTAAAAAAAAAAGTAGAAAACCAGTACTGGAAAAATTATTCTGATATTGTTAAGAAGAAAGAAAGCTATTTTAGTGTTTTTAGAGCGTTTATTGTTACATTATGTATAGTTTAGTGTAAACGCCCCTCTACACATTGTTATACTGACATTCATAGTATGCAATTGTGTAACCGGATTTCAAGTATGTTATGCAGTCTTTCAATAAGGCATCGCTTCATGTTTGACATGAAACTGGAAATTCATGTTGTATAATATATTTTTTAGTTGTTATACAGATATGAACACATATCAAGAATGGATAATACAAGGATAGTGAAAAAGGCAAGAGATGGCCAACCAAACATCAAGAGGACTGTCGGTCGGCGAAGAAGAAGAACAATTTTGTATGCAGACAAATTTCTTTTTTATATAGGCTATTCTTTATTTCTTATTTGTAATTTTTTTGATTTGATGTATTGTCACCGGACAAAAGGCTTGCCGCATGACACATGGCGCCAATCCTACAATCTAGTGTTTTTGGTGGCCCCAAAAAGGACCGGGTGGCGAGAACGCTGATGTTGGTAGTGCCGCGCTGGGATGTTCGGCGGCTGCGCCCGCTGTTCGTGGCGTACTGCAGTCCTCCTCTTCTTTCGGCATCGGTTGTAGAGTCGGCTGCCGGCCCAGCGAAATCGATAGCTGGCGCGGAACTGGAGGGCGAAGACGCAAGAACGCCGGTTTTATTCTTCGGGCGTTCCTTCCGGCTGACTCTGCGTCGGTGTCGTCCGAGAGAGGAAAGGAGATGAAGTGCGTCCGATGGCGTGGCGATGAAGAGTGTGCCTCAAAATTGCTGCCAGAGCTGTTGGGATGCGCGCCGTGAGACGTCCCAATGGTTTCCTAGTACCCTACCTTACTAACAACTGATGTGCCTAAATACTGATAACTTATTCTTCGGAAACTCTAGAATAGTTTCCTCAATATTAGGCTCAGGTTTTATGCAATTAGTGAATACATATGTAACTACAGTTTAATGTGAATTGTATTACACTACTTGAAACTTTATTCATACATTGAGTAGGTTCTTGACGGTATTAATAAAACCGTACATTTATTTTATTATATATTTTATAAACTTTATGCAACCGCTTTTAAAACCATGTTCTTTATAAATAGTTGATCGTGTAGCAGAACACTTTAGGTAGTAGTAATAATTGTAGAGTATTGTTAGGTGACAGGATAATTTTCTGTACGTATATTGTTTTTGCAGTGCATAAATAGTTTTTTCATAAAAATTCAAAAATACCGCAAAAGAGATTAATTTCACTGCGTGCTATCTTAACCGTTTAATTAGTAACCTTGCATACTGTTAATAATAACTCAACTTACATAGCTCATTTTTCTTAATTTTGTGATAATAAACTTTATATACCTTATTAAAGGAACAATACTTTATATTTACGAGTATGATACGTTATTCCACTGTTACTACTAGAACGTATAGAGTTAAATGGCAGTGGGCTTGCCCGTGCATTTATACAGACACATGAGTAGATAATACTTAACAAGGAGATATCTTCAGTGGTTGACTTAATGTACTTCCTGGTTGAAGAAAGTACTTGAATCACGTATGTAGCTTTACAAGATAACGCTTTCAGTATGAAACGGTCTACAGTACAGTATTTGTTAAATATAATCTCGAACTTAGATGTGCTCGGGTAACACACGGTATAGTTTTATGTATATTATTATTGAATGTCTGATTATGCAAAGAGGTTAACATATGCTCTTTAACTTCGAATTTTTGTAACGCACAAAAGGATGGTTGCTGGCTGTGGTATTCATTGTCGCCACAGTATCGTCCAACTAAATAAAAACAGTAATTTTGTTTAATTTAGTAAAAACTGAATTTTCAAATTACCTTAGTTATTTCTTTCGAAAGTTCAAGAATTTACCATCATAAATTAAAAATATCTTATCACAGCTACTTACAGACATCACCTACGCAGAAATAACACGAGACCCCACGACATACTTAGAGAAAAAGATACGCTCACTCATCCTTAATGGACCGATAGAGAAAGAAACTAAACAACGCCTGATTCCTCGCGAGAAGTCTTCATGCACAGCGAAATTATACGGAGTGCCTAAAATCCACAAAGCTGACATCCCACTTCGACCGATTGTTAGCGCTATAGGTTCTCTACACAGAATCTAGCCTCGTTCTTAGCCGAATACTTCCAACCATTAGCCGAAAAGATGGAATCATACATAAAAAACTCGTTTACTTTAAAAGAACGGCTCTCGGACTTCGCCATCTCTTCTTCAGACAGCTTGGTCAGCTTTGATGTAGTCTCACTTTTTACCAACATACCGATCTTAGAAGCACTCCAGACAATACAAGCGACATACAAACCGCCTCAGCACATCATGAAACTAACCAAGCACTGTCTAACCTCCAGCTACTTTACATACAACAATCATTTCTACACACAAATAGAAGGAGCACCAATGGGCTCACCATTATCGCCGGTCATCGCAAACCTCTTCATAAACAATCTCAAGGAAAAAGCAATAAGCACAGCACAGCTAAGACCTTCCTTGTGGATTAGATACATCGACAACTGCTTCGTAATATGCCCACACGGAATGGACACACTAACAGAGTTCTTGACGCATATAAACAGCATCCACGTAAAAATAGATTTCACTGTGGAAACGGAGACAGACAACGGCATTCCATTCCTTGACCTTTTTATAAAGAAGAAAGACGATCAGCTCAGCTTTTCCACATACAGGAAACATACACACACAAACAGATACTTACACAGAGAGTCCCATCACCTTCACCACCCAGCTCAGCTACAGTCTGTAGTGAAGACACACACAGAGCCCTACACCTACCGGACGAGGAACACAGGAAACAGGAGCTAAACGCTTTGAAGAAAACGCAGTTTTTCAATGGATACACCCCATTCGATTTAAACAACGCCATCAAACAAAAGAAGACAAAGAAGACACAACCGGAGAAAGAAACACAGGAATATGTCAGCAGCTTAACGTTACCATATATAAAGGGCACAACAGACATAATAGGGAGAATACTCAAGACATATCACATCAGGACAACATTCAATACGCACAAGAAAATCAACGCCTTTCTACAAAATCCGAAGGACCGAATACACTTAAGGGAACAAGATGTATATCAAATACCATGCAAAAACTGCGAGAGATCTTATATCGGCCACTCTGGAAGAAATATACATCAACGGGTCCGCGAACACGTATTGGCAGTAGCAAAACAAGAAGATAACCCATCCCTAACGAAGTCTAAAAATAATAGAAATTTACCTTTAAGTTTTAAATACTCATGGAAAGTAAACTGTTAAAATTCCACTTTTTACCTCTGATCTTTCTTTTTTGTTGCAAAACGTATAACATAGAGCACCACAGTTATTGGCAAAGTCACTTATTGACACTTACATTTTAACTTATAGCTGACAGCAGTAAAGAAGTACGCTAAAAACTGAAATGAGAAATAAACTGTACGACTAAAGTGGCCCTGATTTGTTTATGTTGGTCTCACATGTTGGACGTCTATAGGGAATTCATCAAAACATCCGCGGTTTAATGTAGAATTACAAGTGCACACTGTAACGACATGCTCTGACATTCTATGGTTAAACTGCTTACAATAAAAAATAGGTTATTGGTGTCGTACAAACAATTACGAAATATTCTAAATAAGTAATTTTGAATATTACTATTTTATCGTTATCCGGAAAAGTGGTTATAAGTTTTACTCATTCATTAGAAATATAATCGTTATGGCTTTCATTAATAAAAATACTAAAAGTCCTACTAAAGTTAGTATTTTTAAATTGTTATGAACATTAATAATATACTAAAATAGGAATGATTCATACCTTAACATTTACATGAGGCACTGAGCGGATACCTGCTTAATAATTGTAAGTAGTAATTGTACTTAAATTCTGTTTAGGTTGTTATATTAAGTTGAATTTTATGTTAGTCAGAATATGTTTAATGATGTGTCTGAAAGTGTTTCGTGGATGTGTTGAATGTTTTTTTGTAAAATTAACTACTGAAAAAAGTCATAAAGGGGTTGTACGTAGGCCTACATGACACAAAATCATAATGATACATCAACGTAGTAATCTCATAGTTCCTCTGATGAATGAGATTTCATGCAGCTGTCTTAACATGATGCCTTTCTCTCTCTCTCTGTCTCTCTCTCTCCCCACTCTTTATTTTTACTACTTGGTTTTCATTTAGTACTCACAGAGTTCGCGGAAAGGACTAAAAGCTAAGCAACGGGTGTGAGAGGAAGAGGAAATGGAAAGATACCACGTGGCAGACATTCCGCCGCTGTTGGACCGCAGACTTATTGGGATTAATGTGGTTACGTGCCGCAGGCAGAATAAGCACCGCAACACACGAAAATACGGTAGCCAGGCAAATTCTGGTCTCTCACAACAGAAAGGTTTTGAGAATAGAATAATTTCAGGAAATAAGTTTATCTATGCAAAATACTACAGATTTTGATAAAGCTGTTATTATGACAAATATTATAATAATTGATTTGCTATAATTGATTTATTTGATTGATTTATATACTTAATTAATATTATATTAAGTGTAAAAAACGTATTGACTACAAATATAATAAGCCTACAGAATTATATGTAAAACTAATAAGGTTTTAAGTAACAATTAAAATTTAGTTTATACATTTTTTTATGTTGGAAATAAATTAATATTTTTCAAAGATTAATATTTTATTTTAATGCCTAACTAACGAGCATATGGATTTACTTTTTTGTGGTGACAGTAAACAAATTTTTTATCAATATCCTTTTTAAGGACGTACAAATTATCATCAAGGACATATCAGTTTAGGAATAAAACTTTTAGGTAACGATAAATCGCAGTGTAAAATATACGATTTAGGATTAGATGGCTGAAAAGTAGATGGGTCCATCAGTGAGCATTAAGAGACCTCTATTCTGGAGAACAGAATAAAACGACGAAGAAATATAAAGTATCAGATACGTACATCGATCAATCGGATTTAACTGCGAAAAACATTTCAACATGCTTATAAGCGATTACTACTATAAATGTGACTTTGTGTGTGTGCTTATTACGCGCTCGCGAGCGTGCGTGTATATACATGCGGTGGCGAAGTAAGTTCCAGCGTGTGGCATACCTTAGCATGGGATTCCATAAAGATCCATCAATATATCCACGGTTTTAGTGAAATAACTACTTTCATTTAATCTACTATTTAAAATTCTTGGGACATAAAAAGTTTTTAACGGAATCGGTAAAATATTTGCTTAGCGTAAAACCTATCGTTATTTCGGTATTAACTAAACATGTAACGTTTAAATACACTCTATGTATAATTCACCTATAAAAAATGCTATTTTTGTGCAAAGGATTTAGGTTAGAACGTTGTATTTATCGTTACCCAAAATTAAGTAATCATACTGTTAATAAAGATCTGTTTTGAGACCCGTAGTTAATTTGAGACAAATGAAATTCTTGGAAAACCTTACAGTTATTATCAGAAAGTTTTGGATGCTCCTTAAAAAAGAATTTCCTTTCTGTAACAATTAACGATTCTTCTTCCTACTTAACTGTAATAAAACGTAATTATTATTTTTAACTGTTATCTCTTGAATAACGATGGCTTCATTTTACACTAAAACAGATTAAGGGATTGGGGAAAGGTAATTTCTTTAACTAGTAACTACACAAAATTATTTAGATCCGTAGTATAGTAAATAGGCGTATTTTAAAATACGAATTTAACATATTAAATATGCGCAGACGATGTTACTAATATATTGAAGAGTCTTACCTAATGTAAGTTAGGAACATATGGTTTGTCAAAGCGACGATAAGCAAGAATGTAAGCTTTCTGTTTTCTTTAGATCATAGCCACTATGTCACTATAAAATTATCGGGTAACATGAGTCGGGTATACGTATTACCGCATAACCAAACTATTTCATGTTATATATTGTATGGTACCTACACTTACAGCCCCCATTTAGTGTATAGATGTGATGACAAGCAAAAATTTCATAAAAAAGGAATTGTTGTAAAATTAGACAACGATTAGAATTTTCACAAGGAAGAATAGAGTAGAATTGTTATCATTATATTACAATTTGTATTCATGTTTAATTTTTAATTTTCTGTTAAATTGTGATAGACAAAACATGATGTTATGAAAGATATAATTCTTTATAATATTATACCTAGATAATTAAATTCCTAGCAAGAGAAATGTTTACAGTTTAATTAACTTATCCGTAAAGATGGCTCGAGTATTATAATAGTACCTATATGTTACAGAGATACTCAGTGTACATCATCCATAAAAAGTTGTAAAGTTTAGTTAGCTAAATAACTTTATACTAGTTTACAAAAATAACGTACACTCTTAAATTACACGCTAGAACGACACGCACTTTTTCGATTAGTCTCTTCTTTTACTTCTTATAAACCCTGTTGCGGCCAGAAATGACACATACCTACCACATTATAGCCAGTTTCGTCTATTCTGTGCAACTACCATCTGTCTAAAACACGCCACTGTTGTACGAAAATCACACTAGCCTGTAATCAGTCTTCTTCCCGCTTTATTATCTCCTCTCCTAGTTCTCATCTGATGGTTTGTTTACTTTATAAGATATCTTGAATTTCTGAAACCATGATCAGTGTCCTGCAATTTAAACGGGTTATTTGGCTATATCATAAAACTCACGGCTAGTTGCTTAATCTATTCGTTCCGTTTTCTGTCCCCAAAAGAGGTACCTAATATTGATCTCTCCATTCTTCCCTGCGTTGTTTTCAGTTTGTTATTACGGTCTATGCCCGTGCCCCGTACGTTACACCGGGAAATACGAACAGATCAACCATGTTCTGAGGTGCTGCGGAATCTTCGTTTTTCCAGTACATGTGCTAAACGGACTCAATTTTGATTTATTTCGATTTCTATATTCTTTCTTCGCTTTCCTGTTACTCACAGTTGTCCTATGTACACGTATTCTTCATCATTTTGTATTTTCCTCCCAATTATTTTGTTTGTATGTGTAGTGGTCCCTTTAGTTTCGTGTTGTCTAAATTTACTATTTCTTAGACCAGCTGCTTCACCTTGTCACCTTCATATTTCCTGCCCAGGTCAACTATGGCGTAGCGCAGACTAGAGGGTTCTAGAGTTTCTACGTTAATCAAGACGTATCCGGATGTCTAAACGCACGGTAGTTTCTGCTAGAAAGTGGTTGAACATTATGTACAAAATATTAAGCATCGTTATTTGACGATTCACAATAGCACAGGCAAGCTGCACTTGTGCATTCATGTACAGAATAACAACACGTGCACGAAAAGAGCAAATCCAATAATCATATATTACTATGGATGCAGCTAAAAATGCACGTAAGTAGATATAAAGCATTTTGTAGGATGTGTTTGCTGAACACCAACTTAGGATACCGATAATGTTAAACCAATGTTGTGGCGGATAAGGGCAAACGTCTTTTGTCATAATGTGGTTCTTTGACCGATTGTGCGAGGGATTCTTAAACAAACGTTGAATGATTAACAATTTTGCTTACAAACTATACATTTTCAGCAGATTTTCTTACCTAGTTGTACGATGCAAGAGAAAATATAGATTAAAAATAGCTTGTGGGTGTAATTCGATGAAAATTTCATCCAAGTCACAATGTTTTATTGCTTGCAATTACTCGATATTCACTTGCCAGAATATTGTTAATAATAAAATGTTGAATACTTTTTGATCGGTAGCTTAAGACAGGGTGATGGGATTGAGGCAACATGAGTAGTGTACTGTATACTGTTACACATGCTAAAAACTCTTCGTTTTAAACCTTTATTTTACGTTCCGTGACATCGTAAGTTTCTTTTGTACTGCCTTCATTTCACATTACGTGAAAGTAAATTAGTTTGTGCACTTCTTGCAGCCGGTATCATAAATTTTACAACGTATTCCTGACCTATTTAACAGAAAACTGGTTCTGCAAACTTGGCAAAAAATCCGATTTTATGTTGGAGGTGTCAATACTCGTAATGGTATGCAAACAAGTTGCTTTGTAACGACTTGGCACAAGTAAAAAAATGTAAGCGGTACCTGGGTTTAGGTTTTGTGTTTAGTACTCAGCGTACATGTTTATAGTATTTTACAACATTATATAAAATTGTGTCTCTAATTTTAACTACAGTTTTCTTATACTCACTGCTTTTATGATAAAAAAATGTAAATACCCACGTGTAAGACTCTGTGTTTGGGGGAGCGTGTGTGTAAGTGTTATACTATGTAGTAAAATTATGTGCAGCCTTATCATCATAAGTTGTTTTACTTTATGACTCATGAAACAAAAACCTCCTACGTAAAAACCGACATTATGTCGAAATTCATTACGATAGGAAAACTCAGTTTTCCAAATGGGTGCTTCACTTGTGTTGTGGTTATTCTACACCTAATTTCTTACCCCGGTCTCTTGCCTGGCCCATTCTGTAGAAAATATTTTCCTCTAATGATCCTTAAATACCTGTACCTAGATATCTACCATATGTCTATCTATCTATTCATCTAGCTAACGTACCTGTGCCTATCTATTGGGATAGATAGAAAGTTGAAGAGAAAGACTCTCAGTTGTTACCATCTCGTCTTCAGATATCCTGATCAGTGTCTATGTGGACTAACGTTTCACTAACATACCTATTTTAGAAGCACTCCAGATAACACGAACCGCCTCACCACATTATGGAACTAACAATGTACTAATGTACTGTCTGACCCCCACCTCCTTTACATACAACAACCACTTCCAATGGCTCCCAGTTATTGCCAGTCATTGAAAACCTCTTCATTGACTACCTAGAGAACGGCAAGGAGCACAGCACAGCTGAAACCTTTATTGTTAAAAATACAGTTCTCAATTCAAATGGAGACAGACAACAGCTTTACATTCCTAGACCCCATAAAGAAGGAAGACAGACGGTCACTTCAGCTTTTTCACATACAGAACACCCACCCATTATAGACACACACACACAGCATGGAGGAGGGGTGTTTACACTAAACTCTATACATAAAGTAACAATAAAAGCGCTAAAGCACTAAACAGTTTTCCTTCTTCTTAACAATATCAGAATAATTTGCCCATACTCCTTTTTTACTTTTTGTAGATGTAATGTTCGGAAAAATGAGGTGTAATCATTTGTCGCGGCATAAAAATATACTACGTAGAAGATTACTGTTATTTTTTATCATAAATAAATAATATTACTTGCCCGTTGTATGCCAGTATCAGTATGCCGGGGCTGAGACGTTTTGCATAACAATAGAAATATATGAGAAAACAGTAATCAGCATTGGCAATAGGGGGAAGTAATGCGTTGTGAATGTAAAAGTCTTCATTTCCTTGTTTCCGTATGGAAGTAGCAGCAGTGCACTTTCTGTGTCTCTCGTCCTTCCTATTTCTGCGTCTGTAGACTTAATATGGAGTGTTTGTTATTCGTAAAACAGTGTTTGTTAAGAAAACAGGAAAATTTTCTTTGCTCAAAGGGACAAAATATTTGTCTCAGAGGTAGATACGATAGTACAGTATTACCATTTGCATATTGTTGTCTAACACGTACAACACTGAGTTTATTCATTAGGAAGTGAGTGACAATTAGTTAGTAATGTTACAATGTGTGTTATGCTAATGAGATATATTACGCCTACGTAGAAGCTCTGTCAGTCGAGACAAGATGACCCTTTTCTGTACTATACTGTAACAACAGTGTGATCCATATGTTACACGCTCCACATCATAATTTTTTTCAACAATTTTCTTTTTAATTGAGTAACATAATCTGCATTCTTTAAGAAAGATACTTCTCTCAGTCAACCGCTACAAACGTGTATACAAATATAAACAAAACAACTAATAAGTAGTTGTTCAATACATGTTATGCTCTTAAAAAATGTGGGTTCTGAAAACTTTTAATGTTCCCACATAAAGAGGTTAAGTCTACGTATGCACAATTCTACGTTGGTCTTAACACACGTAGGCAATACCTATTATTTTAGGAATCGCAACAGCAATTTATTTAAACGCAGTAAATAAACACACACACATACAAACACACTCACATTTCTTTCTTATCAACAATCTTAATCGACGAAATATAAAAATATTTTCTCTCACTATAAAAAAGGTTTTAAATTTAATTTTAAAATGATAAAAGTATGAAAATACTGAAGGTAAAAGCTAGAAGTGATGCATTTTATTACCGCGAACTGTAAACGAATTAGCTACTATTACCTTAAAGTTTGAGATTATAAAAATTAAGCTTAGTAATTTTTAAAGAAACAATGTATATTTTATCCTCTTTATTGGCAGTGTGAAGTATGTCAAACGTTGAGGAAAATTCACCATGATCTATAAAAATGGTTACCTGGGAATTACAAAACTGTATTAAAATACAAATAATTCTTGTATAATATTTGTTTTAACTACATAAAATTTAAGTTAGACATATTTATTTTTGGGATAAAATGCAGGAGAAAATATACTCCTACATTTAATACTAGGTACAAGGAAACGTGTAACAAAGATACAAATAGTTAACAAATAAATATCATTAGCTTTCTACCACACGTCAACAAGTGGTTAAAGTTCATTATAAGATATGGCGTCAAAACCAATTTAAAAACTACTTTGCTTTATGTTTTTACATAACGTCTATAATAAAGGAATCGACAAACTGTGAACATACTGCAGATATTAACCACTTAGGTTGTGCATTACTTTCCGGAAAGGGTTTAAAATTAGAATGGGCCTTAAGATCATATAAAATGAAGGGAATAAATAATATAAGCACACTGTAATGAAATGATGTGCTTGTAGCACTGAAAAAGTACTTGCTTGGTAATTTCTTCAGTGGCTTCTGGTGTTATGGTTGCAGCGTTGCACAACCACCAATATAGAATAACTAAACTACAAAATAATATACGAAAACATTAAGCAGCTAAAAGTATCATGAATTCCAACGTAGAGCGTATTAGATCCTACGCGGCAATGTTCGCGTACAATTCAAATGTGGCGCGCAGGCTGGTGGTTGTAGCCCGTTTAGTAGAGGGGCTATGCTAGAAAATATAGTCGGCAACGGTACTTTGTGATAAAATCATGAAACTTGGTACGTTTGTAGACAATGTGAAAATAAAAATTTTATGAGAGGGAGACATCCCAAAATCACGCCAGAATCCAAGATGGCGGACATTGTTCAAAATGGCGGTTATATTTTTTTATTTACAAATATGACTTACTGGGTCATTCTAGGAGTCTTTTATTATGTTTTTTTAGGGCGAGAATGCCAGTAAAACCACTTAAAAATGTCTAATTTAAAAAAACACTAAAAAAAGTTTTTCCAAAAAAAATTTGAATTTTTGAAAATGTTTAAAATATCTTATTTGGCCCGTTTGAGGTATGTTTAATTATGTTTTTAAGGCAATAAATTCAAGAAAACCATTTAAAGTACTGTAATTAAAAAAAAGTTCAGAAAAGTTAAAATTTTCTAAAACAAATTCAGTTTTCAAATTCAAATATGTCAATTTAATTTTATAATGTATTAATTTATTATTTAATTTTTACATATATTAATAATTTATATATATTCAAATATATTCATTTAAGAAATACAGTTTTCAAATTCAAATATATTAATTTAAATTAATTTAATTTTGTTTTGTTTTCAGATTAAAAACTTAGATTTGAAATGGCCAATACCTCAAGAAAATTGGTTTTTGCTAAAGACATTGGAACGCATATTGACTGGACTATATGTGTTTTCTGTCAAACATCCACTACAGAGAAGTTATTGTGCCCTGCATTAATTGCAAATGTGTTGGAAAGATACCGTGGTTATGAAACAATGTCAGAAAATCTGTCAAGACTGCAAAATTTGGGTTAATTGTTAAATGTTATAAACGTAAATAAATTTAAATCCGGGAATTTATCTATATCAGAAACATTTATTGAAAAAAGTGCAAAGTGGCATAAATCTTGTAGTTTGAAGTATAACAGTACACAAGTTGGATGAGCAGAAGACAGAAAAAGAAAGGAAATATCTGAGAAACACCTAAGTGAAGATAATGCAGAAGATACTCCAGTCAGACAGAAGAGGAAGAAATCTACTTCATCCTTACCAGAGTTGTGTTTCTTTTGCGACAAACCTTCTGAAACGGACAAGAATTACACCAAGTTTTAACAAAGTCAGTGGATAGGAAAATACGAGATTGTGTATCAACAAAAGGAGATAGTATGTTGACCGCTAAGTTGGCTCAAGGTGACATGATAGCTCGAGAATGCAAGTACCACCGCCTTTGCCTTGTGAAACTTTACAACTCCTGCAGGACCACGAATGATTCTTGTGAAGACAATATTTACTCTGTAATTCAAGGAATTGCCTTGTCACAAGTAATTTCTTACATACAGGATGTACGAATCAAGGGAGGAAATAAGTACCCAGTTTTCAGAATGCCTGTTCTACTTGAATATTATACTGAACGAATAAAAGAATTATGCTGCTTACATAATTTATCAGTTGACAATATATCTACTAATGATGTTCACCGTACCAGGCTGAGAGAACAGATATTGTCACACTTTGGAGACATGCGTTCAGAGAAATCTGGCCGGGTGTATGTCCTTGTCTGTGAAGGTGCTGTGGGTGAATCAATACGAGTCTCCTGTGGTAGCAGTTTTGAAGATACTGTAGCAAGTGACATGGTAGCAAAGTCCATTCGAAGACGTATTTCAAAGTCAGCAGTCATATTCAACGGCGAATTTGAAGAATCATGTCAGCAAGAGGCTATTGACCCTCTCCTCTTGTCATTTATAAATAACTTGTTGTATGGTACTTACAAAATAGATGGCCCTCCTTTTCAACCATTGCTCACACTCTGCCAGTTGATAGTATTTAACATGCATACAGCAAACAAAGTAACAAAGCAAACTATCAAACATCAAGTGGACAAGGAACCACCACTACCAGTTTACTTAGCAATGAAAGTACACGCACAGACTAGGAAAAAAGGACTTGTAGACATGATGCATAATTTGGGTCTCTGCATTTCTTACCCTAGGCTTTTGAGAATTTCAACTGGACTATGTGAGTTATCGGTGAAACGAATTAGAAACATAAAGTTACGTTTCCTCCACATTTCAGGACTGGTCTTTTTACAACGGCAGCCTACGATAACCTTGATTATAACCCTAGTAGCACAACAAGCAGTGCGTAATGCCAAGGAACAAGCATTTCACTGTTTCAGCATCTGTCATCATAACAGCAAGGCTCAAAAATCCCAAGCATAATTCCAGAAATATCATCTTCCAAAAGTGTTCCTCACTTACCACGCCAAATATCATTTGTCAATCCTACATATCTGCCCGTGAAGGAACCATCACTACCTAACTCTGATTTTCTTCAAAAGCCAATTATGTTTCCTGAACAGACTGTGTTAACAAATGAATTCTTGCAGGAACTGAAATGGCTTGATAACTTTGTATGCAGAGATTCTCCAAGCAAGATGTCCTGGTCAGGACTTCACGCATCTTCCGAAAGCAGTGAAGTCCATGTATCGTTGGTAAGGCTCCTTCCACTGTTTTATGAGAACTCAAAAAGTGTGGCAATGATGACACACGGCATGGACATAATACACCAGAGTAAAAATTTCCTAAATCCAGGCCAAGGTGCTGTTATTGCTATGGATCAGCCATTGTATGCCCTGGCTAAAACTATTTAGTGGTTCTGGCCAAACAAATATGGCGAAGATAAAATGTTCATAATGTTTGGATCGCTGCACATTGAACAAGACATCCTTAGAGTTCTTGGAAAGTTCCTAGACGGTAGTGGATAGACTCACGTGTTGAATACTGTCGGAGTCGCAAACTCGGGAACAGCAGAGTCATTTATAAAAGTGTCAAACGTTGCTAAAACAAGATTGATGCACCAGATAACTGCTGTTGCACTCTACCAACTCATGTATATGCTTACAAGAAAGATGCACATCCAATTGAGGAAAACGCTGTTGACAGGAAAGCATTTAGTGCTTGGCAATCTGAGAAAGAAAGCAGTGTTCCAATGTTCAAGTACTGGAGTACTGTATTAAAGCTAGAGCTTTTGATGTTGATGTTTATTAGATCACAACGCTCAGCAAACTTCAATCTGTTCACTGAAACGTTAAAGGGGCTAATTCCATGGGTTTTTTCATTTGATAACTACAACTACGCTCGATGGTTACCAGTTTTCCTAAAAGATCTTCTTCTTCTCTCCACAAACCTCACGGACGTGTACAAAGCTTTCGAGGAAGGTATGTTTGTTGTACAAAAAACAGGGAACGTGTTTTCTGCAATTGGTCTGGACCATGCCTACGAGCAGAACAACGGCGTGGTCAAAGGAGACGGTGGTGCTATTGGTTTACTTACAGATCCAGCAGCGTTACGGAGATGGATGTTGGCTGGTCCTGAAATTGCCGATTTGATAACTCAATTTGAAGGAGTTATAAATGACTCTACAAAAGAAATGTTGCATATGCACCATGAGGAAACTCCAAGTTTCCAAACCATGTTTTCAAGAAATGTAGCTGCGCTAAAGAGTCAAATAGGTGAGCATGGAAATCCGTTTTTAGAAACTTCGAAGGAATTATTCTCATTGGAGACGAATATAGCAGTTGACGAAGAATATGTGGAGCAATTGATGAAGATTGAAGAAGTTGGAAAAGAGCAATATGACAAATTTATTGAGGAAAGAGTTCTCACACAAAGAGTTACCTTGTACTCACGAATACAAAAGAATAACCTTTTTAGTATTTCGCTCACCCAAAAAAATCAAAAAGTCTCCTCTTTCACTGAAAACATTGAAATCTGATGTGGACTTGTTTTCAAAGCTCTTCATTATCTGCAATACCAGAGACTTAAACCTGGATGAATTTTTCTCTTATGAAAATCAACCTCATCCTCCATCGATTTCTATAAATAGAGCCCTTCGAACTGGAAATAAGTCTAGTCTTCTACAGTGCTTAATAGATGAGTTACGTGATAGTACCACTGTCGATGAAGATGAGTTCAGAGAAGACGGAAACGAGTTGAGTATTCATAATGAGAATGAACATGGGCAAGCCCACTTGACTGAAGATTATGTAATAGAGATATGTTGTGACGCCATTGTCTATGATGGGCCTGCCATTGTTCATATAAGGCAGCCTAGAGCAGAAAAAACCTTTGCAGACTACTTAAATTCTTTTCAGGAATTTATTGTTTCTGACAGTAAGAGACTAAAAGTAAAAAGAATCGACCTTATTTGGGATACTTACAACAAGGAAAGTACAAAGGCATATGCAAGACACACGAGAGGAACAGGGGAAAGGCGTCATGTTAGACAAAATGGCTTGCTTCCTAAGAACTGGCTAAGTTTCCTCAGGAACGCAGATAACAAGACAGAACTTTTTTCAATTATTGCACAAGCTATAACATCTTGTCCTGCTTTTAATGATGTTACAGTGATCTCTACGAAAGATACAGACGTTCTTTCAAACAACAATAATCTGAACAAGACAGCTCTAGCACCATCAAACCATGAGGAAGCTGATTCTAGGATATTCGTACATGTTTCGGATGCTGTAGAAAGAGGACACAAGAGTATATGAATAAGAACTGTTGACACTGACGTTGTAATTTTAGGCGTATCATTCTTCCATGAGCTGAATAAAAAAGGACTAACAAAGATGTGGATTGAATTTTGTGTTGGAAATCACTTTCGTGTTATACCAGTACATGACTTGGCGCACAAACTTGGTGAACGAAAATCGGTTGCACTAAGAGGATTCCATTCATTTTCAGGATGTGACACAACGTCTTTCTTTTCAGGTCGTGGTAAAGTAACGATGTGGAAAACACGGAAAGACTACCCTGATGTAACTAGTACATTTACATTCTTATCTTAACCCCAGAAGGGCATTCCTGATGAAATACTTCAAGTTCTTCAGCCGTTCATTATTCTTTGCTACTCATCTTCAAGTGACTTGCAGTCAGTAAATGAAGCAAGAAAAGCCCTTTTCACCACTGGACAGAGAGCAATGCTGAACTTACCACCCACTGCTGAAGCCCTGAAGCAACATATTTTAAGAAGTACTTATCAAAGTGGACATAAGTGGGGTAATTTGTCTAAAAACATTACCTTACCTTCAATATACGATTGGGGTTGGACAGTAATTGACGACAAGCATGTCCCTTTTTGGTCCAGCCTACCAGACGTTTCACGTGCTTTAAGTGAGTTTATCGCGTGCCATTGCAAGAAAAACTGCACTCAAAAAACTTGTGGGTGCTACAAAAATGGACTTATCTGCACACCAATGTGTAAACACTGCAATGGAAAATGTGATGTGTCTGCGTAAAATATTTTTTTAGCCAAAAACGTTCAATAAGTTTTATTAATAACAATAATATCATTTATTCAGATTCTTGTAATAGATTAGTTGTAGTTTTTGTAATAGTAGGTTTTCTGTAATAATAATAGTAATAATAATAATAACTGTAATAATAATAACATATAATAATAATAAGTATAATAGCAGTAACTATAATTGTTAGCAGAATTAACATTGCAATAAAGCTCTTAATTTTTGTAGTTATCAATTCTTATTTCATTTTACACCCTTTAAAACTTAAAAATAGACGTCTCAAACGGCCCAGTAGTATAAGTTAAAATTTTGTAAAAAGGTTGTAAGAGTGTTTTTATGTTTTTAATATGTTTTGGGGTTGTATAATAATTAATTAGATTCTTGATCGTTTTATTCAATGCCTTGTGGCAATATAACACTTTAAGCGTTATTTTTGAAATTTCACGAAACTAATTTATTTTCTTTTGGAAAATTTTAAGTTTACTGATTACTTTTTTTACTTACAATACTTTAAATGGTTTTCTTGAATTTATCGCCTTAAAAAACATAATAAAAACATACCTCAAACGGTCCCAATACGGTATTTTAAACATGTTAAAAAATTAAAATTTTTTGGGGTCATTTTTTAAATTAGACTTTTTTGAATGGTTTTAATGGACTTCTCATCCTCATAAACATAATTAAAGACTCCTAGAACGACCCAGTAAGTCTTATTTCTAAATAAAATAAAATATAACAGCCATTTTGAAAGATGTCCGCCATCTTGGATTCTAACGTAATTTTGGAATTTCTCCCCCTCCTAAAATGTTTATTTATACATTGTCTACAAACGTGCCAAGTTTCATGCTTTTATCACAAAATGCCGTTTATTCGCCCGTAGCCCCCCTACTAGTTTGCAACTTCAACAGTATAGGCAGAGCTTACTACACAAACATATGAGAGGACGTGCGCTACTCTTCACAACTGGCCTATGTTCCCAATGTTTTCTAGGCGGTTGCAAAGTTTCTGCAACGCTCCACTAGTAGCGCGGTAACGCAACTTTGTGTCATGAAATCAGCACAGACTTCTCGATTTATAAGTTATGTCAGGTTTAGTGTTTACGTTGGTTCAAGGTAAACGTTATCCGTTGTTTGAGGTCATAAAATTATAGTAATAATTTTGTATAACTGTGATTATGATAGTTTAATATCTTTTAACCTATTTCTTATCCACTCAACCAACTACTGCAACCACCATAATTTGGAACCACCAGCCGCCACTGAATTTTTTTTACTATTAGCTGAAAGAAAAAGATATTTGTGTCAGTTATATTAAACAAAACAGTTAACATCAAGTAATACTCTGGAAATTATTAACAGCAGGACCTATAGTTCACAACGTGGATGTTTACGTCTAGGATATGCAACAGTAGTCAACAGACAGGGGCTACATACCTCCAGAGACTTACTCATTATATTTGATCTTTCAAGTTACTCAGTGATCGTATAAACAATAAATTTCATTTCATGATATCTTGCATCCTCAGTCCCATGTCAGTAAATATTATACATCCCTTGTCTGACTGAAGTCACTCACCATATTCATTTTCTCCCAAATAAAATTTTGATTGGTTTTCTACAAATAATTAATGTATAAAATAATTTACTATTTTTATTTAATTATTATTAAAATAATTAATAGTATAAAAACATTTATGAGTGTAGTCACTTATCTTTTACTGTTGGGGGATAAAACTGATTAAACACGAGTTGTGGTTATGTGATATCAAGCTTTTTGCCTATTACAAAGAAATAAATGTTAGTACAAACAAATTCGATACAAAAAATGATAATATATTTTATTATACAATATATAATTATATATAATATTTATAGGATTACAGATTAATACAAAAAATTATAATATTTTCAAAATTACTAATTTAATAACATAATAAGTATTTATATTATATTTTAAAATTAATTATACAACACATTTTATATACACATATAAAAACATTAAATTTAGTCTACATATAAAACAGCTGTTTTGAACAATTTATTTAAAAACTGTTTCATTTATTAATTTGTATCTGATGATGATAGTTGGATTACTATTGAAACATTGTAATTTACAAAATAAGAAAATTTACTCTTGTGAAAAGTTTTTTATTATTAATAATAATATAAAATAACAAGAAAAATTTGAATGTATATATATATATATAATAGAAATATAGGACTGAGAGTGACCGTTCCCCTAGAGCACTACTGTCCCACTTTACACATATGTATATATTTAAAATACACACAGAGAAACAAGACGGCATTCTAATTGGGTTTCAGAATTGAAAAAAAGTGTTTTAAACTTTCCTTAAAAGTAAAAGCCTTGATGATTTAACTTCGAAAATAAATAGCTGCTAAACAAAGTAAAACTCTGAAACAGGAGAAAATTTTCAGCAAACACATCAATTTCTATAAACAAAACTATATGGCGGATATTACACTAAATTTGATACGGATGTCATAACGTGTGATGAAATGACGGCAGGACCATCATTTGCAATGTCATCACAGCGTAGAATCGACCATGTCATCGGCAACTCTGCAATTACCAGGGCAGCCTTTGTGTAATAATAATAAGCGCGCCAGGCTACGGGTCAATAAAACCGCCCTCTAACGGCTGCAAGGGAGTACTGACCAAATGCAATTGGCATTTGACGTAGAGAACAATATTTTAAACGTATTTGGAGCACATTCATATTACCAAACGAGTATTGTTCACTTATCTTCAGTGAGGGTGTAAAAATACCAAAATGATAATTACAATAAATTCCAATGAACATTAAATATTCTAGATTTCAATATCATGCGCTTATTGCCTCTTGTATTAAAATGTATATTACTATTAACATTAATAAATAATATAATAATTATAATTGCTGGATTAGTACGTCAAACAATTGCTACATTCCAACAAATTTACTAAAATTATGCCTCTAAAACTATTTAAAAAGTAGTCACTAATAATTTAAAATTAATTCATTATATTACAAAACTGTTGTTTACGGTATCACTGCCATTAATAATAGACTAATAATAATGACTGTAAAATGAATTTCATTATTGTTAAAGGTATTATACCTCCATCGCGTACTTGATAAAAACATTTTACTGTAAAACGGATGCAATCTTCAACAGCGAAAAACATCAGATTTACATACGACGCCCATTGACATAAAACTTGAGTGGCTTAACTTGAATGTAACAACACACTTTGTGTTAGACTCTGATTCGTACTTCTTCCAGAAGTATACGCATAAGCGAGGTTAACTGTGACTTTAAGCTACAGACTAAAAACAAAATATTATTATAATATATGATACTTAGAAAATTTCAGTTTGCTTGTCTGCAATAATTTCCACAAACATGAAGTTATTCCATGAAAGCACATTACAAGTTATAACAAAAGTGTGAGTTTTATTAGCATCTGTTAAATTATAACAGACAAATATTTTGAAATATATTACAAGTTAAAAATGTACTGATTTCATGAATTGTATTTTTAATGTATTTTGGCTAACAAATAATTTCCTGTAAGGTTTGAGGCTCATTCAACGAGAGCCTCCAGTGTAAAACGAGAGTGTCTATTTCTAACATGCAAGTATTGGATTTAATCCACATTAAGTTAATTTGTTTACTACGTCAAACGAATGTAGTTGTAACTTCTCGTAATGTCATTAGAGAAATAAACGACATTTATGTACTTCCATAAAACATTAACTATTTAGGTATATTTAATGTTAATCTTGACGTCATTAAGACTTAAATAAGATTTCTGAATCTGACGAATTATTCAGGATTTTTCCGTCTCTTGAACAATAATAGGCCTACTACACGCGCATATGTGATAAATGTGCTTACTAGATAATAGCTCAAGATGTTTCTTATAATATAAAATCGAAAATGTAATATTCATAACGTGTTTCATGGACTTATGTTCACTATGATTGGTTTTTAAAAATCAACTATTTTTTGAAAAATTGTATTACACTGTTTTTATAAGGATTGTAATAACTTTAAACTTTGTTAAAATTTTGTCATCCACCATTTGCATGTTCCGCTACATTTATGAAATCTGATTTAAAAAACGCCATCAAACAAAAAAGACAAACAAGACGCAACCAGAGAAAGAAACAAATGAGTACATCAGCACGTTAACATTACCATATATAAAGAGCACAAGGACATAATACGGATAATTATAATGAAAAATCACATCAGGACAACATTAAACACGCTAAAAAAAATCAAAGCCTTTTTACAAAATCCAAAAGACCGTATACACTTAGAGGTACAAGATGTAAACGATATATCGTGCAAAAACTGCGACCGATTTTATATCTGGAAGAAATATCCGTCAACGCGTCCGCGAACACGAATTGTCAGTAGCAAAATAAGAAGACAACACATCCTTGACAAAACCCACCTAAGAAACAGGACACACTTTCAAATTAAAAAATATAAAAATCTTGGTACGAACTAACAATAAGAAAATCTGACAGTACAGGGAAGGCATTGAAATGTACCGGATGGGAGAGGCAGCGGTCAACAACAGAAATGAATGTACTAAATAGCGACAGCTTGGAAATTACTAACTCACAGTTCTCAAACTAACAGACAACATATCACCCCCAAGCTCGAACCTTCCCACGGCAACCCGGAACAAGGGAAGCAAGATGTAAAAGCAAAAATCAACACCAGTACGCCTTGCAAAATATTCCGGGATTACGGAACGAAAAATCGGCAATATTAAAAATTAAATACACGGATGTACCCAAAAATCTGCTACAACACATTCATAAATAAATTAAAAAAAAAATATATATATTGCGACAACACAAATTACTAAACTATTGGCGCATAGGATATGATAGTATGTGTATTTCAAATTACAAGTCTATATTGGAGGGTTTAAGATTATTTATTGTACAAACACAAGTTATAGTTTATATGGTATATTTGAAATGTACAGAATGTAATGTTTGATATAGAGTCTTTCTTTTAAAATGTTAAATAATGTTCATACGCAAGACGTGATACGTTACATAAGAAGACTCCCACGATGATGTTGTTGAAGAGAAGGGCCGGTCTTTGCGGTATAGTTGGTTCGTCAGGTGTGGCTTACAAATGACAGACGTTTCACCAGAAACGTTTACAGCTGGGCTGGCGTCCTGTAACAGCTGGGCTGGTCCTATAACAGCTGGGCTGGTGTCCTATAACAGCTGGGCTGGTGTCCTATAACAGCTGGGCTGATGTCCTATAACAGCTGGGCTGATGTCCTATAACAGCTGGGCTGATGTCCTATAACAGCTGGGCTGATGTCCTGTAACAGCTGGGCTGATGTCCTGCAACAGCTGGGTTGATGTCCTGCAATTCCCACGATGAATCCGACACTTCGCACACACAACGGTACTACGGATTTAATTACATGCAAAACTTATATAGAGTTTAAGACCAAGTAATATCTCAGGTGACAGTGAGTTTAATCAATAACGGTATATTGAGCTTATACCTCTCCGGCTTCTTCAAGTGTTCTCGCGAATACCAAGGTCTACCGCGATCAGCAGACCACCCTATGAGGAAATCTTGCACTAGCACGGAAACGTCTTGATGGAACTATAGCGTACAATTAATGATACTGTCACTGCGGAAAATCTCGCACAGTGATACAGTTACACTCACTTCTTACACACGTAATACTACAATATTAATATCGTGTGTAAAGATATAAAATCAATTGTTATGCGTCACACGCGTTACCATCCCCGAAAAGTCTTAACAAATCCTTGCAAGCGGTATAATCTTGTACAAGGAATTGTATGTACCGTTCACGGTAGCAGCAGTGAAGAACTGCTTGTAATTTTTCGCACAATGCGTTAAAACACTGATGTGTGCAAATGTACTACACACACAGTTCTGAGTCTCCCCGTTTCACTAACGACGAATAGTTTTTACAACACCTTGCAAGCGGTAGAATCTTGTACAAGGAGTGCACGTTCCGTTCGCGGTAGATGGCGTAGAAGAACTGCCTGTGTAACGACAGGCTTAAGAAAATTTCCAACCACCAGTCAGCATTCTATTGGTGGATGGAAGTCACATGGTTAGTAAAGTGACCATGCACTTTTCATGCAGTAGAGTGCATTTACTTTGTAACAGCATGCATAGCGATAATCAGACTACTCGTATCTCATGCATGACTGCCTACATACTAATAATATACATGAACGTAAACAATAATCCGACAGGTATAGGGATTGTAGCGATACACATGTCTCAGTTCAGCTAATGTCAAAACAACGATAATACTTCACGCACCGCCCGGGAAACGTTTCCCACTCGCGCACGCGCGCACATTTCCACTAACACAGTACATGAATAACCATAAATAATAATGCACAGTTTTTCTAAACTAAACCCTTAACCTTACTAAATACAATTGATAACAACCAAACTTAACCATCTACCAATATAATATGAATGTCCATTGTCTGTGTAATATATGAACTTGCCCCGCCTATCATGATCCTGTGATTCGTTGCAGGATTAACTCCTTCCCGCATAAAAAAAAAATTTTTTTTTTTTAGTTAACTAACAAAAAAAAATAAAATTTTTTTTTTTTTTAATATACCCAAAACAACTTCCTAATCCTGAAATAATAATAATACCCTCGAACTAAAATCAAATAAATATCCTCAATTAATACTAACAATTCCAACTGTCACTTTGACAGAAGCATCAAATCAAAAGACACGTGGTAACCTTCAAACCAAAACAAACACACATGTTCTTAACACACAGATAACGACATCTAATGCAGGGTCATAGGGTACACAGACAACATTCCTTATCAAAACTAGATTATTGTTCATTCACAGAGCCATCTTACATACAACATTTAAACCTGAATTGACATATTTAAATCACTACACATTCTTACCCCTATATCCTGACATTTATTTCTGAGTTTACGGATCCTTTGTATAATACTTCCTCAATGAGGACGCATGGAATTTACCAATCGCACGGTTGGTATTTGGGTTGGTTAAGATAAAGGTATTTTTCCGAACTTGCTCCGACAGGGTATACGGACCATTATACAGCCTAAAAAACTTCGCGGCTGTGTTGTCCTCCCTTCTTCCAACATTTAATGCTCGTAACAGCACACTCTCTCCAGTCTTGAACTTGACTAGTTTATGTTCCGCATTAAATTTTTCCGTGCGCTCCTCGGCGCACTTTTTAATGCGTCTTCTAGCTTCGATTTTCTTTATCTCAACTGGTATAGGCACATTATGCGTCGCTATCCTTTCAATGTGTTTACCCCAGACCCGGCCTGGCATTTCTCCGGTTTGGAGTTCATTCGGAGTATACCCAGTAGTAGAATTATAATTTCCATTTATGGCATACTCAAAAAATTCTAGGAATTCCGGCCACTTACTCTGGTTAGTATTACAGTACGTACGGAACAACCGTCCCAACTCCTTGTTGACCCGCTCGGCCAAGTTACCTTGCGGTCTCCGGATCGCAGTCAAGACCGTCTGGACCCCGTGTTTCTCAAGCTCGGAGTGCCACTTGGTGTTCGTAAATTGCTTACCTTGATCTGAGAGTATCTTCCTTACGGGACCATTTTTCGGCATGTATTTATTTAGCATAATGTTTATGACAGCCGACGTAGTAGGTCTACCAATAGCATATAGGCTAACATGTTTGGTAAAGGCATCCGTAACAACCACAAGGTTCTTCATTCCACGTGCCGCCCGAGGAAGTGGACCCAAAAAATCAATGCATACAAGGTCATTTTTATTACGCACAACAATGTTACCCATTTCAACCTGGGTATGTTGATTCGGATATTTCGCTGTTTGGCAGATGTGGCATGAGCGGAGTATGGCCTTTATTTTCCTGGTCATATTTAGCCACACAAAATCCTCCCGCATTGCCAGGTAACATTTATAAGGCCCCGCATGAGCCAGACTCTCATGACACATCCAGGTGAGGTCTTCCACCATGGCGTCCGGTACCATAATCTTCCATCCGCCATTAATAATTTTATATACTACGTCTTTATATATTCTGTACTTAGGGTTTTCTTGTATCCGGATAGCGTCACATATCCGCTTCAATTTTGTGTCCCGCTGTTGTTCCATACCAATATTTCTTAACCTATTTTTGAGACTGTCTTCTAATTTATATTTGACAGCTAGAATTTGAACTTCCTGGTTATTAGACGCATGACGTTCTTCCACCATTGGTGGGTATCGGCTTAACGTGTCAGCTGCTTGGTTCTCGCTTGCCTTACAGTACTTAATGGTAAAGTCGTACTCTTGGATGGCCATGATCCAACGGGATATGCGAGCGTTCGCCAACTTGCAGCGCAACATGAACGATAAGGCCTGGTTGTCCGAAAGGATTTCGAAGTGTTGTCCAACCAGGTAATAACGAAATTTACTAATGCAGTACACAATAGCCAATATTTCTTTCTCCGATGTGAAATAGTTACGTTCGGCCCCTTTTAGTGACCTACTGCTGTGCGCAATTATTTTGTTTTCACCCTTCTCATTCCGTTGGTAGAGTACCCCCCCAATGGCGTAATCCGAAGCATCGCAATTCAGGACATATGTGTCCCTTTTCTCAGGATGGAACACGTGCAGGTTCCTACTATACAAATTTTTAGTCGCGTCGAAAGCATGCTGATGACGCTCCTCCCATCTCCATTTAGTACTCTTACGAAGCAGTTCTAACAACGGCTCAATTGTCCCAGAATATTCTGGCGTAAAACGTCTGAAGTAACCAGTCAATCCGAGGAACGCTCTGATATCCCTGGGTTTTGTGGGTTTCGGGAACTCCATGATCGCACGTATTTTTTCCGGGTCAGTTGTTATACCTTCCGCTGAGATAATATGTCCCAAAAATTTAATTTGCGATTTCCCGAATTCACACTTTTCAAGATTGAGAGTCAGGTTAGCGGCTTGCAATTTCTGAAATACAATCTTGAGATGTTCAAGATGTTCTTCAAATGATTTGGATATGACCAAAATATCATCAACAAATATGCTGACGAAGTCCTCCACCTCGGGTCCCAGAGCTAACTCCAAACATCTGACCATGGCCGCTAAACTGGTAACCAAACCAAATGGAACTACTCTAAACTGATAGCATTTATTTCGATATAGAAATGCTGTGTATCTTCTCGACTCTTTGGCAAGGGGAATCTGCCAGAATCCACTTTTAAGATCAAGGCGAGACATGTATTTAACACCTTGACATTTTATGAATAGGTTCTCCGCATTCGGAGCACAGTCGTAGCATTTTTTTGTAATAGAATTTAGATTTCTCATGTCGAGACATAATCGAATGTCGTTATTTTTCTTTTTAACAACAACCATAGGATTTAAAAAATTGCTATCAGTTCGTTCAATAACACCATTCTGAAGCATACTCTTAACTTCGGCATCAACCTGTTGTTGATAGTGAAGGGGGATGGGGTACGTCTTCCGTACAAATTTATTTTCATCAGTGACCTGAATACTGTGTTCATAAACATTCGTGACGGTAGGATTTTTTGAAAACACAGATTCGAATTTATCAAGCATACTTTGCAGCTTATCTTGCTCATTGCTCGTTATCTGCCTGCTGTGAGTCCGCATATTATGTGTTATCTTATCGGCAAGTTGAACCGCTGGGCGAGTTATAGTAATAGGTTCACAATCAGACCCCGTCTTACCCCTCCTGCGTCCTAACCTGATATCGTGTTTACTATTATTTATAGTACATTTTAGTATTTTATTTGGAAAATCAATGTTCGCGTGCAGTTTATTTAACGTGTCCACTCCCAAAATAACATTATACACAAGTTTCTTGACAATCAGCACAGAGACTTCTATTTCCATTCCCTGAATGGATACTGTTATCATAGATTGACGGTCAACCCTCTGAGATTCACCCGTCGCTGATTTTATGATTTTGTGGGCTGCTGGCAGAATCGGGATTTTTTTAAAATGTTTCCTGTGCTTCTCTAGGAATCGCTCATCCATTAACGAGATTTCTGCGCCGCTGTCAAATAAAACTTCGCCGACACATCCGTTAATTTTCGCGTTGACAATGAGGTCAGTGTCATTTTCCATACTAATACTTTTCTCATTTTCATTACTATTATTATTACAAATCAAACTATCTCTAATTTCGGCAGGATACAGGCCGGACACTACCAATTTTCTCTTATAACTAACATCTTTCATATTTGATTTATTGAACTGCTTTTTATGGTTACAACGGGCTTTTGAAACTTCATTCATACCCTTATGTTTACACAATTTCCGATTGGTATTTCTATTAGGTATTTTATGTTGTTTTGGTGACTGTGTTTGCTTGGTTTGAGTTTGATACTGAAATTTTTTATTCTCCCGTCCATAAAAATTTTGCTGTGAATTTACGTCATTCAAAGTCTTATATACATACGTGGTACAGTTTAGTGGTGACGAGGTACTTTGCAATCGTGACACTTGATGTTGTAGCTTTTGAATCCGCAGGTCTCGTTCGGCTATTAATTCATTTATCGTAGATCTGTGTTGCACTACTTGCTCTGCCATTCCAGAGAGTTTCGCTTCATATTCACTAAGTCGTGACTTATTGACTTCCAAATTTGCCTCTATATTGGCTTTCATAGTTTCCACGGTCTCGCTAATATGCTTTTCTGCCGCTTCTACCATTTGTTTGCTTTGTTTGGATTGCTCCTGTATGGCCACGTATGATTTCTCGTTTTCATCATGGAGTGATTTGTTTTGTTTCCCGGCTTCTATTTTACCAGATTTAATTTCTTCTTTACTGGCTTTCATCTCTTCGGACATGATTTCCATCTTCGCTAATATGGCTGCTAAAGTATTCTCTATCCCTTTTGACTCCGCCATATTGACCCAATTTCAGTTTAAAATTTTATAAATTTAAATTTACTGATTTATACGCAAAGCAAGTTATTATTATCACAACAAGATTAGAACATATGGTAACCAGTTTATATGCACACAGAAAAAGCAGTTCAAAATATCAACATGTAAATATCTTATCTAACATACAACAACTAATAATCTACCTCCAATATACTGATAAAATCTGTTCATATATGATATACAAGAGAATATGCACAAATGAAAAATTATATCCTCAGATTTTCATATGAACAATACACATACAATTATTACGTTAATTATACTTATACGTCGGATTTTTCCAACAAATTTTATATTCATAGACAAATATGTAATAGCGTAAATTAATCGCTATTTAACGAGCCCTACGTTGCTAAGCGCCAAAATATCTCTATGCGACAACACAAATTACTAAACTATTGGCGCATAGGATATGATAGTATGTGTATTTCAAATTACAAGTCTATATTGGAGGGTTTAAGATTATTTATTGTACAAACACAAGTTATAGTTTATATGGTATATTTGAAATGTACAGAATGTAATGTTTGATATAGAGTCTTTCTTTTAAAATGTTAAATAATGTTCATACGCAAGACGTGATACGTTACATAAGAAGACTCCCACGATGATGTTGTTGAAGAGAAGGGCCGGTCTTTGCGGTATAGTTGGTTCGTCAGGTGTGGCTTACAAATGACAGACGTTTCACCAGAAACGTTTACAGCTGGGCTGGCGTCCTGTAACAGCTGGGCTGGTCCTATAACAGCTGGGCTGGTGTCCTATAACAGCTGGGCTGGTGTCCTATAACAGCTGGGCTGATGTCCTATAACAGCTGGGCTGATGTCCTATAACAGCTGGGCTGATGTCCTATAACAGCTGGGCTGATGTCCTGTAACAGCTGGGCTGATGTCCTGCAACAGCTGGGTTGATGTCCTGCAATTCCCACGATGAATCCGACACTTCGCACACACAACGGTACTACGGATTTAATTACATGCAAAACTTATATAGAGTTTAAGACCAAGTAATATCTCAGGTGACAGTGAGTTTAATCAATAACGGTATATTGAGCTTATACCTCTCCGGCTTCTTCAAGTGTTCTCGCGAATACCAAGGTCTACCGCGATCAGCAGACCACCCTATGAGGAAATCTTGCACTAGCACGGAAACGTCTTGATGGAACTATAGCGTACAATTAATGATACTGTCACTGCGGAAAATCTCGCACAGTGATACAGTTACACTCACTTCTTACACACGTAATACTACAATATTAATATCGTGTGTAAAGATATAAAATCAATTGTTATGCGTCACACGCGTTACCATCCCCGAAAAGTCTTAACAAATCCTTGCAAGCGGTATAATCTTGTACAAGGAATTGTATGTACCGTTCACGGTAGCAGCAGTGAAGAACTGCTTGTAATTTTTCGCACAATGCGTTAAAACACTGATGTGTGCAAATGTACTACACACACAGTTCTGAGTCTTCCCGTTTCACTAACGACGAATAGTTTTTACAACACCTTGCAAGCGGTAGAATCTTGTACAAGGAGTGCACGTTCCGTTCGCGGTAGATGGCGTAGAAGAACTGCCTGTGTAACGACAGGCTTAAGAAAATTTCCAACCACCAGTCAGCATTCTATTGGTGGATGGAAGTCACATGGTTAGTAAAGTGACCATGCACTTTTCATGCAGTAGAGTGCATTTACTTTGTAACAGCATGCATAGCGATAATCAGACTACTCGTATCTCATGCATGACTGCCTACATACTAATAATATACATGAACGTAAACAATAATCCGACAGGTATAGGGATTGTAGCGATACACATGTCTCAGTTCAGCTAATGTCAAAACAACGATAATACTTCACGCACCGCCCGGGAAACGTTTCCCACTCGCGCACGCGCGCACATTTCCACTAACACAGTACATGAATAACCATAAATAATAATGCACAGTTTTTCTAAACTAAACCCTTAACCTTACTAAATACAATTGATAACAACCAAACTTAACCATCTACCAATATAATATGAATGTCCATTGTCTGTGTAATATATGAACTTGCCCCGCCTATCATGATCCTGTGATTCGTTGCAATATATATATATATATATATATATATATATAAATACAAACATTTTTTTCTTGATATACAATCTATTTATTGAAGTATATAATATATTTAATATTTATAATAATTTTACCTCAAGATGTTTTTTCCTTATTTGGAACATGTTTCGGGACGCTTTGTGTTCCCCCATCTTCAGTCATTAATTTATATAGGCCTATATATATAAATTCTCAATATAAAAATTGAGAAGATCATATGACTAAGTCCAAAAAAAAATAATGGAATGCAGCTTATGTAACTGAACCTAAGGAAATTTCCAAGGAAATTGAAAAAAAAAGTTTGATGCTGAAACATGTACAGAAGTAATCCTCTAAGTTGGAAATAATTGTTGCAGTCAAGCTAATTTGAGAATTTAAATAAATGAGATGGGAGAATAAAGACTTAGGTAGTGTCATAAATTAAACATTATGTCTTTTAGTGGCTATTTTTATTTTATCTTTAATTATGTCTAAATTAAACGGCATCTTTAGTGGCTATAGTAAACTGATAACTACTGCGTGTAATTACTTACTAACATAGTCTCACTAAGGTACACACAACCTTGTCAAACTCAGCAACCAGTACCCTGTTACCCAGCTAAAAAGTAACAGCTGTTGCCCACGAAACCAAAATGTAAGCTCGGGAGTAGGGTTGGATTTCTAAAATTTAAATTTAATTTATAAAATTTGTTGTTATGTTTAAAATACGTTTATATTAATAATATATTAAATTTGTTCGTTATATTTCCAAAAGTATCCGTATCTTAGTACAATTTTAGTCACATGTTTTTAAATTAATAACATTTACTTTAATAACATTAAATAACTTTTTATTTTTTCAACTTATTTCATTTTCTATTGTATCATACTTGAGATTAAAAATAATTACTTAATAATAAACTGTCAACAAATTATTGTTTCTGTATGGCGACTACTTTTGTAGAAATATTTTTGAGAAATAAGTTTTGTTAAAATAATTTTTTTACAATTATTTTGAGGAGTAACTAGGAAATTGGTAGGAAATTAACGAAGTCATTAAGATTATGAAATTACGTACATAAGGTCAAACACAAAAAAGTGCCACATGGTAAAAAATTTGGACATAAGTATATATTCATATTTCTTAAAATGAAGTATATTCCGGCAACAAAATATCAACAACAATACAACTGCTGCGTTATGGTAGTTTGCAACAGACAGTCCTTGAGAGCTCGCCCTTGTGTCAGCGTACGTGTATTTAATATACTTGCTGCGGCTGGCGTACGAACAATAGGGGCGTAACAGTCTGTACAGTATACTTTACCATAATAAATATTAAGTGTACCATTACAGAGACATAAGTAAATGTGATTCTGCCGTAGAGCTAAAAGCTGTGATTAAGTTGTTGGTGTATAGTACTTGATCGTCAAAGTGTAATTTAATGTTGTTATAAGGGAATGACAATGCGTCTTATTTAGTACTGTGTACCAAAGGATGTGTTTAGTACATAAATCCAAAAGGATTTGTGCTTTGACTGAATCATTCTAGCCATTAATAATGAAAGCAGGGTAACTTTTAAGATAAGTATAAACAAGTAACTTTTAATTAATATTATTATTATACTCAACAAATGTTGTCATCACGATATAAGTTCTCCACCAAACAAACTCACAAAGTATACTGTTATGTTTTGTGCTGCTTGTGTTTCTACATTTAATTAACATTATACCGGAATTAAGTTTATACAACATAACAGCGTGTAGGTAATGTTGAAATTATCTCAACTAATTGATTGGATAAATTCAGTTTGTATGTGTTTATTGTTTATGTTACGTTGTATTGTCACAAATATTGATCTTTTAAATATATTATTTCAGAACGTTTTAAGAGTTCGGAAAATTGTGTTATTCTGTAAACGTAATATGGTAACTTGCATGGTGGCATGGATTGTTTGCGACCGATGCAAGAAACACTTAACAGACGAGTAAAAAGTGCTTCAGAAAGTAGGCTACATTAGCATGTTAAATGCAAAAAAATGTTAATCAAGCAGAGTATCTTCAAATAAAAAGTGCTACGTAAATGAAGAAATGAGGTTTTTGACGGCGGTTTTGGGTTAATTTGCTCATAAAGCAGACGAAGAGAAGTGAGGAAGAACTGTCGGTGTAAACGGTGCTTTTGTGCGTACACATTTGTGGCGGCAGTAACAGTCTGTAGAAAAAGTAGGTTTCGTTTATGTTACTACATTTCCATACAATGTGCGCATGAAATGTGCCATGAAAGTATGTGTTATGAGTGTTTTGTGAACAGTTGTATGAATGCTCTGAATTACAGAAAACTATGATCTGACATATGTTCTAGATCTGATCCAGTACTAGATCGAGTCGACGTCAGTTCAATGGCTTGTGTCAGTTACATTTGTTTTACTCATTATAAAATAATCTAAACAAATTAATTACCATACTGTAGATACATCCTACTGTATAACAAAATTATGGTGTACGTGTAGAAACCAAGGAGCAAGTGGATCCTATAATATGTATAATACTAGTTTAATACTCGTACTAGTTTAATATTTCATGAGTAATAACGTGTCGACGAAGGTACGTCAAAATAAGATAGTGACAATACGTTTGTCATACGTGTTCAATTTTGTACCCTAAATAGTGAAGAAGGAGGATGTAACTATTAATAAGTTTTAAAATAATTATATTTATAATTCTTAATATAAATATAATAGTAACTGTATATAGGCTACTATAAGTTTATGTAGGCCTAATGGTTTGTATTACTCATAATCACGGTCACAGATTTTATCAAAGAAATTTTGAGATTAATATAATGATACCGACGATCGGAAAGTCGGCCATGCTTCTAAGCGTTCCCAGTTTAGAAATATTATTCAGATTATTTTGGTTTGTAGCAAATGTAGTTTGCACAGTACCGTTGTTTTCCAACCAAACGTCAGGTCGGAAGCGCGTGTCAAGTTCTACGCGAGCGTTGTCATTGAAGATTTATGATTTATGTATTGTGTAGTTGAAGGGTCTCGATCATGACGTCATATCTGTCTAGTGCTGAATTTATTGGACATGTACGCTGTTATCTACTCGGCCATCTCTTTGCATCCTCTGTAAAGGTTTGTTCAGATTGATTATAATAGTATGAACCACCGACTCACATAAGGGAACTTGGTTTATGTTAACAGCATGCGTATGGTATAATTAATTGTAAATGTTCTAACAACGGTAGTCAGAGTTAAGTAATGCTTCACAGCTTATGACAGCTGCGAGTTGTAAATAACTATGCTACATTGAGTTACTTTGTACAATAATAAGTTCCCTTCAACTGCAATTACATTAAGTCAACATTAATTTTTAGTTTTTAATACTTAAGGTTACATTATATTGCAATTAGATTTAACCTACATTATGAAATACATATTTTGAGTACCGTGTTTACTTTTATAAAGGTGTGGCATTACAAAAATTGTTAAGGGTAAATTAAATGTATGACTTCTTAAAAATTTTAAAACAAAAACAAACAGAAAGTTAAGGCTCTACAAAACAGAATTACTCAACCCCAATCTGTTTAGTCGGTTTGTAGCTCTTGTTGTAGGTAGTAGGCCGAGTAAAGCAACTGTCTGCTGTGATAGCCCACAGCACTGTTGTCCCTTTAATTTAGCAGTTATAGAATTTCCCATTATACGGTAGTCTATAGCTTTCGCCTCTTTGCAAGATTATTTATTTGTTATATCAGCTTATTAGGGCCTCATCTTAGATATTAAATATTGAATGCTCTTTTTACTTTTTTCCTTTGGGCTACTTACCATTGTAACCCCGCTTTAACTTTGACTGGTAAAAAAAAATTTGTTTTTTTTTGTTTTTTTTTTAATTTTTTTTGAAAAAATTTTTTTTTCTAAAGAGGGGCCACAAGATAATTAAAACTAGACCAAAGCCTAGAGAAGCCAAAAATGCGCTGGATCCAGTGAGACGGGACTTGCAATTAAAACTCACAAAATTAACAATCAATAAAATCCTTTTTTATTATTCTATCTCCTTTAAAATTGTTACCTACAAAAATCAATAAATATAACATTTAGATTCTATGTTCCCCTTAAAATTGTTAATTAAAAATAATTAGTTCTCTTTAAAAAATGTTACTTGAATATCATTAATAAATATAAAATTTATTTTCTATATTCTCTAAAAAAATTAATTGAAAATTAATTGAGATGAAATCTATATGCTCCATAACAATGTTAATTAAAAATAATTAATTCTCTTTAAAAATATTAATTGAAAATTAATAGAGATAGAATCTATTCTCTCCTTTAAAAAAATGTCTTTTGAAATTAATAATTATAAATCCTTATTCTCCCTTCAAAATTGTCATTAGAAATTAATAAATATATACAAACCCTATGTTTTATATTTTCTTTTTAGCCCTATATCTAACCCCCCAAAAATACACACGATTGTACAATACATATAGAACCCCCAAAATTACACACACTAATATACAATACATATACATGTTCCACAATACAGGACAATTATAACATATATCTCTTGCCACACCTTTTCTACCCCATGAGGTACATCATTAACAATTTATGAAAATCCATATTAGGTTTTAATTTAATATGTGTATAACATATTACATGTGTATCTGATTATATATATGCAACACCAGTAGCCCCCAGGACATACTAAATTCAAAATTTGGCAAATTGCCTGATACTATTATATAATGCTGCCACACCGGGCACTTAGACTGGGAGAAATAAAATTTAGAATACAGTGAACACCCCAGTGATCATAATTAATTAAAAGAATTTAAATATTGATAAATTTAGTTAAGTCTTGAAAACCGGAACGTGTCATAAAGCTTATAACCCTTTTAAAGTAATTTGGCCCACAGGCCGACATGTTCCTAGGCAAGATAGTGCATAACTCAACCTGTCCCAACAGCATGTTTAACTCTGCATGAAAATGCACCTATACAGGATTAAACTAGTGACCCGACTTAACTACCAAAGAAACTTCTATCCCTATATGATCCAAACTGAATTTAAAAATGAGAAATTAAAACATAAAATGAAAACTAAATTGAACCGGTGAAATTACATATTGATTGAATGAAATAGTAGCAGTAATGAAACCCTTATACTGAAAATAAGAAGTAAATTTACACTTCTGAATGGTGAGCGGCCACAGATACATGTCAACCCCTGGGCTCACAATTTATACAACAGATTAACAAAATGTACAAAATATTCCCCCCCAAGTCCACGCACTATTCTGTCCCGTTAACCGGGGACCCAATTAAAATGTTTAGAACTTAAAGTCATTGTTGTAGAGTGACTCAATGTCCACTGGTTCTAGTGAGTTACATCACACTGTGTGAAAAATATAATATGGATTGATTTCACCTTATTTTTTTTCCATGGGTGTGAAGTGGTGATCTCCTGGCCTACATGATAGGGTGTTTGTGGTTCGTCTTCGCTATTCTCCTCCGGCAGATGAAGTTGAGAGAGAGAGTCTGGATGTTAAAGGTTCAGGTTGGAGCTGGTTCCCCGTCTTCTGCGGAGGACCCGCAGATCTGTAGTAGTTTAGCCTGCCATAGATGAAGAAGATGGTAAAACTAAAAACTCCTTTCTGTCGGAGAAGATGCAAGCGAAGCGAACGCTTAAACGGCCAGCCAGAGACAATTTTAATCAAACCCAATTCCAACCTTCTCACTTGCAAACAGCGGCACGCGCTAGAGTGCAGCACTAACCTGGCACACTTAAATGGTATTACAGTATACTTTGCGTGTATCTGTTAAACACAGTACGGCATTTTTCGTCTGCTTTGGCGTTAAATACCGAACACGCGCCGAATCTATCTTAGACTCGGCACACCATGTAGCCTTTTGGGTAAGTATACGCGATTAAAGTATTTCATAAAAGGTTGTTTCGTGTTTGAAAGACCTTAAATTTGAGTTAAGTCCTTTTTTACCGATTTTTTTATTGCTTCAGTTTGTCCTTCAAGATTAGTATTAGGGCAAAACGGTAATAACGAAAATAAATACAAATCTTATCTCTCTGCAACAAATGTTCACCTCATTTTAATTTGCCAATTTCTCAAAATAAGGGACACAAAAACTGCAATCTGAATATAAAATGTCAACATAAAATTGATAACCTGAATGCTATTGTATAATTCCTGAACATTACAGCATTACAGTCAATGAATCTGTCTTTGTGTACAGATGGCTTGTATATCGACAAAGGGTAGGATTTGTTATTATACTGTAGATTTACAGTAGACCTCTACAGACAGAAGTGGCCATGTTGTGGAGTTGTATATCGGATTGTCAACCAATTAAATCCGCTGGTAAAAACCAGACATATAGTACGTGCGATAAAACCGATAATTCTTAATTACATTTGTTTTGGTTTCTGGGTTTCACGCTGGTCGATGGTTGATGTCTCGCTTAGCCATTGGAAAAGATTAAATTACAGCAGTGATAACTCAGACTGTACCTAACTGTCATGTTTGTGCAGCAGTTGAAGACACAGTTTTACGCGTAAAAATGTAATGTTTTTGGACATGATAAAAAACACACACGTTATATAAAGTAAGATTTTTGGAGATTTCAGGACAGTAGCGAATGTTTTTCCGTGTTACATAAAATCCTTCAAATAAAAAGAACACGATTAAAAAAAAACATTAAAGTTTGAATTTATTGTTTGTAACTAATGAACTGGTTTTAATGATGATTGACCTAAATTACGTAACAAAACTGCTGCAAATCGAATCGGAAGCTGAAACAAGTTCTACCTTGTTCTGTTGGAAACTGAAAATTACTGTTACTGCAATTTCCTGAGCCCAAGACTACAACTTGCATTAGTCTTTTAAAGAAAGGCACTGGCGTATTTATTTTAGACTCCTTGTTTCTTGCTTAATATTGATTGTACCTTGTTTGAGAGTTGTTATTATTTAATAATTTATACACATCAGTGTCTAAGCAGTTGTTAAAATATGTAATACAGCCCTCTGGAAATGTATAAGAAAATGTGCTATTTAACTGTCTAATAACGTTTTTGTAGATTATAATACTAAAAATTTTTTTAATGAACTTCTCAACTTCATATTTCTAAAACAACGGTTAGTGTAGTAGTTAGTTTAATAGTTAACTACACTATTATTAGTGTAATAATAGTGTAATAGTTAGTTTACACTGGAATGCTAATGATACAAGTCTGTGATAGTTTCGGTGTAAATAGGACTTGAAACGTCCTATAGGTGTAAGTCCTCATGAAACTGTTAACTATTCTTACATGCGGATATGCTATTAAATTTTAAGAATAGTCTGTATTTTCATAAAAATAAATTTTTTTCATATATCTTTGAAAGTCCGTACGTATCTATAAATCCGTGAAGATTATTGTTGTGTACTCCAGTAGATTGTTAATGTGACAATAATGATGAATTTTTATCCATGTTTAACATGAAACTTTTTGAAAAAGATATTCATGAAGTGACAATAATTTGTGTATCAGGGATATACTATTACAGAAGGTTAGCGTCTTGCACGATCCAATGAAAACGAATAGTCCATGGAATCATTTTTTACAGTGAGTTCTGTGACCTGTAATTTCATGGAACCTTTGCCATGTAACAAAATTTATATGCTGTACGTAACAAAGTCTGCTATGAATGTGTTTTCTGAACGTTTCATACTCGTTTACACAAATGTTAATCTGTGTTATGTAATTACTTTTCACCTTATAAGGAACCATTGACGTCTAATCTAATAATATGACCTTGAAATATAAATGAAATGTATAGAAATTATTTAGGGGGCGCACAAAAACACAATACACGCACAGAAAAGAAAAGAAACCTGAGAAGTGCTACCCAAGAAGGTTTTTGAAATAAGTCTAATGTTACCTGTTTATAGTGTTTTAAGTAGTCTTTTCTATTGAGAATCTTAAACGTTGAACTGAAACATAGATTATCTTTTATGTGTAGGCCTACGGTAAATATCGTAAATACAGTTAAAATAATACGGTAGTTCCATTTTATTATATTTAATTTTATGTTGTTTAAGATTAACTTATTATTATGTGGAAATAATCGTATGTTAAAATTAAGTATATTGTCCTACACTTGCTACATCTCACTTGAACCAACAAACAAAGTGTGTAATATTCCATCACTGAAAATGTATTTTTACACGTTTTATACTGTTCAAATTAATTCTAAAATAAAAGAAATTAATTTTTACTCATCCTACGCTATTTTAAGTCGAAACCGTTGACATACTAATTGAAATTTACTTATATTGCGACATTATTTATGCTCCAGTTACTTCAGTTTATTCTGAAATAAATCTACCTGTACTGTAAATGTACCTGTCCTCTCCTTTTTAATTTCAGATGATACTCTCAAAATTCTATTTCATAAAAAGCAGTCATCTCAAAACAATATGGCAGTTCAATTAAAAATTTTAGATGCAAGTTCTGATTTACCAAGGGAACAAATGGAGCTCGTTATAGGGGGCAAGGATGAGTCTTCCAATATGTTAACTGGAATCAATGCTTAAAACTGCCTCACAAGTCCCACAGTGATGTCTCTAGTTATATTTTTAATTATCTTTATCTTCACCGTCTCCAGATTTGTGTTAAACTCTTTTGATATTTTTTTAATCTATATATTATGAAAAATCTGTTTAAACTTTTCAACAATATTTGATCTAATTTCTACTTCTGTTTCTACTAAGATTATCTCAGCTAGTGGACACATTCCATGTTCACGTCAATTCTCTCTTTGTTTTTTAACTGTAGCATTTATGTATGCGTTTTAGATTTGTTGTTTGTTAAAGTTACTTTAAATGTGGATAAAATACATGAGCTGTAATATGTATACATACCTACGAATAGTCTGTCCTTTGACCTTGTTCTTTTTATGCCGTATTCAGTTAGCCTCAAAGGAGGCCATTGGAACATTAAGAAAAGCGCATATAATTGAACACCACAATAAAACACAGTACATAGTAACCCAAATAAGCCAATTTGTAGGAAATGGAACGTGCGTTGAAATGATGGTGATGGGACATATGTCCGAAAACGCTTAAGGTGTAAAGAGAACAAAATCAGACTACAGAATACAAAATAGTCGGTACGTTTGTTTGTTTAATGTATCTCTGCGTTACTTATTTTATTAATTGTTGTGGCTACCGATGCTTGCGTGATATACTATGATAGCAATTGTTCAATTCTTATTATTTTCATCAGTTAGTTACTGGCGATAGCTACAGTGACTTGTTAAGAAATTTTTACTAATGTTATTTAAGTGTTACGAAAGAACTAAAACTATGAATAGTTACATGAGAAAATATTATGTTATCACATTTATAGCCTCAACTTTGGTAAGTAATTTTTTTATCAGAAATAATTACAAGTAAAGGAACAGAAACGCTAACTAAAACCTTGTTTAAAAACTAATTACAAGGGAGCACAATAGTTGGTTCAAGAAGAACAAACTTAATCCATTTAAAACTTTTTAAGTGTTGTTAATTATGCAAAATGCAGGAAACTACTGAAGAGAAATAAAGTGTTTGAAAGCAAGAAAAAGGCAGCAAATATTGGATTAAAAAATATATTTACTGTTAATATTTTAACATGTCAGAAAGAAAAAGTTGCGAAGTTTAAGGAAAGAGAGTTGATATACAGTTAAAAGAGTTAACATTAATTTCGAGGATAATTAATAGCAAGCCGTACGTAAGCATGCAGAACGTTTTAAGTTTACAAGTTGGTTACAATCAATTTGTCTCCACCAAGTTTGACATAGTATAAAATTTTGCATTCATGATGTGGGAAAAAGGCAGCACAAACAAAACTATCCTAATACTATTTTCTAGTGTAAAAAATGTGCATACAAAATGAGAAGAAGCTATTTTCTAAATGCTCCACCATTCTGTGAATCCACTAAATATTCAAAATACAACGTTATGATCAGAGATTTATATGCGATCATTATGCATAAAAGTTTATATATGATCAATGTGGGAAAAATAATTGTAACAAAAAATATAATAAAACAATTTAATATTAATTTGCAAAATTTTCGCAACGAACTGGCTTTTCCACTGGTCAAATGAATACATAAGTTCACAGAAATTTTGTAAACGTTAGTAACAGGTTTAGGTGTGATGAATTAAATTACAAAGATCCTTTGTCCGCAAAACTATCTGCTTTTGTATTTATGTTTCCTCTTTGCTCTGACAATTATGATCGTTGTAGAGGTAATTGGTTTGGTATAAGCAATATTTTGGCGTTTTTTGTAATACATTGAAAACATATTTTTGAATGTACTGTTATGTAAACTTTAGAAGAGTTTGCGTATTTAACAAGAGTAGTAAAGTAAGCCTACATAATAAAAAAAAATAAAATAAATTATGTGCTAGATAGAGCATTGTTTTTCAGAACGACATAGAAGTAACTAGTATATTCTAAGGTCAGTGAAATTATTGCGTCATTGATTAGGCTAACTTTTACTTTTTTGTTAAAAATGACAGACCAAAGGAGTCAGTTAGTTCGCAGCTGTTTTTAAAAGCGATTAGTGTGCATAAATGTCAAATGTTTTATTTTTAAACTGCTATTTGGTAAACCCCAAAACTTTAGGATTGTTATTATTTAATGTGAATAGTGCGAAACGTAGTATTTTATTTCTAAGAAAAGTTTTAAAATTAAGTGTTACATGATTAATAATATTTAGTGATTGGGCTTTGTGACAAGTAATCTTCTAAGTTTTTATTAATAGTTGCTTCCCATGTAACAACATAAAGTAGTGCAAAACAATGTACCGCAAAAAATTATAACTCATATATTGTCAGCTGTCTTAAGTATGTATTACTCTTTCGGATAACAGCTTTGAAGGATGGCAGTCGGCATCAAAGCAACTGTTATTGTGGTAATTAATTTGTTTATCACACATCAGTGCAGTTATGTTGATGATATATTTCTGCACGTGAATTGATCGGCTTCATTGAGGGTGGTAATTGTAAGGTGTCGGTAACGTAGACACAAAACAGTAATCTCATGTTACTCACGGTAAGTATAGTACACGGTAGGTGACAACTCTGTGTGCGTAAGTATTCTATACTTACTGTGATGTTACTAATGGTGGAATGTGATTGCACGGAGACAGTTCCGGGAGGGGCTGCTCTACTAAATCCGTCACATTATTACAGAAAAACCTTAAAAATGTTAATATTTTTCCTGTTTTAGTAATAAATTTCCAGTGAGAGCAACACTTAAGTTGATTTTTATCAGCAATATAATGAAGTTTTAAGTAAACGTTCTCGCGACACGGAACAGTTAACGACGCAGAGAAACTATGATCCAAATTGTGTGTACAAAAATTTGAATGTGGAAAAACGAAATGGAATCATGTGGAGGTATTTACTCTTGATGTGTACCACAAAGCAAAGTATATATTCAACTTGATGTTATAAAATCCATGTATCTATATCTTTATAACATAGGAATGTAACAAGCTCTGAGTATTAAGAAATTCATGTTCAAGAGCTATTCCGTGGTAGAGTTCTATAACTGTTCTGTAACATAAGGTCTTTTTATATCATACAATACATCATAAGGTATAACAATGTATAACAAGGTTTATGTATATAATGATTCCTTTGTTAGAATCCTGTAGAATCAAGTCTATACTATGACGCCGTTTAACCTATTAAGCCTCTTAGTCATAACTTCTTACATGTGAATTATTTGCCTTCGCTTATCTATGTGATACATTTTAAATAGTTCCTATTATATCTTACCAAACTGTAATGACAATGTCATTCGTTGGCAGATCATGTTTTTTTATAGATACCTTAAAAATAGGTTTTCAACTAGTACATGGGAAAATAAGTTAATTACAGAAAAGAGAAGTAAACTAAAATATTAATAAATTAGATAATAATTTGAAACTAAAATAAAAAAAATAATATTGAAGGAGTTTAGAGTTAGAATTTTGGAATAATTATTAGCAAGTTTGGTTACTTTCTGTAGTGAAGCACAGCTTCTGTAAATGGCAAGTAGCCGGTAACTGCAGTCGTCGTGATCAAGTTTGCATCACCAGACTGCAATCTGATTGGGCACACGAAATTGACGTCTTCTTACCTCCTACAAGGAGAAGAATGACCCGTCTGCACTTGTGGCGGAGCATTTACAGTAAAACACATCATCAAAGACTGTAGTGCTCTTGCACAACTAAGTCAGAGACACAGAGTAAACCTGAAAGCAAACCTGACCGGTAACCTGAAAGAAAACCTCGGAAAGAACAGTAAACAATAGACAGAAATCTGTCCTTCCTAAAACCAGCAAAATTACTGTATAGGCTTTGAAAATGTCGTTTTAAATCTTAGTGTGTACTGTCGCTGAGTCAACTAAAATGTAGGTGAGAAGAAAAGATCCCGTCGAGAAACACTCCTGCTAGACGTCGTTGGGCTAAAGGCCTTAGTTGCAAGCCCCAAAACTCATTAAAAAACAAGTGTAGAATCGAATGTTATAATTTTGGGGTAGGAGTTGTGTAATGTGGTGATAGCTGTTAGCATACAATTGTTAATGTTACATAATAATTATTTCAAGTGTCGTTGAAATGTCATATGAATATGTGGAAAAATTATTTTAAAAATTCAGTATTATTGTAGTCGGTGCAAATGACATTAGCGGCGACTGTGCGAAGTGTGGTGAAAGGTTATAATTTATAAACATAATTTAACAATGCGTTATGGGCGTGAGGTGAGATGAAAACGTGGGGGACACGCGGTGGTAAGATTTGAAATGACACACTGGATTATTTAAAATATGAAAAAAAAATGTAAGCGAATATTTAAAAATATGAATAAAAACCCCGTTAGAGTACAACGAGTGTAACTAACTGTCGGTATGTAACGTCTATACTATACCCACATCTACATCTATTCGTAGTGTATGTACAGTAGTTGACAGTGATCTGACATTGAAGAATTAACCAGGGAGGAGCAAGGACAAGGATCTTATTGTGGTGAAAGTTGAGTATAAATTTTGATAACAAGGTTTAAAATTACTTTTTAAAAATTATAACCGAAATTTTATGATAGTGACTCCAGAATTTAGACTGAACACAAAAACTAACATTAAGTTTAGCTTTTGTGCTTACTTAATATATATTACAACGAGTGTCGTAAAAACAAAGTATATTTTTTGGATTAAATTCTAATTAGAATAAATATTATTATGTTAGTTTGTTTCTGTGTGTTTAATTTAATTTTAAGTATTTAATCCGTTTCAAGTTAGGACTATAAGTGATAATTTGCATTACTTTGGTACAACAGTACGAAAAGGATGCCGATCCCTGGAATAGGACTTAACAACATTTAACCGAGGCTAGAGTACAACAACGGCCGAAACAGAATTGAATAACGCACCAACAATAAAAACCATCTTTATAAACTTAAAAAACTTAATTTAAATTTTCTATCAAAAGGGTCCCTATGAAGATACCAATCTAGATAGCACTTCAGTTTGGAAATCAATTTATCATGGTTTAAAACAAAATTATATAGGCCTAATTCGTTCAACTCATGCAATGCTTTTACACTGTCGACATCGCAATACTTTATTGTCCAGTAACACATTAGTGTACAGTAAGCCAAACTTTTATTTAAAAGGAAGAACATAGTGATTTAAAAAACCTGGGAAAACCCAACCTTTTCGAAACACATCAACATTTGTCTGTTTTGTTATTTGTACAGTATAATGAAGAAAGTAAAGTAAACCTCTATTCCTGTGGAGTTTGTAGTGCCGACATGTTTCTTTCCCCCCCGGTTTCTGGAAACGGACGAAGAGATCCAGGGGTATTATTACGTAGATGGAAACACTAAGCATTGCTGTTAACCAAGAGCAGTGACGTAAACATCATTTCGCTGTTCTCTACTCAGACATTTTATTTGTTGAAACAAACGATCCACATGAATAATAATTATAAATAGGATTTTCCTTACTTGTAAGAACAGGATAATAGTATATAATATTTTGTTGGCAAGTTATATAAATTGTAATGTATCTGAGCACGATTAAATAACGAGGCAGTTAAATGTGTTTAATCAGATTACTGAGTCGCCGTAGTTTAATTATCGGCGAGTTGGCTTTTTCGCAGGAGGCGTGAGTTTGATTTTGCACCAGTCCATGGGCTAAAAAATTTGTCACATCAGATATCTCGTTTAGAACACTATTTAATGTTTAAAAAATTTATTTTGTTACAACAGATATTTCAATTTTAACCGTGGGTTCCAGAATGTTTGAGAGGCTGCGCGAGGATGCTATGGAGATATGGAAGTTGCATGCACATGCCTGATGGACCAGTCAACGGAGCTGTATGTATGACATGAAGATTTAAATAAGAAGACTAAATTATAGAAAATAATAATACTAAATAGAACAATCAAATAAAACATTGCAATTTCAAATAATAAAAGTGTATTTTGTCATAACTGTATTGACAGCTTATGCCGGGCCTCATACAGATCTATCTTTTTCACGTGACATTGTCGAACTGGAATAACTCAAACCAAAAAGAGTTACTTCCTGAATTACCTCTCGTACATGGACATTTACACAACCAGTAAAGTTGTAAAGTTTATAGGAATTGGAATAAATAAAAAACGAAGGAATACCAAAATAATGTAGGTATGGTACTTGGGCCGTACATGAACAAGAAAAAAAGGAGATGAATAAGGAAAATGAAGCATTTGATTTGATTTTTCTTTTCATTGAACCTAAGCTGCCTCTCTTAGATCTTCCTCTCTACTGATATCTCTTCTTACTGCAATTACCTTTATATGAATCATTCTTATCTAAACTAATCATAAAACGTTGACTCTCGCTAACTAGTTTATCATAATTTTCTGTTTGAATTTAATTTAAATAAGAATAACAAAATTCATATCGTTGTCATATTTCATTAAATTAAAACAATCTAAATCATTGACAGACACGAAAACTTCGATGGTTGCAGAAAGTCGCTGTTTTCAACAAGACTTGGATGAATGTTTTACTTTTAGTGGTACACATTTTTGTTACAAATACAGATTTATTTTAAAACAATCTAAAATGTGATTATAAATTAAGAAGAGCAACAAATATTACTATCAGATTGTCAGCATTTTTACTTCCATGTTCCATAAGGAAATGGAAGTATGGTGATGGCAAAAAAAACCGTGGTCGAGATTATTGCAGATTCTGATTGTACTACCCTCAAAACATGAAAAACAGTCATTTTTCGAAAAGTGTCTGTGTGTGTGTCTGTCTGTAGAATTTTTCTATGGCAAACGATAACTGCCGCAAATTCAAACAGAATCAAATAAGTTTTTGCATACCGTTCTGAATTGTAGAGTACTCAAGACCTATTGTTTTTGATGAAGATCGGTTAAGAGAAAGGTGTAGTTTACCGGCAACGTTTATTTTTAAATCAAAGGTAATTTTTTCTATGGCAAACGATAGCCGCAAATTCAAACAGAATCAAATAATGTTTTGCATACAGCCCTGAATTGTAGAGTTCTCAAGACCTATTGTTTTTAGTGAAGATCGGTAAAGGGAAAGGGGTAGTTTACCCGAAATGTTTTATGTTTTAACAAGGGTATTTTCTATGGCAAACGATAACAGCCGCAAATTCAAACATAATCAAACAATGTTTTGCATGCAAGTCTGAATTGTAGAGTTCTGAAGACCTATTGTTTTTGTTGAAGATCGGTATAGGGAAAGGGGTAGTTTACCTGCAACGTTTTATGTTTTAACATGGGTAATTTTTTCTATGACAAATGATAACTGCCGTAAATTCAATCAGAATCAAATAATATTTTGTACACCTTCCTGAACTATAGAGAGCTCAATGTCTGTTGATTTTGGTGAAGATCCGTTAAGGGAAAGGGGTAGTTTACCTGCAACATTTTATGTTTTAAAAGGATAATTTTATTTTTATGACGAATGATAACTTCCGCATATTCAAAGAGAATCAAATAATTTTTTGCATACGTTCCTGAAGTTTTAAATACTCAAGGTCTGTTGATTTTGGTGAAGATCGGTTAAGGGAAAGGGGTAGTTTACCAAGCACCTTTAATGTTTTAACATGAGTAATTGTTTCTATGACGAAGGATAACTGCCGCATATTCAAACCTAATCAAATAATGTTTTGCACACATCCCTGAATTATAGAGGACTCAAGACTTTTTGATTTTGGTGAAGATCAATTAAGAGAAAAAGGGTAGTTTACCTGCAACGTTTTATGTGATAACAAGGCTAATTTTTTCTATGACAAACGATAACTGCCGTAAATTCAAACATAATCAAATAAGTATTTGCATATGTTCCTATTCCTAAATTATGGAGAGCACAAGGCCTGTTGAGTTTGGTGACGATCGGTTAAGGGAATAGGGTAGTTTACCTGCAACAGTTTATGTTGCAACAAGAGAAATTTTTTCATGACGAACGATAACTACCGTATATTCGAACAGAATCAAATAATTTTTTACATACGTGCCTGAGTTGTTGAAGACTCAAGGACTATTGATTTTGGTGAAAGGACTATTGATCGGTTACGGGGAAAGGGCAGTTTACCAGAAACATTTTTTGTTGTAACAAGAGTAAAGTACTTAATTTTGATAAATAAAGTATCCTGATGAGAAGATCTTAATAATCCACTGTAGAAACGTAGATGAAATATCTATAAATGAAGAGGCTAGTTGAACGGGGTGGGGGTAATTTTCTATAAATGAAAATTATAGTTGAAGGGGGAGGGGATAATTTTTATATGTGTCCTACGTTATCGGCAACAAAGTAGTAGTTTGTTGTTAAAATTCCTTCCCGGGCTGTTTGGCCGTAGTCCAATGTTTTCTGCAAAACGAAACGTTTCGGCAATGCCGTCGACTGCCATCATCAGTGAAAATCGAGTGCGATAACGTGTGGTGGTATACGTTAGTAACCACAGTACTGTGGTTAAGGCTGAAGCAATAAGTGGAAAGAAGTAGTTTCTATGGAAACATTTCATTTCGTAAATTATTTTAAATATAAACCTTAGAACATGGAAGTCATGTATGGTTCTCCATACCGATATTTAATTATATTTACGTACAGTATTACATTATGTATTAATTATTAGTGTTCGTGCTAATTAATTGTGAGCCATATACAAAAATTTGTATTTGAGGCTCAACGGAAACTAAAAATTATATGTAACGGTGTATATCCTTCAGCTAAATTATATGTAACGGTGTACATCCTTCAGCTAAATTATATGTAACGGTGTACATCCTTCAGCTAAATTATATGTAACGGTGTACATCATTCAGCTAAATTATATGTGACGGTGTACATACTTCAGCTAAATTATATGTAACGGTGTACATCCTTCAGCTAAATTATATATAACGGTGTACATCCTTCAGGTAAATTATACGTAACGGTGTACATCCTTCAGCTAAATTTAATGTAGGCCTATTATACAGTTATTTACTTAAAGATATCCCAGATTATGTTGCAGGTAATGGTGGTTCATGTCTGTTATAATACAATCACGTCTTAAATTATGACTTAGAATTGCAACCTAGAAAATAATTTTATAGTTTTTTAAGCGTATTCTGGTACGTGCGCGCAAGTGTGACTGCTGCTTGGTGCAGTCTTATATTACGACTGATAAAAGAGTTGATATGTAGCGCGCTTCAGAAAGTACATTAGCGTGATGAATGCGGAAAATATAAATCAAGCAATGTGACGTAAACCTTTAAATAAATGGTGTAGTGTAACTGGAGACGTGAGTATTTTATCGATGGCTTTGAGTTAATGTAACCAAACAGAAATGAGTTGCAACTAACGTTTATGAATGATTATGCCTGGCGGCGTTTTTTGTCTATACACATTTGTCACCAAAGGCAAACTCTTTTATTAACAATGTATATGTGCTACCACATTTTCTTTGGCTGTAAAGGGTTTATTTACTTTTAATCATCAGATGAAGAGTATCACTCTGACAAGGACTTAAGAATTACTGTAAATCTATATTGGAAACAAAAGACTATATGAAAACAGATAAAGTTACAACACATCTTCGTCTGAAATCCAATGAGGAGTTAGGCAAGGTTGTGTGCTATCACCTTTCATTGCAAAACCTCTACTAAAGTGTTATATTTAAGAAAACACTGGTAAATGTAGAAGTAGGAACCGAATAAGTGCCATAAGATATGCAGATGACAAATACTGAACCGCTCTATCACCCAGCAGAAAATTATCAAGTTCTAGCTGTAGTAATCCTCATCGTCCGCACATAGAACAACAAGGCACATATAAAAAAGCGAACTATGATATTACATCAATATTTGTCTAAATTCAAATGCCTGAATTTCTACTTGTTTTATGCAAGTTAAGTACAGCTACAAACAATTATGAATGACTATGTATTTTGTCATGTTTCCGGAACATGAAGAAAACTGAAGAATCAATTTTACGCAGAAACGTTAGAACTATTATAAGTCTGAGATGAATCGTTCTCTTAAAATTTCGCTTAATTGTACAGAGTTAAGTAGATTTACTTATTTACATATACTATGAATATAAACTATGAGAACGTCATTTAGGTAGATGGCAACTTTTTATGGATGGCGATAGAATTTTTATGGATGATGACTGAAACTCAAAACTTGCGTTGATGCAATTTTGGAAACCAGTATTTGTAAACAAAGTTTTAAAAACTGTGCGATTACGTCTAATATAAACAAATATCAACTTTTCAACACAGGGTTTACTCCTCTACAACTTTTTGGGATAGAGCTATAAAGTTTTAGTTGCGTATTAAACGGTTTTGAACCAACCGAAGACGTAAAGACGTGTATATTGTATTGAAACTCTGAAATGTCGCCGAAACGACCAAATTTTTATCGTTCCACGTCATTATGTTTTAGAGTTTACGTTTGTAGCGGCAAACTGTTGCAACTATCGATACAAAATTTTACTAGACAACGGACCCAAGTCGTTTAAAATAATTTCGGATTCGACAACCATTCGGCTTCACCGTTTTTAGTCTTGAGCTCACGCTTAAGTCTTGACCTGATCTCTAAATTTTCAGTAGTACCTGTAAGTGTGTCCTACGCTTTTGCACTAGTTATCACAGTTGTGTGTACTATGAATACTTTGGAGACAAAGACTAAGCCTAAGAAAAAGTGATCCATTTTTGCTTTTGGTCAAGTTAGATGCTTACCACCGTCGAGTCTATTTGACATTACTTTAGTTAAATATTACATTCACGTTTTCTGGATATGATCGTTTACAATATGTATATATTTCACTATTGTTGTAAACAATGGAAAAATCCATGTCTAATAGGAACAATCAACGTGTTTTTAACCGACTTCAAGAAAGAGGAGGTTGTATATTAATATTATTTTTTTTAAATTATATGTTCAACGATTATTCAAGAACGGCTAGAGCAAATTTGATTTTGAGAAATCTTCTTTTTTTATTTGTAAGAGCATGCTCCTACGGTGGTCCAACAGTCTATTTAAAATTGGTATTGCACCAGTACTGACCTAGTACCAGCAGAATTTAGTTTTTGTGCTTACACTCGTGAATGGACTTTGGAATATTAATTAACGATTTCTATCCTACTTGATATGAAATAACTTTTGAGGTAATAATCTTCTTTTATATTTTAAAGTACATAATTCCGTGGTGGTCTCATAGCATTTAAAGTGTTTACATTTTTTTTTTGCTTATTGCTTTTTATGGTACTTTTTTATTATTTGTGACCACATAAATTCAGATGTTTTAACTGCGATAGCTCAAACGCTAGATATGAAGTAGTGGGCCAGTGTTAAAGGATAGCATAAAATAACTACATAAATGAAAATGCCCAATGTTTTATGAGAAAAATTAGGAAAGGTTAGGAAAGATTGTTTTAGTTTTATAACATTTTGTCAGGATGCCAATAATATTATACGACGAATAAAAACGTTCAATAAATAATATAAGTGTTTAAACACAAAAACGTTCAAAACAAATGACAATTATTTTGTCGCCGTTGCGTTGTATGGATTATCACCAAGAAATTCAGCATAATTGTGATTTTAATGGTAAAAGTTACTTGTAATGTTAGCTGGTAATATGTAACGTTTTATGTAATGTAATAGTAAATGCGGTTATTTATTTTATCTATGAATAAAACAATGCACTCTAAAAATAATAAATTTTTCCAAACACAAACAATATACAATACTAAGTAAAGCGACCAAATACGATATTGTTAGATTAAACGCTGAACATTAGAGCAATTTGCAAACAACAATCTAAACAAATTAATATACTGGACTTCCTCTGAGTTAAAGAACTCGTTTTTTTAACACAATTCATTTTTCACAGCACACTAACTCACAAACCAAGCGATTTAAATCAAAATTACTTATCGGGAGTGGCGTAATGACGTAATTTTCAAAGGCAAATTGTTTACTAGGAAAAGTAAGAAGTTGCGAAAAAATTAAAATTTATAGCAGAAGCGAGATCTGATACTACAGTTTGTGCAGAAGTGAGTCCATTAGAAACCATTGAGTTATTATAAGTAACTAAAAGTTGTGTACTGAGTTTTAAATTATTTGTGGATTGTAAAATAAGAGTAGGCCTATCATTTTTATATGTGTTGCTCCTGTGTCTAGTCTTGTTCCTGTCTTAACCGAATGACATATTTATCGGCAGTAATGAATAATATTAATGCCTTAATTGTACAACATAATTTAAATACGTTTGTAACAGTGTATGACTGATTTACGTAGTGTGAGTCGTCACTATATGCTACGACAGCACAGAACAATCTACGCGTTTATCGAGTATGCCAGAAGGATCTCGATGTAACGCGTGTGGCGTACGTGCTACTATATGCATTTTGCGAGAATCTTCTCGACTGTGCCGGGCTTCGCTCGGGCGCTCGGCCTGTGTCAAGGCCGTAGTAATTACGTAGTTCACGAGAGATAGGACGCAGTTTGGAAGCTTCTGGTGTGTGAGCGTGACTATAAATAGGTACATGGGGTAACGGCCTTAGTTTTCAGTTCAGTGCGAGATTTTGTATAGTGCGGTCCGAGAGAGAGTTATAGTAGCGATATTACTGTGTACGTTCAAGTAGTTATTAGTGAAGTGTTGCGTTTTATATTCGGACGGTATAATTATAATACAATTGAGTTTTAATATTAGTGGACATTTTATTGCGTGTGAACAATTTTCATTTGATTTGGTGTAGACACTGTGTTGTTAATTACGAACTGTTTTACTGTCAAAATTAAAGGTGTGATTGGTGACTTAATTGGTGTCTTGTACTTATTTTGTTTCCACTGTACCTACGACGATCGAGTAGACAGTCGGAACAGTGGTGTCAGGACTGGGATAAAACGGTTAACAGTGGAAACATTGGACGCTTTGTACAAGACGAGTGTGATTCTTAATTAATCAGTAAACATGGATCTCAGTCAGATGATGGAATCTTTACAAACACTGCTGCGGCAGACACAGGAAGAAGCAGAAATACGACAAAAGGAAGAACAAAGACAGGAAAGGGAAGAAGCAGAAAAACGACAGGATGAGAAACGCAGACAGGAGGCAGAGGAACGAAAGCGTGAAACAGAAGACATCAAAGCATTAATACAGGAGCAGAAACAAATCCAAGAACACAGTACCGCAGAATTGGGTCTCCTACGAGGTGAGCTTAATAAACAAGTTACTAAGATATCAGAGGTACAAGAATCAATGACATTAAAAATAGCTGAAGTAGAAAAATCAGTCACTAGTGTGGAAAAAGCTATGTCAACAAAAATATCTGCAGTAGAAAACTCAACTGCAAACATAAGAGAACAAATTAAAATTGAAGTTGAATAGTGCATGAAGATTCAACCAAAACAAATTTCTGAACAGACTGTACCAGTGATAAAGACAGAAAAATACACAGAAAATAAGTTAACAGAGAAAGTCACTTTGCCTGCAGTGGGGATAGTTCATGTCAAAGCTCCAACCTTTGACGGAAGCAGTCAACGTACAACAATATTGGCAACGTACCTCCGCCAATTTGAAGCTGCTGCATGCGCAAATAATTGGACAGAAAAAGACAAGGCTGTTTCACTTGTTGTTGCATCAAAAGGACCCGCGGCAGAATTACTACAGAAAGTGCCACCTGACAGCCAGAACATCTGTGCCGAGTTGATAAAAGCTCTAGAATTGCGGTATGGTGATAAACATTTGCGAGATGTGTACTGCACCCAGTTGAGAGCAAGGCGACAGCATTCCGGGGAGAGTCTTCAAGAGTTTGAAGCAAGTATCGACAGACTAATTAGACTGGCCTATCCTGAAGCGCCAAAAGATTTTCGAACGCGTTTTGCGATGCAGACATTTACTGCCGGTGTCCGAGATAACGAACTACAGCAAGTGTTACGAATGGCAAGACACCAGAACAGTGCGGACGCCCTGGTACATGCTTTGCAATTTGAGGCCGCCAAATCAGCGTCTGGTTGGACAAGTCATAAAGTGCGCGCTAAAAGATCGCGACGACACAGACGATGAGGAAGAAGAACAAGGAACAGAGACTTGACGGTCGGCGCCACAGAATAAAATAAGAAAGGATGGAAGACCGAAGTGTTATCGATGTGGGAAACCTGGACATCTACAACGAGATTGTCGGGTTAGAATTCAGCAGCAGGGAAACGAGCAATAGTCGGTACAACGGGGCGTGTACTGACTAACTGGAGGAACGAAGCCCCTAGAGAATACGCAATTTCTATACTTCAGAAAAACAGCGGGAGCTTGGTAGTTACCGGATTTTTTCAAGAAAGGCCAACCTCGATTACAGTTGACACAGGAGCAACAGTTTCTATTGTGCGCCCCGACGTGGTGAAAGATCTCAAGCCAATTTGGTGCTCTTGCAGCTTGCGAACAGCTACTGGACGGCCTGTAAAAGTGTATGGAAAAGTGGAGATACCGAATATGGATATGAACGTATACCGATTTATAGTCGACTTCAAAGACAATGTCTTGAGAATCGGAGGCGAAGAGGTAATGCTATCAACAATGACGACAGCAGAAAAATCGATGGACGTCATAAACCAAGTGGCCGTAACTGTTCCGCCAAACTCCGAAAAGGTCATCATGGTTAGAACCGAGGTAGATACTAGGGGCAACCAGTGCTCTATATTCGAACCCCAGGTAGTCAGCACACCGGGCATACTAATTGCCAAAAGTTTAGTAAAACCTGACGAAACCGGAAATGTACCTATTAGAGTGGCAAATATTTTGAATCAAGCTATCACTTTACAAAGCAATACGCTCCTAGGCAAATTGACTCCTGTGGCCTGGGTAGCCGGAATAACGCAACGAAGATCCAGTTCTTCGGATACTTCCAAATTACCACAGGAACTGCAAGAATTATTGAAAAGATCTTCTAACGACCTCTCAAGTGGTGAGGTAAAAGAACTCGGACAGTTTTTACACGAATTCAAAGATTGTTTTGCAGTTCGGGGACAGTCACTGGGAAGAACTCTCTTGTGCAACATCGCATCAATACCGGGGAGACAACACCGATACGCCAAACTCCTCGAAGGCCTCCATTATCTAAACAAGAGGAAATGTCTCGGTTAGTACAGGACATGTTGACAGAGGGAGTAATCGAACCTTCGTCAAGTGCTTGGTCCTCTCGTGTAGTGCTGGTAGCGAAGAAGGATGGTGGATTGCGTTTCTGCGTAGACTACCGGAGTTTAAATGACGTTACGAAGAAACACTGCTATCCGTTACCTCGGGTCGACGATACACTCGACACGTTGTCCGGAGCACAGTGGTTTTCCACATTGGACCTGAAGAGTGGATATTGGCAAGTGAGTCTTCATCAAGAAGACAAGGAAAAGACCGCTTTCTCGACCCCAAGTGGCTTATTCCAATTAACGTCATGCCTTTTGGACTCTGTAATGCACCGGCAACATTTGAGAGATTGATGGACCTGATACTCCGAGGCCTGACGTGGAAAACTTGCCTTGTTTACTTAGACGATGTCATAGTGATCGGGAAGACTTTCGAAGATCATTTGTAAAACCTTAAGGAAGTTCTAACTAGAATTCACGGTGCACAACGAAGAAGTGTTCTCTATTCCAGAAGGAACTACAATATCTGGGCCATCTGGTTTCGGTAGCGGGTGTTAGCATGGATCCTAATAAAGTAGACACCGTAAGAGACTGGCCAGTTCCGAAGGGTAAACACGAAGTTCGGAGTTTCCTGGGGTTATGCGAATATTACCGACGTTTTGTGAAAGGCTTCGCTAGTATTGCTAAACCACTACATGAGTTAACGGAAAATAAACGAAACTTCCAGTGGTCGAGAGAATGTGACCAAGCATTTAGTACGTTGAAGATTGCATTATGTTCGCAGCCAATTCTCGCTTTTCCAGCTTCCGAAGGGAAGTACATCGTAGACACAGACGCAAGCAATACTGGTCTAGGAGCAGTTTTGTCTCAAGTGCAGAACGGTGAAGAACGATTAATAGCGTATTACAGCAAGACGCTTTCTAAACCAGAGAGAAATTATTGTGTTACAAGGAGAGAGTTGTTGGCAATTGTCAGAGCTTTGGAGCACTTCCATAAATACCTATATGGGAGAGAGTTTTCACTACGTACCGACCATGCCGCGCTTGTATGGCTCTTGAGATTTAAAAATCCAGAAGGACAGTGGGCAAGGTGGCTGGAACGTCTGCAAAAGTACAACTTCAAGGTACAACATCGACGGGGGCGCCTGCATGGTAATGCAGATGGCTTATCACGAAGACCGTGCCCGGAAGACTGCCGACATTGCCACAGAAAGGAAGAACAAAACTCAAGCGAACATGTTCAAACCATCACTGTAGATTTCCTGGCTGACGGCTGGACAACACAAGACTGTCGACAAGAACAGATGACTGATGAAGACATTGGACCGATCTTGACAGCAAAAGAGGAAGGTCACCGCCCGGATTGGCAAGATATCTGCCATGGTTTCGAAGTGCTGAAGGGCTACTGGGCACAATGGGAATCTCTCACCTTAGAAAACGGATTGCTGAAGAGGGCTTGGGAAAGTGCAGATGGACAAGACGTGGTCATGCAGTTGATAGTTCCCCGAAGTAAAGTGCAGTCTGTTTTGAAGGAGATGCATGATGGAACATCTGGGGGCCATCTTGGCGTTAACAAAACCCTTGACAAAATACGGAAGCGATTCTATTGGCTTCATGTTCGCCACGACGTAGAGGAATGGGTTCGGACGTGTGAAATATGTGCTGCAAGCAAGGGCCCACAAACCAGAAGCAGGGGAAAAATGATACAGTATAACGTTGGACTACCTTTCGAGAGAATTGCCATAGACATTGCTGGACCATTCCCAGTTACTGACGATGGAAACCGGTACATCATGGTTGTAGGTGACTACTTTACTAAGTGGGTGGAAGCTTACGCAATTCCAAAGCAGGAGGTTGCCACTGTGGCAAAGCAGTTAGTTCAAAACTTCTGTTGCCGTTATGGAGCCTCATATAGAAAAAGACACAAAAACCATTTTTATTTCAACGACGTACACCAACATAATGCCAAAAATTTTAACTAGTGTGTTAAATAATAACAATAGAACCGTAATATTTAAAAACAACAATAATCTTATGAACATACTCCGTAATAAAATAACTATCCCTTTAGAAAAGAAAACGGGGGAGTATAAATTATCGTGCGACGATTGTGAATGCTTTTATATCGGCCAGACGGGAAGGGGTTTCCAAAAACGTTTTACTGAACACACACCAAAGCACAATCTGAAGGGTCAGAAAACACTATCCAACATAAAATCCAACTACGCACGTTACTTGATAAACGAAAATCATAAATATACAAGCTTTAATTCCAACTTGAAACCCATATAGTTTTGTAATAAAGGCACTTACAAGAACGCCTTGGAAGAATTCGAGATATATAGAGCGTACAATGACGTACACAGTCGTGACTTCGTGCTAAACGATCATTTAAATTTCAAATCACACCCGCTCTACGATACCGCAATAAACCTGTTTACAGAATAGCTATTGATAGTCAGTGTCCGATCGGTCCGACTCGAGTGCGCACTCATGTAACGCGGTTTGTGTGGAATTGGTTTCCAATATTTGCAATTTTAATATGTAACGACCTCGCTGAGAGTGAATTTTTATTTCTGAAGACGAAACATATGTTTCGAAACGCTTTAATCAATCGAACGCAACACGAAGTCACACGACGGAAGAAATACGGTAAATATTATACAGATTTTGTCAAAAAAATTACTGACACAAGAGTGTACAGAGGATACAATGTTTGTTTTGATCATTACTTAGTATATCAGTAATCCAGCTTTACATAAAATGTAAGACAAAGTAGAACATCTACAAAACAAGAAAATGAAGTCCTTAAAACATATTTATTTGAGTAAGACATTGGAGTAAACATAAAATTTGAGGTCCACAAAATTTGGAGTAAACATACAACTGAATGGAATACGCATAGGCAAGACGAGTGGTGTAATATGAAATAAATTATAATATAAACAGCCAAAAAGGCAACAAGTATTAAGAAAAGATTGAGAAGAAGATAGGTTCTGAAAATATGGACAGAAGAAATAGAAGAACTGTCAATTTGTGTGTATGTGTGTGTGTGTGTGTGTGCCTGTCTCGCTTTCCATCTGTCTACCTCTTCGTCTTCTCGTCGCTCTTTATTTCCTTGCCTTTCATTGTCTCTGCCTGTCTTTCCCTGTCTTTCTTTTCATGTCTGTTTACTCCCTCACTCTTTCTTTCTGTCTACTTTTCCCTCCGCCATCGTGTAAATCTTCTTCCTTTCCTTACTTTGTCTCACTATCTCTCAGTCTGTTTATTCTGTGGAAGTTTCTCTATCTTATTACTCTTAATGTACTCCTTCTCACACATTCTCTCCTCCCATATATTTCATTCGGTTTCCCAGTTCTTTCTTCCTCTTTTTCTATCTTTTCTTTTCTACAAGAAATAGTACAAGGAAGATTTTATTATGTGAGCATCATGGAATCTGAGCATAAAGTACAATATAAAATATTACAGTCCGTGTTTGTATCTTCTATATAGGGATTAAAGCGTACTAAGAAAATAAATATATTAAGTATAGTAAATTTACAATCAGGACGCGCAGCCTTTACAACTCAGAGACATACACACGTCTCTGAAAAATCTGGTAAATTCATATTTAGTGTTTAACACGCATCTCGGATTTTGACTGTATATATTCAGAAATTTCAAGATAACCTCAGAAAATCTTACAAAAAACTAACTCCCTGGTAAATTTTGTGTGTGTCCTGCTTTGTTTGTGATTTTGTATGCAATGTTGTAGACTGATTTTTAAAATTGTAGTTAGTTTCATAAGTACGTTTTCTTAATGTAGGCCAGTGTTATGGATTTACTGTATTTTGTGTTTTCCTGCGATTTCTTTAGATTTGTATAGGATGTTGACTATTAATGTTTTTGTTATTTTATTCTGTTATTTGGATTGTTGACTTTAGCACTTTATACTTATGTTAAAGTTTTGTTACGTGACAGCTTTCCCTATTTCTAAAAAACGATGCATTATTTATAAAAATAATTTGGGTAACAGCATTTAATTTTCATGTAAATGTTCGTTTACCTCCTCCCTAGGCTAGAGTGTCTTATGTACTTCAGGAATATTGAACAAATTTTAATTTTGCATTGTTTTCTTTTAAGATGTTTACTTTTTTATTTTATTGAATACTCGGGTATCGCATCTTATGTAATGTACTTTCGTTTTGTTTTAAAAGCGTTCTCTACAAACGATAGTTTATAAGTATTGTCCGCCTGTTTTATGAATTTGTTTATGCCTTAAATATTATTAAAAATTATAAACATTATTGATTAAGTTGATGAGAAATTATGAATCATTAGCATAATTATGATCTTTAATAATTATAACAAACCAATGCTGTACGAATACACTTACTGATTTCTGTTGCGTCAAAGCTTTCATTAATGCCGTTTACTAAGCAGATTATGGATAATTAGGAAAGTATGTTTTGATTATATGAAGAAGATGAACAATCAGTCGTTTCAGTCGTTTGTAGCAATGGCTCACCAAAATGCCAAATGTAGCCACATGTGACTTTTCTTTGACACATGTTAAACATACTAAATTTCAGCATAGAGTACCTTACATGCTTTTGGAAAGCAAATTTCATATTGACTTTCATAGAGAGCTGACAAAAACACGTGATATAACAACACAAAACTGTAAATTAGCAGACAGTTCTAAATCGTTTTAGAGGTTTGAATTCATATATGAATCTTAAACGTTTCATTTAACGTTACCAGTGCAAGTGATCATACCTAAGAGCGCGCGTAACGTTAGCGGATAAAATCGTCAAAGTTGCAAATTGGTAAGTGCCAGTATAGTAGAGTTTTGCAAATAAAATTTATCAAACATGAACTCTATAATTACGGTATCACATCTGCTACAACGACGGTGCTGAACAAACACAGATATCTCGCCGGTGTTAATAGTAGTAGATAGGCCAGTTCTGCAGGTTTAACGTTTAACTAAATTAGTCTGTTAAGCAAGATGAAGGATATTAAAGTTACAGTAATAATAAAGTGTGTAATGCGGGAATGTCAGTGATTAATAAGTGTTAATAATGTTTACTCTGCACGTTTCCATAATAGGTTACCTTCAAAGATTGTACAATAAAGCGGTGTAAACATTTCAGTGCTGTTTTATATTAATACGGGTCAGATCAGAGCCTACCTAGGCAAAGATTATGTGAGCTATTGTTATCCCAAATCAGTACGTAATTTTTGTTTAGTAATATTGTCTTAATTCTTAGTATGGGACTCTATAATCAAGCAAAAACAAAAACACAAAACAGACATGAGATTGCTTATAAGCTGTGGTATCATAAAATAATTTGTCGTCCAGTCGAAGAACTAAAGTTGTTCACCGAGTGGTGCCTCTACTATTAACATTAACAGAAATAATGCAACATAGATTATTGTGGTTCCAGTCACGTACAGCAACAAACTTCATTTTATTCACAGGAGACGTGCTGAACAACAAACTAAGATGGTCCGGATTCCTGAATACTTATACGTTTCTTGAAGCTGTACTAACAGAGCACTGCCTTTGTTTTAAACAACGTGTCCAAGTACGTAAATGCTAAGTCATGGATTTTCAGTTAGATAGTGAAATTGACAGCTGCTGATTTGAGTTTGAGCCACAACAACAATAATGTGCTTTTATTACACAAAATTAAGGTGAAGTATTTAAAGTAAATTTCTACTGTCTATGAGAAACAGGAATTAAATTCTTGGTTAATTTTTACTTTAAAATAATTATAGCTTCAACTTTATTACGTATTAAGTACATCATATGTCTTAGTCTGAGAACATTAATTTTTAAAGTCGACAGAGCTAACAGTTGCAAATTCAAATATTTGAGTAGTGCTGAAAAAATCATTGGAAGCAAGGACACCGAGAAGGAATGCACAAAGAGAGGGATCTGCCAAAACCTCGTAGAAAACCGTGCGGGAGAAAACAGCAGTGTTCAACGCGAAACTTAACTTGGAAAGAAAACACGTGTATCTAATAAACTAGATAGAATAATAAACGAAAGGTGTTTAGATAGAAATGTAGATAGGTAAATACATGTTCAGAGTGGATAGAGACAGACACACACACACACAATCACACAGAATGTGAGAGAGTGTGACAAATTGGGAGCCTGATAGAGGGAGGAGATAGAAAAAGTGAATTTGTTTTTTATTACTATCTTAATGTTTAAAAACAATTTACACTGTGAGAATATATCGCGAGGCTCGCAGCTGTCATATCTGACGTCTATACCGATTATTGTCTACAACAGATAAAAGTCTGTATTAAAATGGTACAGTACCTTGTAAAACAGGTAGAGGTTTTATTGTCAGTAGTATAAATAGACCCCCTGCTAGAGAAATGTTGCTAATTAGTAGTACATAAACTGTAATGGGAATAGAAATACAGATATCTGGTTTATTAGTCTAGATATTAAGCTCTAACCTATTGATTCTTACACCCAACGTTACAATAAACCATATTATTTATCTAAACTATCAAAATTAAGCTAATCTACTATCAAACTTATAATCTACTATTTAAACATATATTTAGAGTATTTAGCGCTAAAATAAAATATAAAAAATTACGTAGATTATAAACGTGTAGTTACATATTTACAAACTTTATTTTTGTGTCATAAACTTTAGCTGCAGTATAAATTAAGTAAATCATTTGGAAGCCTTATTGTTATATTTAATACTAGCTTCCAATGCGCGGGTTTTCGTACAGCACGTTTATTCTTACATAAGCTTTGCAAATTTTAGAAGTTTTCTAAATGTAAATCAAATTAACGACTTCACAAAAAAGTTTGTAACAAAAATAAACAAGAGAAATTTAACAATTAAGTCTGTACGAGGCGTTATTTACTTACTGAATCTGCATCTATTTATTGTTAAAGTGTATAAAGTTTAGTCAGATGGTATCCTCTTGTCGTAGGCCAATTAAAGCAGATGTTGGCTGTGGCGAGACAGCTATTAAGGATTCTTGTTTACTCCGAACGCTGTTGTTCAGCTACTTTAGCTGCAATTAAAAGACGCTGACTTTGGAAGTGTGTTTGCGATGAATTAGAAAGATAAATCTTGGCTGTAAATTATAAACCGTTTGTATTCTACTTTCGCACAACAGAATATACACTAGCCTCTTAAGTCTAGCGTATTAAGTCTCAACTTTATATACTTGGTGTTTTATCTTTCTTTTCCTCCTCCCCGTGTCTCAATTTGATAGAACACAAGTGTTATGATTAAACCCTATTTCTTTAACTAAATATGTTGTAGCTAGTCTTGGATTAATTTTATACTGAATCCATAATTGACTGACGATTGATATTAAACTAATAAATTAAATAGTTATTTAACCAAATAATTAAATTGCTTAGTAAATTAAGAAAGTTTAATGAAAACGAAAATATATTTAACATGTATCAATAAGAAGTGTAGCACAGACATTTCAGTAAATATGTCAGTGCTAATCGATTGTGACTCGAACAACTTTGGTTTCCAAACCTACAAGCTTCCTACTTTTGTGATTACATTTTACAAGTGTGTAAAAGACTTCGTGATTAAAAATATTAAATACACAATCTTCTATTTAAATATTAAACATATTACATGTTAAAATCCTTCGATGTAGACACTAAACTTTTCTTCACACAACATTATACCGTTTACAGCGTTCAATAAATGCTTCCTTCAATTAAAGAATGAACGTGAATGGCGCGTGCTCAGATAAATGGCTAAAAATCTATATTTTTAAAGTAATATTGCACTAGAACATGTTCTTTAAATATTTCTTTAGAACATATTATTTAATTCGATAATGATTCCTTTCCATTTAATAATAATTGTTGGCTTACAGTCCTGTTATGTGAATACGGCAACTATAAGCGATTTTTCAGTCATTTAAATGTACCTATACTGATTATATTTGGTGTTATTTAAATTTGTGATTATTACGTGTGTTATACATTTCAAAAAATGCACTCTGTACCGTACGAAATATTATTCTCGTGTTTTTGTTGTAGATAAACTCAGTACTACTGGATTCCAGGAATTCAACCATGACTGCATCATAGATTACAAACGCCCATGAGTAGTCTCATTACCCACCTACAGAGTAGGCCTACTCATTGCAGTGGATTACTTGTTCTCTCTCCAGAGTCGTATGTGCTGGGCAAAGTGTACTGATTCGTAAAGGTAAACATTTTCTTAAGTTTATCCTTACTTTTTTAATTAATATCCTTTAGTCCGTTAGTTATGTTTCTACCATTATTTACTACACACTCGCGCACGCGCGCACATACACAATGTTTAAAAATTGTGAATATTCTTAAGATTCAAAACAGTAATCTCAAGATATACGGTACAAGCTCGCTGACATACTACATACAGAGTAGTAGCTCATGATAATATGAATTTTACAAAAGGTGACTTTGATGCTAGTACAGTATAACATTTTCCTACTGTCACGACGCTTTGGGATATGGTAATCTAGATCTCAGGTAATCACATAAATGTTTCTGGTATTACTAACAAATGTGTTTCAGTTAGTAAGATTTATAGCAATATCGTGTCAAAATTTGTAAAAGAAACAAATAGTATAATCCTGCTAATACAATTGATTAAATTTTGTTAAATGGCAATAATAAAACTTGTTAACAGTCCGTTCTACTAAACAGCTAATTTAATCCCGGTAGTATAAGTGGTACGCGTTCAAGTTTAAACTCAGCATTTAAGATTTAATGCTTAAACGGCAACATTAATATGTGCCGTAAAGGAAAACTATAAATGTTTTTACGTGCACTATAATTTAATCATAACCTTCAATCAGTCTGTCAGTGCACGAACCTATTTCTACGAGGATCGTGTGATCGTGCACTTAATATAGTGGAATACATTACTGAAGACCAGAGGAACAAATTGTCACAGTTTTCCACTCATAGTCTTTCATACCCGGAACTTTTAATAACATACATATATAGACACTGAGGCTGCCATAACATAGAATGAAGGAAATGTTTGGTGTTTACAATAATATAATTAAAACGTGGTGGTCAACCAAAAATGTGTTATTATTATCTTACAATTTTTTATTACCATTCATGAAACAATGTCTCTAGATTTACAATATATCTTCTAGTTGTACGATTTTCTAACAATATGCCCGGTGCACAAGTAATATTAAAAGTCAATAAGTTAAATAATTACAATTGTCTGCAAGCAAATAGCAGTTAAACACCTGTATCTTTTTAATTCCGTTCATGTTTTTAAAAGCAGTAGAGACAACTGGTTAAATTTGAGCAGAAAAAATATATTAATTTTTCTCTAATTTCATGATTTAAACAGTCCACCTTTACAAGCAAAGTTTTCAGGCGTTAGGTGTCAGTAAAACGAATGCAGACGTTTTATTGACAACAGACCACAAATTGAATTATAAAACATTCTATTAAAGTAATCTAAAAAAAAACAAAAAAAAAACAGAAGGCAGGGTTAGAAATTAATATATTCAATGTATATTCAATGAAAGTACATACAGTGCAGTAAAGGTACAGTTAGAGTCTAATCCTAACGTTGTTACTAGCAATAGAAGATTTATTTTTATACGGATAATTCTTAATTGGTAGACAATAGGAAACATAAAATGAAAGTTAATAATAGGAGGGATTCACAAAAATGACATGACAAAACCATTTTGATGGCAAAATCATCAGATCCAAGGCTGGAGTTTCTTAAAATTGTCTTATTTTTCCTGGATAAATGAAAGCCACTTGGCCATAACTGTTTAACCACACACACACTGAATTCTCTTCATCGTTACATAGGAGTTTTAATGAATTTTATTGTTTATAGTCTGGGCACCTTAAAAGTGGAGTAAGTGTTGTTAGGGAAACTTCAAACTGACAGTATTGAAAAAAGATTTTGTGTTTACAGACAGTTTTCAGGTGGGAATTACAGTATTTTTGTATCACAGATACTAAAAGTTAAAAAAATGAGAATTAAAAGGTTCATAAGAATAAAATCTGCTAAATATGGGATCATTTCTTTTGTGAATCCCACACTTCTCAAGACCAGTACAGAAATTACATATTTCAAGGATGAAATTGTACCAAATTTGGGAAACGTTAGAAGAAGCTTTGAAGCAATTTATGTAGAGAGTCCTGTAGACGAGTCGTCATTGTGTTATGTATCTGTTTATGCAGCATTTAAATTAGTGTCTACAGTTATACGTCCAATGTGCTGCATGTTGCTCACTTTATCTGATGAGGACTTTGAAGACCTCATTCAAGTAACCGTGGAGGTTTCATTGTCCCTTCTAGAAATATTATCAATGTTGGGGAACATGTTTTTATTACTGGGAGTCATTTAATATCAGAAGAGTACGAAGAGGAGTTTCTGTCACAACAATGTTAAAAAAGTTACTTCTTGCATTAGTAAAAACTGCAATATCTTCTGATAGTAATTTTGTATTTGATATTAACTGTGAGTGCGGTAATGTTACTCTATAAACTATAAACAATAAATTATCAATATTTTGTAACATAGTGTTAAGTAACTATTCAAAAGAAAGGAATACTTTGCAAAAAGACTGTACTTGCAAGGGAACCAACCTCTGGGAAGAAAAGGAAATTACACACTCTACTTTGAACTAAATATAGCCTACTGCAGCATCAGTTTGGCATGTGTCTTGTATGGTATGTATAATTTTTATGAATTTATGTATAAGGTACATATTATATTCTTACTAAGCTTCTGAATTTTGCTTTGTTGGAAGTAACGAATACTTGTGGGACACCACCCTTACAATTAAATGGTGCTCTAAGATGGAGTTCTGTACCCAAAGTAATTGACATTTTTAAAGGAGAATACATAATACGTATACAAAAGTGCAAAAAATATTAGTTTTGTATATTGCATAAAATATTGTCTAATGTTAAATATAACCATTATGTGATAATATGGTGAAAGTGAACATGTCAGATTTTGATTTAATTTTGTAGCATTACTAAAATTATGAATATTTATAGCTAAGCCTAAATTATAGGTCTGTGCGCACTTAGTAAAGTACGTTTAGGTTGAAGAAATTAGTGAATTAGTATTAATTAATTATTTTGTTTGAATTATTGAATTAGTACTAATAAATGAATTAATCACTGTATTTCTTAAACAACGTAACAGTATATTATATAAGAAAATTTAATTTATAAAAAGAAAGACTTTTATAACTGCTGTTAACCGCAACTAAAAACGTTGCGTTTGATTAAATAAATACAGAAAGTGAGAAATCGTAATAATTGGCCTCACAGGGGGGCATGTTCCAGTGTTGGATGTTCCAGTGTGTGAAAGAGATGCTGGGAATGCAAGTGAGGACGTCTTTTGTTGTAAGTAGAGTTAGGTGGAGTGTTTAAATAGAGGATGCCGGGGCTCAATTGCGGACTGTAAGCCATAAGATAAAACGGAAGAGATTAGGATTTTGTTAGTAAGTAAAACTAATCTACTTTTCGTACTCGTATTAATTTGAAAATTTTTGAAGTGGAACGCATGTAAATTTGAACAAAAACGTGTTTACAACTTTGGCTCTAATAGCATTAACTGCCAAGACGTGTTTTGAATTCATAAAACATCAACATACTTGGAAAGGTTTTCTAAAATTGAATTATCACATACAAAATGTGGCCTCGTTACATTTGTTATACAGGAAAAGGAAAACTCTTTACATATATTTTGGTTACAAGAAGCGATAATTCTGCTCGACCTGATTTCGCTTCGTACGGTGTGACAAGTAAACGCGTTCAATTTAACCCTGCGTAACTTGTGTTTAAGATTTGCGACGTAACCCCAGAGGTTCAAAACCTATATACTGACTTTTTTCATCACAGTCATAGGATTGTAAGAAAAATATATTGAGAGTTTTAAAATTAAAACGATAGTTATAAAATGACTTTATGTTTAATAAAGGGATCGATAAAATTAAAATAACATTAGAAAATTCAACGTTACAGCATTAACGACACTAAAATATAAACTATTGTGTTTGTAGAAGCTGAATAATAATAGAGTGAAACATAAGGTGAAACACTAGATAACACAAATAGGTCTATATTTCAGAGATTCGTGTCTTCATTCCGTTATAGGTATTACAATTAGGAATTGACACGACCGTCTCATGATAATGTACAGCGTTAACATAAAAGTACAAAGCAACAATAAATGAAATTATTTTGAAATACAACAAAAGATAACTTCTTCCTTAGAAAATATTTGAATTCAAATTAATCGAATTTAGAAATAATGAAAGTCTGAAGAAAAGGTGAAATAAAATAAGGGGTTAAAAATGTTGTAATAGTCATAAAATCCTAAAGATACGAGGACAGTTAGATATTAGTGTACACAGGACTAGAAAGTGTTTATATATAGAAATACTATTAGATACATTTCTCTGAATATCTAATTACGTTTACGCTAATAACTAATTATCCTTCCGGGTAAGTCTGATAACAGCGCTCTCACACAGGTTCAGTGATGGAACTGGAACGCCTATTAATTTCTCTTGCCTAGGTAAGTGTAGATACAACCAAATCAACAAAAAAGCTACTGATATTTAGTGGGGTATAAAAAATTTGTTCCCTTACTATTGGAAATTAGTCAGATCATTGACTTTAAAACTTTAATATACATATACATTCCGAACAAAACGTTACGATAAATATCAATAATAAGAAATTTAAGTGCGGCAATTTTTTTTTGCCAGATTTTGACTACGTTGTCGAATTCGAAAACACCACGAAACATGGTAATGCAGATTAATCACAGAACACTCACTTGCCAGTTTAATGGATACCCACAGCATATTTAAAATCAAGGAACTTAATGTATTTTTAGTTGAGTATTGATAAGGAGCCAATCATTGTCTGATAATGAAAGCTTGAAATTTTTGAAACTTGATACTGTAATTAAAACTTTTGAGATCGACATTAGGTTGAGAAGTTTGGTTTCTACGACAATGAACCAGTCCTGCAAAACAGGCCTACGTGTATTTTAAAGAATTAAAAATTATTTTCATTAGTATTTACAATACTATACTTAACGACTACATAGGGGGTTCGAATAAAATGAAGTCTGGCAACTAGTTATTGTTTATGAAAGAATAATAATGGTGATCAATTCTAAATTGGTGATATCATGTAGACAATGTCGATTTAAGAAGAATGGACCACGGTATTTAATCATCCATGACAAGTTACCTACAGTATTTTGGAGTGACTGCATGTAGATGTCGCCTGCCGATAGTATTTTCTCGTTGTGAATTTTTTCGTTAATTGGATGAAGCTTATACCGCTTAAGAACACTACTTCAGAATAGTACCTACTAAAGAATTAAGAAAGCTGTTTCTAAATTTTGTCTCCCTCGCTGTTGGTGTTAGATAATATTGGCCAATTTATATCTCACATTTTTAAATAATTTCTGAAAGTAAATAGTTTCCTACATAACTACAGTACCTGATCATCCCTCATCAGAGAGTCAATTTGAAAAAGTTGTGCAAACAGTAAAATTTATTTAACCCGTAACTGGTGAGTTCCATTTTATTATTGTACACATAGAGTGAAGTGGAGTCATCCCAAGATTTTATTTTTTCATAAAACCCATAACAACCAAAGTAAGGTTATAGTACATGTCTCTTTTCATATGAGAAATCATATAGAAAAAGTGACAAACTAAACATTTGACTCTTATAAACAGTATATAAATTAATAAACATTAAAAATACATAGTTGTTTAACTTATTACATGATATCTTTATAGTAACTGGTAACACTGTTATGATTATGTAATCTTAAAATAAATATACGTGTATCAAATCAAATCCAACTATCAAATTAAAATGCTGACCCATGAAAAAATTAAAACTTTTATCAAAATTACAACCAGTCTTTATAGGGAGTCTTAGCAATTACTTCGAGCACGTGTATTGCAGATATGTACTTTGCAGGTAATTCACAAAACCTTGGTCTTTTTTTGATCATTTGCACGGGGGCATTTTAAACACCTTCCTCTCTTATTTAAGTCATTATGGATTGCTCTAGGAATATCTTTGTTTAAGCTGAAAGATATATTTTACCTCAATAATCTTGGAAGGTGGACATTTGTCATTCCTATTTCCATATGTTCATCGACAAGCTATCGTGCTCATCCAATAAGCTGAAATCTTGATTTTTGAAGATTCCCAGAGAGACTCGAATAAATAACAAAAGCATTGACAGAGCAGACATTAAGTATGGTATAAAAATTAGTTAGACGCCATCTAACAATTGAGAATCTGACAATTAACATCTGACAATTGACATTGTCGATTCGTCGAATATACAGTACATTTCTCATCAAGAACGGGATGTAAAATTAGGCCTATATCCCGATTCCGCCTTTTGTAAAATTATAAAATTCTATAATTTCGGGCTTTTAGGTTTCATTATTGACTCTGTCAGTGAAATGCATCGAAGATAGCAACAAAACAGCTTTTTGTGGTTTTGGTACATATGACACCGAAGTTACACCATTCCGAAAACCAAAAAAGAAGAGATAGGTGATCTGTTTTTAGATGGCAAAAAAGAGCTTTGAATTTCCTTTTTAGTTTTCTTTAAGGTTCCGACGTATGTAAGACCTCGTTTCTGCAACTCACGGGCACGTTCCGTGGAAGAAAACCAATCATCTGCTGTCACATTACGATTACTTCCTTCAATACTTTTCACCAGTCGAAGAACCGCTTGTGTTGGTTTGCTAAACTTTTGCTCTCCTTCTGAGTTTCCCCATCGTTACCTACCCCTGTGTATATATATCCATCAAAAAAGTAGTGCGCACGAGAGTCGTTTTAAACAAGTATTTTAATGTCATACTTTTGTGGCTTCTTTGGCATGTACATACGAAATAAGCATCTCCCATGGAAGCCAACTAACAACATCTCGTCTATACAGATATATTCACCAACGGAATAATTTGTTTTACAGTTTTAAACGAAAAAATTAAAAATCGATGAGACTGGGGCCAACTTGTCAGTGTGCTTCCATTCTGCTCTGGTATTTTGGTCGTCAAATCGCATTGCAATCAGTAAAACTTGAAACCCCTTTTGGAATAATACACATTTAAAGATTTCTTGATTAGAACTGTCGGTTGCAAAAATGGAGTTCAAGTCTTCGTTGTTTCATTTAAACACTGTCGAATAAAACAATAAGTCTACAAGCGCTTTAAGTTCAATAAGGTCCACATTTTTTAGTTATGTTTATTGCTATCAGAGTATTTTGTCCTAATACTTGCTAGTTTTTGGTTTGTTCTTTTAAGTATCTCTTGCAACATTGCATCTGTCACAAGGCATTCCCAAGCACTTTTTTCACTGCATATTTTTTTAATAATTTAGCCTGTCCAATAAAGCTCGGAAGGTCCTAATATTGTTTGTAATACTTGATTGTTTTGAATGTCTTGAATTAGCTCGTCATCTTGATCAGGAACATCCTCTTCTACGCGTTCCTCATAATGTGTCTCTGAGTTGCTGTTGGATTAAAACTGATAAGAGGAAAGTTTGAACTACCATCTGCGGATGCAACTAAGATAAACTCCAAATAAGACTAGACACATAATGCCTAACATGTATTCGGCGGGTCAGTTAAAATATATTTAAGCTTACTACAGCCAGATATAAACAAGAAAGCTACCAGCATGAATGATATGCAGAGGAGTTTTGAAGTCTGTGACAGAGTACAAAAACAGGAGTATTAAGTAAAGAAGAAAGGGAATTTTGGGAAATTTGTTGGATACGAGGGTACACTTTATTATAAACTTGAGGTGGACAGTGGTGAAGATTAGAGAAGACATGGAACAATTCTTAAGATGTCAGCTGTCCTTACCTAAATAAGTTAACAATGAGAGTTAGATGTATTTAAAAATTATATCGAATTATATTAGCTTTATGAAGATGACTAAATATCTATAAAAAAAACGTAGTTTATGGGGCCAAAAGTGTTTTTTACACCTTGTCACATCTGACTTGTTGTAATATCTTACGCAGAAAACCATATGTTTTTCATAAAATTATAGTCTAATCTTAATTGAAGTTTTTCATCAAATTTGTAGCCTATTCTTTTTAAAAATTTTAAAGTAATTTTTTTACGTTTATGAGGAAGGTACAATTGAATAGTTATTTGAGTTAGTATATATCAATTTCGAGCAACATAATGCAAGTACTAACAGAGTAAACGGTGATAGGTATAAGTCGTTTGTACGTATAAGCGGAAATTGCATTTCAAAACTAAAGCAATTAAAGTACTGACCGTTCATAATATTTGAAGAATATACTTTATCTTCAAAATAAAAACATCGGAATTTTATATACTACAAATTTTGTTAATTAATTTGATGTTACCATTATTTATTTATCTATCTCATTAATTCTATCCAATTGTCAATTATAAGATCTAGCCAACTACTACATATTCATGGTATGTTTTGTATCTGAAGATAAGAATAAGCTCGATATAATAAAATATGTAGCTAATACATTAAACATTTGACATTCTGGTGTTTCCATGGCAGCGACGGTATATCTTATTCACCGGCTTGTCAAACATAAAGCACGTAATTAGTATCAATATTAAACAGAAAGCTAATTTCAAAGTATCGAGGTTTCAGTCATGGCTGTCTAAAACGACGAAACATTTACCTTCAGTAATCGGATCGACGGATCGACTTTGTGTGCTGACAAAAAACCTCGGGCGTCGATAAGATTTATCTCCTTTACATTGTAAGCTGTACTACAGGAAAATGTACTGCCACCTTTCCCCGGAGGTAGTCTTATCAGAAGCCATTTGTTGGAATACGTTTTCTTCCATACACACTGCAAGCTTCTGCACGCTGTCGTTTAAAAGAATTTAACATGACTAAAAAGAAGGATAACTGTATTACCCACTGTACATTACCGTTGAGTTTGAACAGTTACAATTTTAAAGTGATAGTAATGATACTAACTGCAGTTTGATCATAGGCTCAAGTGCTAGGAAATTTGAATGTGAACTGCGTTCACTAAAGTTGAAGATATATTACGATATTTTTGTAGAGAGATTACTTATTGTTTAGAAATCAATTGTTTCATTAATTTACGTTTAAACTAATATTATAAAATTACAACACTATTAAATAGGATACATTACAATAAGTGACTCAAAACTATTTTTATTTTAAGATTTTATATAAAAACATCGTGAATACCCATGAATACTACGTTTTGTCTTTTTAGGCTACTGCACCTTTACGAAACTACCACAGAAAGGTTTTAAAACCTTTGCTATTTTGTACTGCTTTCATGACAAGACTACTCTTGGTCGTATATTATAAATAACAAATCATTCACGCAATGTTTTCGTTACTGTAACCAACAATGGAAATGAGTGATAAGGATTATATCTTCTTCTGATTTAAAGACATTTTTAAATCTAATGTATTAGATCACACGCCTTTTGAAGTCGTATCGTAACCAATCAATTTAGTAATCAGATTGTACCCATAACTGTTACTTTTACAAGTCCACAAGCAGCCACAGTGAACTGCACATGGTCCCATGTGTCCATATCTGGTTTACTCGGGACTAGTGAGTTAGTCAATTCAGTAACGAAACACGATTTATCTCACTGGCTCTTTCTCAACATAAATATTGTAAATAAATATTTTTAAATAAAATTTTTATTCTTTTGTATTGGTTGCCCCACGTTGTGTGAAACAATTTTGTAAATAAATATTTTATCACTATTAAAAATTAATTACTTAGGCCTCCCGTTGTAAGCGCCAAATATGTAAATAAAAATCTGAGTGTTCTTAATTTATTTTTAATTATATTATTTAAATTGGATTTGTTCTTTTTAACTGTGTTCTTATTAACAACTCTCGTTGGAGCGCCAAGTTTTGAATGCAATGATTTTTAATTGATGTAACTGGTATAGAGATAATTACGTATTTTATATTCAAAATAAAAATAGTTAGTTAGGTATTTGCTTTTTGAATATATAATTAATTCAAAAATTGATTGAAATTAATAATAATTTAAAATAAAAATATCGTTGCTCACCTTGATACCCAAATTTTCGCCTCAATTTTCGTCAGCGTAAGCACTCGTATTTTCGATAATTTACTAATTATTCTAAATAATTACACCAGCTCTTATACAGCTTATTTCAATATTCTTTTATTGGTTTTTTAAACCTTTCCTTTAATATAAAACAAGTAAATACTTTCTGAACATTAGTTACCCTAGCTAATCAGTTAATTGCTCAGAGGTTGGGACTATTGAAAAATCTCAGGTAATTTGTTATTACGTATAGGTTAATTCAACTTAAATATTCAAATGTGTGTTGTTTTGACTACAATAAGTTTGTCGAAAATGTCCTCAGTGAAGTACAAAACATCACAATTCTTCGATATATAATATTATATAAAATAAATAATTGCTCACAACTAAGGAACGAAAGTTTTGTTAGTGTCTATCAGCGTCAGTTACTTTCTGGGTTAACAACAAATTCACTTCTTAATTCTACGTACAAATAAATAATTATATTACAACTAATAATCACAACAGTGTTAGTGTTTAGTGTTTTCAGTGTTTGTTTAAATAATTAAATAGTGTGTATTCAGTGCCACAGTAAGGTTATGTTGAAATAGTAATTTGGATTAATCTCACCGATTTTTTTTATACACTTCCTATTTCTGGTATGATATTTTCACAATTTAATATGTATACGTCACTATTCACAGTTCACTTGGTTGATTATTCACTGAATTAAAAAAATGTCTTGCGTTTGAGACTTACTAATAATTTACTGCCCACAAGTGTTACAGGGATCTCGTTCTTAACTATTCGAGGTTCAACAATCAACTAACTCTCGTGTGTCAATTTTTTGGCTTCTCGGTACAGAATTTGCAAAATTCCGATTGGTTGAAGCCTTAGGCATTGTCATTTGATGGCGTCGGTTTTTCTAGTTCAAATATACCTCCAAATACTAATTTCAAAACTCCCAACTTATGCTAGATACAATGTTAAAGATTTTGTCCTCAATGAAATCCCCTTTTTTCACTGATCATTTTGATACCTCACAAGATAGGTTTTTGTTCAGTACCTTTATATGTTACATTTTTTATTTTTGATCCAAATTTACGTTTTGTGCTTAAAAGTACCCCTTCTGTACCTGTAATGTTATAAAACAATTTCTATTTACTTTAAATATAATATTAATAGTTAAATAAATTTACATCGGTACTGGTCATGACAAATGTTAACATCATTGTCCTATAAAACCTACTGACTGTGGTACAAACATAATATTGTCTTATGTACCCTTTAACATAATTAATTTCTTAATACACATTGCTTATTTATAAAATATAATCATACTATGGATTTACTCTCTATCTTAATACAGTTATTTTAAAACTTACCCTAATACAAATACAAGTTTTATAGAATAACATTTAACTACATAATTTCTTAATTTATCTAACATAATAATCATCATGACGTACTCCCTAATATCCTGGTTAGTTCATGATTTATACTACTACTAACACAAATATTATATAACATGTTTTTATTAACCATCTTGGTAATTCCTCAAACATAATGATTGTCATCCTGACAAACTCTATAATACAATAGTTAGTTCAGTATTCTTACTAATAATCACAGAAGTTTTATGTAACAAAATTTAGTTAAAACATTTTGGTATTAGTCTTCTTTCTACTTCAATTGTCATTATGTTCTTTTAGAATATGTAGACACAAATACCTAGTCAAGTCACAATTTCTTGTTACAGTTTTTATACCTACTGATACACAATTGTTTCATATGACTAATTCGTGAATTAACACACTTTCCCTTCACAATATAATAATAATCAGTTATACCTAATGTGATATGGCTCTTACCTATTTTTAATACAATATGATATAAAGTATTTAATTGGAATAAGTGTCACAATATTTTGATCTGACATGTATACTTTCCTTGATTATTATATATCAGTTTTATAATCTTAACCAAACATATTAAGACATATAACTTACAAAATATGGTTAGTATTTTACTATTATTTTGTACTTCAACTGGCTTTAGTAACTTGGTTAGGTTATGCACTTTGGCATATGTCTATTCTTCAACATGTATGAGTTTTAATATTTATTTTAAGGGAACCGTCACGTTACAATATTGATCAAGTAATAATCTAGTCAGTAACTGAGGTAGTTACAATTAATTTTTGTGATATCGAGTTTATGAGTCCGTTGGCTAGAGTTAATGAAATTGAAATCAAAATCTTTATTTAGTACACGCGTATACATATCAGTACGGTCATGTTTTCCACTTTGACGAATTAAGAAAGTAACATTTATTTTTACTACACATTTTTCTCTTCACGACAGTAAAAATGTATGCAGTTTTCTACCTCCTTAATACTTTGAAGTTCTATGAAGTAGAAACTAAGTTATATATTTAACTTTTGGTTTTACTTGTTGATTAACGGTTAGTGAAATGTCGTTTTTTCCGTTTCATTGGAGTAAATAGTTCAAACATTTACAAAACGTTCAGAGTAGATTTATTTGTTTTTAAATGTGCTCTTTGCAGAGTGACTTAATCAGTGTTTAGTTTAGTTTATCTGATTGTTCGTACCTTTGAACGTAATCAGTAGCAGTTAACTTAGAAATCGTGTTCATTAGAATTTCAGTTTAATTGTGTAGTAAAGTACATTATTTTATTTAAAAGGTCACTAGTAATGTTTTCTTTTCAAACAGTTGTAGGAAGTCGCTACTCAGAGGTTTTCTGTTTGTAATTAAAGAAAAGTGTAGTTTCAGTTGATTCTATCCTCCGACGTACGTTTTGTTTAAATTAATTATTTTCTTATCAATAGAAGTGGAAACTTTATAGAAACAACGCTTATTATTTTCTCGTTGCAAGGAATTCCACTACTTTGTGTTTTAATCTAAGTAAAGGAGAAAAACAAACATTTCAATAGCAAGACAACTGTAGGACGGTTACTTGCTTTAAATGTTGGATCCGTCAGACAATTAATGTCACTTTCTTATCTCGAATTTCTTATTAGTGTTTTATCTTGATATTCTAATGTGTAGAAATATCAAATCACGTTTTACCACGTATATAACACACGTACAATCTTTGAGCCTGTCGTTTTGTATCATGTATATTAACGTGTAAACAGCCAGTAAAGCCAATAACAATATCTAGAACTGGATTTCGACTTTGTCTGTTTCACGTGGATTAACAAAACGATTTTTACACTACGGGTCTAATACAACCCAATTTTTAAATATGCAACCAAGTGATGATAACTTCACGGTAGCTAATTACAGTAACTGTATTGTGAACTGTTGTCGCATAAGAGGGTTATTCAATAAGTAAAGAGAACAGTAATAGTTCTAAAAGTCTAAATAAAATGAGTCATCCTATTGTTTATGTATGTGAATGTGGCCCATTTATTATTATTATTGTTATTGCTATTTGTGTGTTGTTAATTTTGATCAATGATACAATATAACAGTAATAAGACAGATTTTAACAGAATCAAACCTATAGCACACAAACTAATTCATAATTTGAATGGAGTATATAAAATTAAATGCCCTGACTGTAACAAATTTTATGTAGGCCAAACTAAAAAAAACGTTTAAAAGAAAGCTTTATACAACACCGTAATTCATATTTAAAACCAGATATATACAAATCAAATTTAGCTGCATACCCAATCAAAAACAAACACACATTTCCAAATTTAAGTAACATCACTTTATTAAAACATATTTTAGAAGGTCCAAAAATGACCTTATGGGAATATTTAGAAATATTTAAACATAAAACAAGTAATAAATTAATACCAGGGATTATTACAAATAATGTTAATATTTTAAAAATTACTAATTGAATAAAATAATAACTATTTATATTATATTTTACAATTAATTATATACATACTTTAAATACACATAAAATATGAAATCTAGTCTACATATAAAAGAGCTGTTTTGAACAATTGATTAAAACATTTTTTATAGTTATTAATTTTATATCTGATGATGATAGTTTGAATAGACTATTGAATCATTGTAATTTACAAAATAAAAAAAAAATATTCTTATAACAAGTTTTGTAATTATTAACGAATAATATAATACACACGCGCGCGCGCGCGCACGCACACACACACACGGGTGCGTGTGTGTGTGTGTGTGTGTGAGCGTGTCTGTCTGTCTGTGAATATGCATGTAAGGAACTGTCTGTACATTGTTGATATTCATGTCAGTCATACAGTTAACACTTATTGATGTTTTTCATAATTATGAATTTAAATGTAGACGACATACCATCACTTTCATCTTTCTTCTTTTTGACGCATTTGAGAAAGCAACAATCAAGAAGACCTGCAATCATTGTCATGTGATTAGTGTTTTGGTTTGTAACAAAAAGAAAAAAACGTTGCTAACTATCTAATTATGTTTAAGTATAAACAAAATAATTAAATAACTAGTAAAATACTTTACAGCTTACCAGGTTCTTTGAAACGAATGAATGTCTCAAATCCGAGATTTAATAGAAATCATATCTAATATAAGTTCACACGTGAGCTTCACGTATTTGCATTGATAAGTACCTATTATGATTGCGTAATTATTAAGGCTTCATGTCAAATATGATTGGAAAAAACTTAGGTTTTTTGTTGTTTTCGAGAACCCCATGGTTATGGATATGTAAAATCTGTAAAAGCAAACCACGTGTAAATATGGTATAAACAATTCTGAAAATATTATAGTTATACTATTTAGTATTAGCCCTATATTATAATATACGCACTAAGATTGACGTATTGTATTTGCACACGTGGCTTCTTGGTTTATCACACCACGTCTGTAATATATTGTGTAACTTCATCACATCCAACATGCAGAAGATGTTTTTAAACAGACGGTAAAACAGATTTAAGTGTAATAAATTATTGTCCGAGTCCGGGCTAAAATGGACTACACGTAGGGTATTTCAGTTACCGGAGTGTTCCTAATATTTTAGAGTCCAAGTCATGTGTACTGTACAAAGTGTTACACAGTCATCGTTATTCACAGTTGCGCATTTGTTTCTAGTTCTCATGTAAACGTCTTGAAACTAACTTTTGTTTAGTGTGACTGATACGTGAGTAAATATCTAGTAGATTTAAGTGTGCCAATTTGGTTATTTTTAAACTCAAGTTTTCTAAAATTTTGTTTTAGGTTACACGTTATGTAACTGGCATGAAGCGTTTTGAAACTACCTTCCATTCAATGAATTTTATAATTAGCATTATTATAAAATTATTTATTCTTGTACAGCTTTATTGCAAAGTTTCAAAGGAATTTTATTATGTTTTTCTTGAAGAGGCCAGTACATTTTGACAAACCTTTTACACAAATACTTTACAGTAAATTAACAAAATATTAATTAATTAAATTTGCCTAAACAAAATAGAAAACAGAATGTTTTACCTTGCATCTCATAACTCATTCCTTGACTTACTTTTACCATATCCTTATACAGGTTTTCCTAGTAGTTCGGACTCGATAAATTTGAATATATTAGACATTATATTCGTCTTTAGAAGAAAGTGTTTAATACAACTGCTAATCAAATTATTAGGAATTGCACAACAGCATGCTTACAGTAGGTGTCATCCAAATGTGTCATAAGGGCTTGATGATGGCAATAATTTGCTACTTTTTCTAGATAGTAATATACAAAGTATAAAATAGAAAATTGAAATATTTCATAAAATATTTTGTACAGATACTTTTCTCATATTATGCTTATAAAGTATATCACATTCCGAGCAATATACAATAATTAACACACAAAAATAAGAGTTTGTGTATGTAACGTAGGTTACCATCTAAAAACTCTTTGAAGGAACCAAATAAAAAACAAGTCAGATGTGACAAACAAGTCAGTTGTCCTCCGTAAACTACGTCTTTTTTCTGGTATCGCAGGTTCTTCTTTATTTCAAGCATATCTCTGTGGTAGTCACTGTTGATAGTACGGCGTCCTTTCAAAACAAAGTGTAGCAAACAGGGCCCTTGACGTAGCTAAAGGTTGTTAGCAACACTTTACTGGCTGTTGAAATTTTTTGACTGAAGAACCGAGATGCTTCAACACATTGGTTGCCCCGCGGACTCTGGTTCATAATGATGAATGCTTGTCTCATCACAAGTCGCACTTGTTGCCAAAAATTTATCTACCCTTGCAAATAACGTTAAGTTTCCGACACACGCGAATCCTGCATGTTTGGCGACTTTCAGTAATGTATTATAGGAACCAACCTTGCACATATTTTACGATAGTTCAATTTATTACGAATTACTGAATAGACTGTATCAAGACTTGCATTACAGTAAATTAATAGAGACTTTTTCAATTGTCTCCTCGAACAAACTCATCAATTCGAGATTCCGGTGCTTCAGTTTAAACCTCACCGTTGGTCGTTTTGCACACCGCGTGTCAGTAACACAGTCTCTGCTTCTTTTAAACTGATAAACCCATTTATAAAAATTGACACTATTCATACAGTTTTTACCATATTGTTTAAGAATTCATGATAAATTTCAGATAATTTTGCCCCTTCAAAAAATTGAAAAATTATTAACAACGCTGTTCCTTAAAAATGCACTTAAATCAAGAGAACTTAATATTATTTAATAATTACTAGAAGTTATTGTGCTAAAAAGTGTTGTCAGAAAGCGATTTTGTATTAAATGAGAGTTGCCAACTTTACGATTTCAAAGTACTGTACACCTGATATAGGTATTCTTTGAACTACAGCTATTTTCCTCTTGAGTTATTGAGTGACTCTTACAATGTAGTTTATGACAGTTCATGATATGATTCATACAAGGCAACAGTTCACAATATAGTTAAAGTAATTAAATTGCATTAGAGATTTCATTACTTGGATACAGACATTATAATTGGGGTGGAGTAGAGCAGTAGTGGGTTGTAGTGAATTGCCTATAACCTGCTGCACACTTAGAAAGTAATCACTCATCACCACAGATGAAACATTTGTAATGACAGATAAACGTTTTGGTGAGTTACTTGAAACAAAGAACCAAATACAGTTCCACGTGTCGTTACAGGCTCTTTACGTATTAATATACAGGATACGAAATGTACTCGTGTTACATACGTGGTGAAACGTGATTTGATGTCTCTACACATTATAACGTGCAGATAAGAAACTGACAGTTAAATAAATGGCTGACAAAAATAACAGTTAAACAAGTAACGTTCTACAAGTTGTCTCACTACTGAAATGTTTGTTTTCATGCTTTAATTATATTTAGATATTAAGTAATGGAATTTTTTCAACAATAAAATTAATTTGCATTGTTTTTACAGTTTTTATTTACATTAATAAGAAAATAATTAGTTTGAATGTAAACTTACATCACAGAATAGAATCAGACTGTGCTATAATTTCTTTAAATATAAACAGAGCCTGTCACTACCAAGTCCTTACATTGCAACTGTTTGAAAAGAAACAATGCTAATGACCTCTTAGAGAAATCAATGCACTTTGGATCACAATTAAGCTGAAATGTTCTAGTAAACTCGATCTCAAAAGTAAACTGCTACTGATTGGGTACAAAGACAGACGAACAATCAGAGAAGCTAAGGGACATGAATTGCTTGTCAGAATTGAACAATCACTAATGACTCTACAAAGAACACGATTTGAAAGAAGATAAGTCTATTTTGATTATTTAGTCAAAGCTGTGTAAATGTTTAAACAATTTACTGCAATTTACAGCTGGAACAGACAACGACATTGCACTAATACCGTTAATCAACACGTCAAAAAAAAATTTACTCAGTATCGACGTCAAATATTAAATAGGTAGAGGAATTACGTAAATTTTTACTTCAGTGAGAAGTTAAACGGGTTTTTATGTAGGTAAAAATAAAAATTCCTTTATTGATTTGTCAAAGTAAAAAGCAAAAGTACTGATACATAGACGAGTATATTAAATGAATATTTCGATTTTAATTTTGTACTATTGTCGACATAGTAATCGATGGCAACAAAGTCCTAAAGTTGGTATCACAAGATCTAGTAGTGGCTCCTTAATTACTGACTAGATTATTACTTGATCAATATTATTAACAATATAAAAAAAGATCGGTGAGATGAGCCTACAGTCGTATGTTACTAAATTGACAAAGTCACCAGTCCCGAATGAGTCGGATACGGGGAAGTGTACAGTTTACTGTAATTGCTTGTCGAATCATTAGTTAATTTGAATGTGACAATTATGGGCATTCATCTAGTTATAAGAATTGATTTTTTAAGATACAAACTCAAAAGACATTTTTTACATATAACTGTCATTGTGTTTTGACCTAAAAATGAAACTATCTACACTTAAAAAATAAATGTAGATTAAAAAACATTTCTTCCTAAAATACTAATATTAATCGATGCATTCAAATGTAGGTTATGTGTAAAACGGGAGTAAGACAAAACATGATAAAGTTAATTAAAACAAACGAATACTTTTGTTAAAATTTATTAGGGTTATACCTCGTGTAGATGACTGACTCGATTTATATAAAACAGACTTCAAACGATTTGTTTTCATCATTTACAAATATCTTACAATATTAAAAAGTCAGACAATACTGAATATACTTGCTTAGAAATGTGTAAAATGCAATGTCTGTAACTTTGTCTACACTTTGTCTGTAACTTTTGTATACAGGAGTATTCTGTAAATAAAAACAAATATCCCGACATTCGTTTTTTTCATTCAAATCAATAAAGGACTTATCAATATATAGAGAATCAAACAAACATTCCCAAACCAAGTAACATTATTATTTGCTTGCTTCAGTACAGTTAAGTAAAAATCCACATTTTAAAACTAAATCAAACTTGAAAAAGAAGTTCAGAAAAAGTAGGAAAGAAAATATTAAAAATTGTAATTTTTTGTTGTTGTACATGTTGTATATAAATAAAAACCTAAAGTTAGTAAATACGATAATAATAATTTACAACTTGTCTATATAAATAGGCGACAAACAATGTAGTTCTGTAAAACACCCATTTAACAAACTTACTGAAACTTGTATAGCTTGTGAATGCATGTAAAAAGTTAGTGGATTTAAGAAGTACTTATCAACCGCTATAAAAAATCATAGTTGCATAAAACAATATTTATTTTAACAATAATTATAGGTCCTAAATTAAAATACCTGAGTATCAAATAAAACCATACATCGATTTCATTATTACAATACGTAATTAAATGTACTTGATAGTTTCTTGGACAGCACATGACACTAGATAATCATCAGTATCGTTACAGTCACCCGCTTTATCGGAGGCATTCAATGTTATGAATAATGTAACGCTAAGAAACCTTGATACGCGTCATGGGTTTTATACGCAGTGTATAACCCGTATAACACTGAGATTGAAAATAAAAAATTCACAGACAGCTGACGCTGGGGAGAACACGTTTTATTGTTACACGTACTTTAAAGTATGCAGAAATAATCAGATCACAACACATCATTTACATTCTATTCGTATTTTATGTAATTATATTAGGAAGTTGTTCGTCGTCGTCGTTCTCCTCCTCCTTATCATCATCATCACTACCACCATCAACGTCATCATAAATCCTTCATATTAGTTTTCAAATTTAGCAGCCATTTTGAGCTCTTCTGACTCCTCAACTTCGGTGGTAATAATGCCTCTTTCACCAGTCTTTTCCACTCTTTACCGTCTCTCACACTTCTCTCCACCACTTCACGCCCGTCTCCTTGATGTCTCTATGACATAATCCCACCATCTCACGTTTAGTTTTCCTTTTTTTCTCTTTACCACCTGTCTCCAATGTGTAATAGACCACAGTGTCAACCGAAACAAAAGTATTCAATTTCTACACTCAGCCAACAAAATACTTGTTATGAAAGTTGCCAAAATCATAAAAAAAGTTAATAACCCAAAACACAATGTGGTAATGAACAAATCCAGTATCTGTGTCTTATCTCTTTGTAGATTGCCTCCTTTAGCCTTTCAGCATGCCTCCTCCTATAGTCGAGGAAAGTTATAAAGGAGAATTGAAAGGATAAATGTGAAATGGATATAAGGAATCACAAGACAGTTGTTGCGGCACTTACTTCGTCTGGTTTCTCTGTTAACACCGTCCGATTAAACTACCGCCAGCGTAGTTGTACACGTCATCAGATCATGCGAACCTCATCGCCTGCACAGACAGTACTACATTAATTCGATGTCCGTGAAAAAGTATGGGAACAATGTTCGTTATTATGATCATCGATGAACCTCGAATATAAGAAAAACTACATGAAATGCGACAAATAAGATTCACTGAATTACTGCCAATAACAGTTAATCGGATGACTGAACAAAGCGCAAGAGGAATAGATTCACGTCCGGCGGGACGTCAATGAGGTTTCCACTTAGCACGATGAGGTTACGTGAGTAACTGCGATGTCTAGTACCTTACCATGATAGGAATTATGCACCACCCCATGAACATCAACAACGAGCTATTGTACCGCAGTATGTATATGCCAGATAGGTATAGATACAGGATTAATTATAGAGCAGGATGTAATTATATTCGTGATCATTTTAATGACATGTATAGGAGGTGAGCAAACTGAAACAGTCTTAACGGTTGTCAGACACATGGATAAGGTGTGTTATATACTTCAAATGTTGTTTTGTGTTTGAATGTTTTGCAGTTTACGAACAGACAAGTAAGCATGCTCCAGAGAGAGTACACGTTAAGAATAACACGTACACGTACAGCTTGCAGAATAACAAAGAAATAAATCAAGCAGAGTGACGCAAAACCTTCAAATAAATGGCGCTGTGTAACAGGAGAAGTTAGGTTTTTATGGCATCTTCAGGTTAATGTAGAGCAGTAGAGAAGAAATGAGGAACAACTGACATTGTGAAAGGTTACGGCTAGCAGCGGCGTTGCAAAACCAGTTTTCTTAATTCCAGTCTGTTTTGTGTATGTTGTTACATTTAAATGGTGTGCGACTGGCTTATGCGACGAGTGCGTCACGAACAGCAGACAGATATTTTGTAATTATTCTTATTTTTATACTCGCAGGAAATTAATGAATATTATTGTGAAGTGATACAAAAGCGAAGTGTTAGTATGAATGAATAACGGATTCCAATGGATGGATGGATGGATGGAAGAATTTTGTAAAATTCCACTTAATTCGAATGCCAACAGATTGTGTTAGTATTAATGGAGCATATCACTGATACTTTCCCCGTCTGATGATGTACACCATATATGGAAAAAAACGAGGAGGGAAATAGCGTGTGAAGGGCTCACAGGGTCTTTATATCGACTTATAGTATACGTAGTATAGCGACAGTCCCCCCAAAAAAAACGGAGTTCTGTTAGAAATTATTAGATTCTATTAGAAAATTATGTTATGTTATTTTGATTCTAAGAGATGTAGTTTTGCATTACGTTTGTTACTTGTTCAGAATCTTGTTCAAAACAATTTTGTACTGGACACGAGCTCCACTTGATAGCAACAGATGACTATAGGTTGCCAGAAATATCCTAGACACGGCACCATCCACCGGAATGTACGTCCTAAAACGTTTTATGTTGCTCACCTAACGGTGTCTAGCTGAATTTTACATGTGCCTAAAGTGACTATGCAAACCTAATGTGACTTTCGCAAGGAATTTGGCGTCCATTCACTAAAAGCCTTCATAAAACTCCAGTCCCATCATAATTTATACAGACGCTTCTAAGGCAATCCCCTAATTCCAGACATCGGTCAATATTAATTTGTGTTAAGTGAATCATTGAGAAGACCTCGGCGAACCCTGTCACTAAAATATACCTATCTTGTGTATGAAAATCTACACGTTAATATCAAATAAAATGTTAATGCATTGCCAATCCAGTCAGGAAACAAACTTTATCTACATATATTGTTTATTCTAGTGTTGTTGGGAGCTTAACTTGATGCTTGAGCTGGCCCCTACGTGACGTGTAACTTCTGGACAAGAGAACTGAGTCAATGACAATAAATATAAATATTGCCAGTTTTATATTGCAAAATAGCATGAGCCCAATAAAGTATTGAATGCAAATAATTATAATAGTTTCTAAAAAAATTTGAGCAAAATAGCAAATTTTAACCAAATATTTCTGTATTTTGTATTCAGTTTATTGAATTGAATGTCCACTAATTAAATTGTGTAAAATGTAAAGTTTACTTTGAATTAACGTAATGAGTTGTAAGCATATTTCAGAAATTTAATTCATGATGAAATTAATGATAGGTATATGTTTTACAACAATCTGACTGTAACAGGCATCAGCTTCATTGGGAAAATAGTTAGCGAATATGATAATTTTATTAGTTGATTGTGTCTCAAGTATTTATTATTTACTCATTTACAGAAAAGATTTTAGTAAGAAACGCTGTAGGCTTCTTTAGTAATGGTCAATTTAATTTTCTACTTGCTGTTACATGTCCAAGGTACAAGTACAAGTAATATTTGAAATTGTTCATAGATGGCGTTGACGTTACTAATGGTAAACAAGACGGATTTCAGTAGTCCATTATAAATTACGGGAAGACAAACAATAATGTAATAGATAGTAGATATTGTTATGTGCAGAATCCATTCACGTACCCGCGCAATGGCGCAGGCACATTACGCGAATACACATCTTGGGCGAAATATTCTTATTAGAAATTTTATTTTTAAAGAGTTAATATATTTTTCTATCTTATGAATTACGTCTATGCGTTACTATTACACAACCTCTGTACTTTTATCTTGGTGTATCACTTGGAACAAATATGAGTCGTTTTTTAACCAGATTATTTATACCTGAACTTTTGCAAATTATTAAAAACAAGCCGTTAGTTTTAATTAACAAGTTTTCTGAATTGACGAATTAAGAAGTAATTCTTTACCATAAAAAAATTAGATGATTATATTATTGACTCATGAGAAATATTATTTCCAAACTTTCTCTGATTAAAGAATAACCGCTGAGAATTGGTGACATTTTGCCAGTCACATTTTATTTCACACTAAGAAATGCCATGTTTTTATACACTAAGAACGTTATATAAAATTATATTTTAAAAATAATTTACTTACACTTGTTATACATTATAGTCATTACTACAGATATTTAACAAAAAAATTTGTATACATTTTGAACTACAATAATTTAAAAAGTTGTGTATTTTAAAAATTATATTGTCATTTTGCTTATCAGTAGCTTAATGATTGTTATTATTACGTTATCCTTACAAACGTAGGCCTATATTTAATAATGCTTTGTAAAGATTGTATAGTAACATAATTAAAAAACTGAACATTTTAATTACTTTAAACGCAACGGTAACTTCATTCTTTAAAGTTAACTTAATATGTTTTTTTATAACTACAACAGGATACTCATTATTTTTCTAGGACACATTTTATAAAGTTCTATTTCCTACTAAACTTTTGCATAGATAAAGGAGTGAATAAGAAGCAAGTATCTTTGTGAATAAAGGAAAATTAATGTACAATACCATTGTTTAAATATTAAGCGAATTAATAAAACTGCTTTTCTAAACAGAGATATTTTCTGCTAAGTAATGAAAGTAAATTAATGAATGTTCTTTAGACCACCATTTCTGTTCAAACATTTTCAAATGAACAGTTCATTACATGATAAAACAATGTCTTACGTTTTATTAAATTAAAAAAATTAAAATTAATACTGAATGTAGTCACAATAGAAAATAAAAAAATATCTGATCTTTCTTACATGTTAGCTGTAAAGAGTACTTTTTTCCTTTGTACCCAGAACTTCATTTCAAAGCTTAAATTTATTTTGAACACGCTAGGAACAATTGGACATGCTAATCCCAGTCTGTTTTGTTCTTGTCGATAAACTTTGATAAGTGTTCTGTTGAACCGCTCAACAGTTTGTCAGATTGAGGTTAGAGAGGCGCTGTACGGGTCTATCGAATACGAAGTAGGCGACATAATTCTCTAAAACCTCCCCTACTGAAAATTCCTTTCTCGATCCATATAGATTTCCATACATACATTCATGCTTATAAAACATGTATTGTGTGTGCGCGCGCGTGTGTATGAGAGAGAGAGAGAGAGAAGAGAGAGAGAGAGAGAGAGAGAGAGAGAGAGAGAGAGAGAGAGAGAGAGAGAGAGAGAGAGAGAGAGAGAGAGAGAGAGGGAGATATTGTTAGACAGATAGGCAGGTAGAGAGAAAGGGCAGGTTGAGTATTGGTCTGTGTATAGTATTTTATACGTTATTTAAGAAATTGTTTTCTTATTGTCTAGTTCGGCTTGAATTTAGAGAGTAACAAAACTAAATAGACTTCTCTAATGCGTTGAAGTTCACGTACATAATAGCCCCGTTGTCCCACCTCTATTACACACCCTCCAGTACTACGGATTTGTTAATACGAAACCCTCCTCCATTATTTTCTAAAACAAAAATTTAAAATATAAAATTATATATAAAATATTATTTTAGAACAGTGTAATATAAAACATAAAATTAAATAATATGTTTTAATTCTAATACTAAAATCAAATGACAAAAATACAAAATAATAAAAAAGCGACAAAATGAACAAATTGCTTTTTTGTTGCTTTTATATAAACAAATAAAAACATTGTTGCTTTTATTTGACTGACACGTAGTCAAGAATATCTTGAATTTTTATGTAAATTGTTGTCTCATAAATTGTATGACATATACAAAAAATTGTATTCATGTAGGACAAATGCTTTGGTACTGAATGTTAAAAAAATATAAATATCATTATCAAAAATACAGAAAAGAAGTCATAGAATCAATAATACTACACGTACACGTAAAATGGCTAAAGCCTACTTTCATATAAGTAGAAGATACATCTATTGCCAACATTTTGCCTGTTTGTGTTGTGTCTATCTACATGCATCTGTCTGTCTGTCTATCTATGTGTGTCTCTTTCTCCCTCTTTCTTTCCCGCAATTAATTATATATGCATATTTTCTTACAATATATATACTTATGTAAACAGATACAAGATTACGGTACTTTTTGTAACTGTTTTTCCATCAAATATGTATAAAATTTATAGAGCTTAAAATGAGAAACTGGTGTAAAAGTTTTGTAAAGACGCTACGTCTTACATCTTAAACGGGTACTTTAATTATACCTATATTAAAAATAGAATATGCTGTAAAAATGACGTCTTATTTCTGTTGACTGTTAAAGGTTTTCTGTAGAAGAAGTAAATAACCAGGAATTGGTCTAGGCCTTCCTAGGTATATTAGTAATTGGGAGTCTCCTAATTGTTATAATACTGTACTTTTAACTAGGAGAAGCCTAAACAAGGATAGGACTAGGAGAATAGAATTAGGAATATGACTATTAGAAGTTTGTTTCAGTTTCAGCTAGAATCAGTTGTGGAGGTAGTGGAGAAGATAGCACTGTAATGCATATGATGGGGATTGATTAACGAAACCGAAACTCATCATGGAACAACGCCCAGGGGGAGGAAAAGGACAAAATAAACAATATTGAAATATCTAGAATTTATTGGGAAGGTGGTTATTAGAATGTTGATTAGTTTTTTAGAAGTGAAACGCCTCTCCCAAGATAGAAGCGAGTTTAGAAAGTAACTGAAGGGCCCGCCGCGTGACTGCTAAAGACGGCGAGAAAGAAAAGCTGAATCAGAAAGTGAAAAAGAAAAAAAATGCTTTTTAACCTCTTAAAGCCAATTTTTTTGTTTTAAAAACCTGTATGTGTGACTTTATGTATAAACTTCATCTGAATAGTCATAGCGCAGTAGATCATGTTGGAACGAGTTGTGCACAGGCGTTATGTACCCTTGTCAATTCGGAACTGCTCAAGATGATAACTCTGATAGAAATATTTATAAAGATGATGACGATAGCGACGACGACGACAATTGTGATGATAATGATTCTTCTTCTTTTTCTTCTTCTACACTTCACGGATTTGCATGTTCTGTCTTCACAGACTATCTCTCCATCTCACTCTCGGGCTTCCTACATCTCTTGTATCAAAGGGTCTATATCAAAACACTAACTTAGGTAGTCGTCCATCCTTCATTCTGTCCGGATGCTGCAACCATTCCCTGCGATATGTTTGGACTTTATCATTTATGGAGAATACCTGTAGCTCTTCTCTAATATCCTCATTGCGCAAACGATCCTGTCTTGTGCAACCCTTTGATCTTCTCAGAAACTTTAATTTCGAAGACTAAATCTGGTTACACATCCGTATAGTAAAACATTCACTGCCATTGTTTTATAAAATTTAAGCCTTATCTCTTGTCTTATCTTTTTTCTCAACGTTCTATGTATGACGCCACACATCATCTGAAACCTCGATGTTCCAAAACTGTTCCCTCAAGAACAATTTTTTATCTGACTGGAAACTTCCTCCCCCCCAAATGATGATGATTATTATTTATTAAATGCACCAACACGTGTTATGTTATTATATTTACAAAAAATAGGTATTATCGTCAAACACGTCATAGGAGAAATCAAACTTTTTACAGACGAAGTTATTCAGTCCGTTGATTTGTTGTTTTACATCTCGATACACGTCAGCACTATAAAGTTAAACTTCACACTAACCTACAAATGTGAGTACTTATGTACCTACATTTATTATTTGTGGTATTGGGTTGGTGAGTTAATATACTATCCGCAATGTAGTTGTATTAATTTGCTGTTGACAACACTGACATTCTTCTGTGCATTGCTAGTCTGAACACCTGCACAGTAACAGTAATGGACAGTGTGAAGTTTCTATACCAGTTAAGTAGTTCCTGGGGTGGTGAAACATTTTCTTACTTTCTATTTTACAAAAAAAGAGCGCAAGTCAGTGATATATTTTTTGTGGTTTGAAGGTGTATCAAAATCCGAAAACCGGTGAAGAATTTTAGATCAATACGGTAACTGTATTTTACAGCAACGGGGCTGGATTGAAAAAAGCAAAAAAAGTTGCAGAAATATTATGAATAACGAAGGAGCCAAAATCCCATCCGGGTCATAATTATTGACTCATGGCATTTTGTTTAACTGGAAACATTATTTCCTCAAAAAAGAAAGGGGTTTATGCATTTACGGAAAATAAACTGAAAAGTGAGGATACTATGGAAAAATTATGTTACTTTAAGTTCTCTATTTTAAGTTAAATTAAGTTCGTCGGTGCGTTGAAGATAATTATTCACTGACACTTGTATACACAACTATCATGTGTTATGATAAATTTTACCTTTCTGTCGATTGATTCCTAAATAAGACAGACAATTAAGTAGAAAGGGAAAATACTGTAGACATTGCTCTGCTTGCTTTGTTTTCGTTAAATATACAAGTAAAGATGACGATAACTGAATATTACAATTATTATTTTGACAAGTACAGTGTATGGTAAAGTTACTCTGATTGTCAATTGTTAAATGATTCCCCCCCCCAAAAAAAACATAAAATTTTTCTACTTAACTGAAGGAATATCAGATTATAGATAACGTAACAACACAACTTAATATGCTGTTCCCCTTACGGATATTAGATAGTATCACACACACACACACACACACACACACACACACACACTGTGCTGTAACTTTTAATTAAGCTAAATAAATATTTTCAGTGAAATTAGAACTATATTTTTTAAGCATAAATACATGGATTCTTTTAATTATTGATATAATTTAAATTTATATTATTTTACTAATGTTCATGAACTGTTGAATTTTACAGCAATACAATATGTATACTATATTCTATACTATAAATAATGTATACACACTACCACTGTTTGTACAGTAAAGTACAAAGTATCATCTCCTTTATAGTAATATATTGTATTGTATAGTAAAAACTCTACACTAACAACTACTCAAACCGACTGAAGAGTACATTTCAAATTGTGTAAACTATAAACATTATTTATATTATTAAAATCAGTACATTGCCAGTATACAGATTTGTGGTACTGACATTGCGGGCGGCCGAAATATTAGTTGAAACATTACTACGGTCACGTTGAACAGTATTAATTATTATAGTTTGCTTTTTCTTTTTGTCTCCGCATCTATCCAGGACTGACTTCTCAGTTCTCTAAAAAGATATTACTTTTAGGTTTTGGTGTGATTCCGGAAACCTTATTCCTACTAGATACATAATTTTTCAGCTTTTAAAATTCCTCTTTAAATTTCTCGCATATCACCATCTTTACTGGTCTTTGACTTCCCTAGAGTATGTAAATTGCACTTGGTTGTCACAGGCCTAACAATTTTGCAGGCCTTCTTACGCTAGCCGCCATAAGATTCAATGACATTACTAGGCGGCTGGATGCTTATTTTGCTAGGGCGGTATATATCAATGGTAATTATCATAATTGAAGTCGGTTTATATTGAATAAAATTGTTACTAATCAGATTGCTAATGAGAGTATAGTGTTAATAGATTTTAATAGTTTAAACTTAAAAGAAGAGTATTAAAAAAAACTTAAAACAAAGTTAAAGAAAAAATTGCCAAGTTCTTCAAAAAGATGAAATAAACACATTTCAATATCTAGCTAAACTAATAACGCCGGTAACTGAATATTACTTGTCAAAATATATAAAAATGTTAGATATTACAGCAGAGAAAGCGATCCATGACACCTAACATAATTTAGTGCACAGATTTCTGCAAAATTTTAAAATAAATAGTGAAAAAGTAATTTTGCTTTAAAAACCGAAATGTCTGAAACGTATAAATTTCTGTACTAAGTGAGCGGACTGTAAAGAGTGTCGCACGTGAGGTGTTATGTAGAGACCAACTGATGAGAACCGCTAAATGTTTATATTCTGTAATAAGTTATAATTTGGTGAGAAAGACAGATAAGTTATTAGAGATAAAACGAACATTAGGTAATATGTTGAAACGATCTGTATAGAGATATATACGACATGAACACAAAGCAATGGATAATTTAAACACACACGCTTGAAGCCAAATAAATTAAGAAACTATAACATGCCTAGTATTTTGGAGGCAGATAATACTGAGAAGAAGACATGTCAAAATTGATGACAAGTAGCAAAAAACTGATAGAAGATTACACATTCTGAAAACTGAAGGACTTTTTAATTTGAATGAGAAACATTACTACACAATTATAAAGCAATAGGACAGACAAATTTTCCAGGAAATTTTTTAAATCTGTTTTTACGTCTACTTTACTATAATGATATGGTAAGCTAGGCTTTTTAACTGTATGAAAACATTTTACTTATTCTTTAGAAGAAAATAGATAACTATTTCGTTTTTGTTTAGGCATAAGAATGAAAGCTGAGAAAGGGATAGTTACATGTTGTAGAATAATACGTTTATGTAATTCCTCACCAATTCAAATGAAACTACGTCAGGGTATATCATTGAGAAAATGAGCAGTACTGTAAAGCATGAATACCTTTACGTTAAAAAAAAGTTTTTAATCAATACGTGATTTTTGCAATGAATTATGGATCAAAATCGTAGACGTGAATAGCAGAACTCCAGAAAAAAAACGATTTGTTAGAAAATTATGGAAAAGGCCCAGCTACGAAGTAAATTTTAAATTTACTAAATTTGTAACTAAACAAAATAGGTGACACCATTAATGGAATTAAGACAATACGGTGTATTTGGTTAAGCGAGGTCACAAACTATGGGAAAATTTTATGAATCAGTGAATTGGACAAGATTTTCTTTGAAGAGAAAGCAAGAAAGTATTAAAATATGACTTTGAAAGCATTCTGTCAGCAGTAGGTAGTCTTCCTCCTGCTGAAAGAACTCACATTATTTCACTTGTAAGGTGTTAAAGCAATTATTCTTTCCTGAAGCAGACAGATGAGATATTTCTTTTCTCTAGTCAAAAGATAGTGCTAGCACTACAGTGATTGAGCAGCAAATATAAAAATACACGACTTCAGAGAGAATACAGGTGAAATTAAATCACATAAAACAATGGAGTGCGTGGGATTTATGGCTGACGATTACATTTCCTTTGGAAAATTTGCTGTAACACAATTCTAAAATCACTGTCCTTTAATTGTAGGCGAACTAACAGAACAACGGCGCTCGAGGGAAACTGAATACGCAGAAGCAGTAGGCTATACCACAACAATCAACAACTTTAACTTAGTCATGAGGGAGGGAATATGAACCGCGTAACCTGTAACAACTTTCTGCAGTTTCGTAGTAGTTATGGTTTGCATCTGGTGTGTAAACTACACGTCTACTACTTTAACTACAAACAATTGCTGTACAAAGTTTCTTCCTCACTGAAACTTTATTGAAGTTTATTCAGGGTTTGTTTTTGTCTATTACAATTTTATATCTTAATTTACTAGACGGTTGCTTTTCATTTACTGTAAGTCTCTCAGAGGGTTTGTCCATAACAGCAGTGACATCGAGTGTAATTCTTGAAATCATATTTATTACTTTATCCACGCATTAGAAGTACAATAGATGTTTATTGTCTGCGGCTTTCTGTTCATCATGATGACAAATTTTAAAACCTTTCCTTATCATTTCTGCATGTGCAGTTTCTACATTGAGCATTATTTCTGCCGTTGCTCTGTCATTATCTGAAAATTTTCCTTTCTTAAAATTTCTCTACACTTTATTTGTCAGCTAATTATAATATCTTAGACTCCCTAATAGGAGATTAAACAGCCATAAATTGTAACATGAATCTGAACCATAACGTTGAAACAGTTATGACACCATGAATTTAGAACAAATAAGTTGTAGAACAGGATAAGCAGGAGCGTCTTTAGCTGTCTGCGACAGATGCGGTGGCACAGGATCCCACGGTCACGCAGTAAGAACAAAAAATTAAAGAGAGTGAGAGAGAGAGAGAGAGAGAGAGAGAGAGAGAGAGTGTGTGAGAGAGAGAGAGAGAGAGAGCGAGAGAGCGCGAGAGAGAGAAAGCGGCGAAACAAATATTTATTTTTAATTGTTCTGGCACTGTTTCTGGAATTCCGCCGTTTTTTAATTATTGGCTGATGAATTTATATTTATTTACTCAAATAACAGGTAACATTGTGACTAACAACATACGTGTTGAAGGACTCACCTTCCAACGAGGAGTTAAACGTTAAACACCTGTAATCGTAGGCCAGCTGGCAATGCGATTGTGAAACAAGTGCTTTTATTGTATTTGGCACGCAGTGAAAGAGAAACATGATCTGCTGAGACTTGATTACATTACAGACAATATGAGTGAGACGTGTACGACAGTAACAGAAACAATCATGGTTACGTTATTTTTGCGTCCGTTCATATTGTCCCAAATTGTATGCTAAGATTAGACAATAAAACTATCACTGTGCAGTTAAAACAGTTACAATATATAAGTTATTGCTTGTACAGTGCAACGTAGTACGTTTTGCCGAGAATAGATTGAATATATGCGTATATATTTGTAAAAATTTATTGTTAAACTGAAGCTACACGAATGCCTGAATTATTTATTTTCATACAAGAAAATGATTGTAGTACATCTATAAAAGATTTTATTACAAACAATATATTGAAAGTGATCTTAGTGTACGTTGTCTTGACCAATTTGAGCTCTGAAGTTATTACAAATTTTTGTGTTATCTCCTTTTGTACATTAAAGTTATCAATTGTCACCGGAATTCGGTGATTTATTATTTATTATTTTAAATTCGGATATTCAGAACGGTATAAGTTACATTTTATAACTATTTTCGTTTTATGTTATCGTGTTGGGCCTCAAAGTAGTTTAAAATTGTAACCAGATGAACGTAATCCATCGATTTTTTTTGAGTTTCTAAAGAACACTGAATCAGTTACATTTTTAAATCACATAGGTGAATAAGAAAAATAGTTGATTAGCACCGATAGTAGGCCTATTGTTTACAACACGATCACTCTTTACAGGTAGCCTAAACTTGTTTGCCTTCTTACTTAAGTAACAGAAGCCCTGATCTACCACATCTTAGCCGGCTTTCCATTCACAAAATTTTGGTTTTAACAAACATCGTTGCATTTGTACAAGTTAGCTTCAAATATTCTAATGGTTGACCTTTAATACAAACTTTTTGCTGTAATACACGTAACCATAGACACAGACAGGTACACTGACAGACAGACAGAGAGACACGCACGCACGCACAAACACAAACAAACAAACACCCACAGGGTGTTGCTTCTACTTTTAAACGGAGAGGGTATCGTGTTAGTATGGAATTTTAAATATCCCAAACTACAAGCATTACTCTCTTTGAAAAAAAGTAGTTCAGACAGACAAAAACAACATATATCGTATAAGCATGTTCAGGTAAAAATTGTAGAGTTGCACGTACCATTATTTTGGAGCTGAACATAAATTGAGGACGATGATGTGACTGCCTCACACGCTTCTTGTAAGAGTATGGTAAAGCATTATGTTACCAGAGAGATTCAGAGGCTTCAGGAATCAGTAAGTTTACAATCAACTCATCATATTATTTAATGTACGAATAATATGATATGCAAACTCTTCTTACACAGGCTTGCAAACAATGATAACCATTTTGTAGAGTTCATAAAACTAATGATACGAGGTATGCCACATAATCTCTAAAAGTTCATTTCAGTCCTTGATCCATAAAGATATGAAAATTAATGAAAAATATAAATAAATTAACATCATCACTATACCGTTGCAGATACAACGATTGAAATAATTATCAAGCACAAAAAATATTCCAAATATGTAAATATCGTATTTACTTGTTTAATATACTCAGTAGTCTCCAAATAAATTTTCAGTAGGCATTAATTAACCAATTTTAATTTATCACGACAGATTTAACCAACTCAAAAATCACAAAATATTTTTAGTTAAAATTAAAACATTTTCTAATTAAACAGTCTTTTTTATTGAATATTTTGACATGTAATTACTAAGCAAAATATACTGTAAGCTATAGTAGACGGTTGTAAAAGAAAATAGCAAACAGGTGTTGCTTACAATTGTGGCACACGATATCAGACGTATTATGTAAATAGGTAAACACTGAGCTGCGGACATAGTTTATGCTTTCATAAATGCATAAATAATGTGAAATAAGGAAACGCGTGATACTCAGCGTTAGCAAGGATTACGTGGAAGGAAAAACGTGTTTGAAATAAGTTGCTATTACAAAACCAAATTTAAAGCTTAGAAGTGTGTGCAGATTGCTTTGTACTATATATACAGTTTTAATTATTGCTTTTAAGCTTTAATTAGACAGCTTTGGTAAAAACGGATTACGTTGAAATATCTCTGGATTTTCTGGATTTAAATTTAAAAATAATTTTTTCAGTTGCTCACGCCTCATGTTTTTCATTAATTTATTAGTGTTTTAAATATTTGTTTCCATAAACAATGTTTTATCCTCATGAACTACAATAAGTATTGCAGTGGACATACACAGACGCGCGCGCGCGCGCGCACACACACACACACACACACACACACACACACACAGACAATTTGCTATTTAAAAATTAGTATTAAAATGAAAATAATTATTTATTCTACACATTTTTTCTACGGTAATCAAAGTTTGTTATATTAACAATATCAGCCATTGCAATGGTATGCCAGTTAGCGATTAACTATTGTATCAAACGAAGTGTAAACAGCTCATGCTTTATATGATAAAATAATTAAAGTTCATAATGTGATGATACGTATACAGAAAGTTTTGCAATTAAGCTTAATTGATCTATACCATTTCGCTAACAAGCGGAGATAGAATTATTTATGTTCCTTTGTTTTTTATTTCATTTCTTCTATCTTGTTATCTATCCGGTAAAGAGCCACATAAAAATGCTAGATATTTCTTCCCACCGAAATAATCAATAAAAAGAATATCCTACGCACCCGGATCCCTCTGTGGCACGACGGTCTCGTCTGCCCATATCAGTGCAGCCAGTCCGGTGAGTGACGTTGACTGCTACAGCCAGGGGACTCCGTCTTCCCCCCGACGGCGGTACCGCCCTGCGGAAGCAGGGAAACCGCGCGCCACCGAGCCCTGTATCTCGGCCTGAACAGTGTTAACAATAAACATTATCCGATAACAAAAATACGAATGTTTGTGACGGAATTTTGGTATGTTAAAATATTTATAATATGCAAGAATATTATACGTACGTGATTGTTCCAGGCTACTACAATCGAAGATCGGTATCTCTTTAATTACGGGTGTTCAACGTCTGTCAAGAGTGGGGAGACTGTCCCACTACAAATCCAGCAGCGGTGAGGGTGGGGAGTCTGGAGACAGGCAGTGCCGATTCTGTGCGCCAGCAGCAAGCAGTAAACTACATTATGTAAACTTTGTAAACTTGTATTATCAAGCAGTAAACTACTACCTATATGTAAACTTTTAAACTTGTAAACTCCATAAACAATTTGTACTTTAAACAATATAGTGTTTTATACTTAGTCACATTTTTGCGTGAATCGTAATTCACCTGCCTTTTAAACTACAAACATTGATGACCCCGACGTGATTTAATCGTTGTATAACATAAACGAAACAGTGTAAAGTGTAGTGAAACAATGTAAAGTTTAAAAACAGTGTAACAGTGTAAGAAATACGCCAGTGTGTGGAAGTGTAAACAGTTTAAGGCGTTACTGCAATAACGACGACACACAACAGTTCGTCAACGTTTGACCAGATGAGTTTCACAATATCACATATTTATTTAATTAAATATCATCACAATTTCACAAATATAGATTTATTATTAAAAAAAAAACACTTGATTCAAACGTTTAAGTTGAGGTCTAGCTTCCATTTAACGCTAACCATTGCTATAAAGAAACCTATTACGCCACAGCTTGTGTGGCGTCATTTTTTTGTCAAGTGTTGCGTCGTAGAAGTTTTTATGTGCGTAGCACGTCACCCTTTTTATGGTTCTAGCCAGCGGTGGTGTAGCTCAGAGAACAAAGAACTCTTTGTCAATGCTAACTAAATGTTACTGATTGCTTAATGACAGTTTTTGTAATGACATTCGTAGTTAATGAACATTCTTTGTATTCTTGTTAATATTTTTATTCTTTGTACGCGATAAACTCTTAATTGTATTGCAGTTCAACTCAACTCATGTAAAGATATTACACAATCTATTTTTGAACACAATATATTATTAATAGATTATCAGTATCCATAGCAGTTAAGGAAAATTATTAATATTTTACTTGTATCTAAGTTATTATAGTTATCAGTAGTATTATTTACGTTCTTATTCTTAGTTCATGTTACCAGTACTTTTATTATTACTTCTTTTTATTATTTAGTGTATTATTACTGTACTTTGTAATCCCTATACTTGTTTAAGATGGATGCTGATATGAAAACTTTAACAAGTAAACGTGGACATATAAAGGCGCGAGTAACTCGAATAAGAAATTTCGTTTTATCCTTCAGTCTTGAAAGTCATTCATTGTCATCTTTAAAATCTAGACGCGAAAAGCTAGAAGAATGTTGGTCAGATTTCAATGCGCTTCAAGCAGAAATTGATGCATTTCCTAGTGACGATAGTAATTATGAAGACGACGAATATTCCGAATTTGAGAACGATTACTTTGAAATTAGAGACAAGATTGAAGACATTTTATCATCACATGAAAACAGTAATATGTCGATTAACTCACACCCTCCTACACAACAACTGGATGTATCTGATAATATTAAACTTCCCGATATGCCGTTACCTTCGTTCTCCGGAAAATACGAAGACGACCGATTTCCACGATGTCTTTGAATCGATGATACACAATTCTACCAAATTACCAAAAATACAAAAATTCTACTACTTACGCTCTTGTCTTTCTGGTGAAGCTTTAAGAACCATTAAAGAATTAAAGGTTACCGCGGACAATTATGACATAGCTTGGACAACTCTTAAACGACGATTCAAGAATTATAGACTCAGTATTAAGGCCCACGTACAGGGTATTTTAAACTTCAAACGTCTTGACAAACCGCTTGCGTTAAAACTGAAACATTTATACGATACTGTCACGAACCATTTAACTGCATTAAATAATTTAGGCGAACCAACAGATCAATGGGGTACACTTCTAGTGTTTTTAATTACAGAAAAATTGGATTCTGAAACAAGAGACCGCTGGGAATCTTACCATGCAAAACATGTTAGTGATGAGTATGAAGAATTGAATATGAAGATGTCGGTAACAAGATTAGTGGTTCACATATCCCTAATAATAACTCCAAACCATATTCATTCAAGATGTTAATGCAGTTTATTTATGAACAGTGCATGATACAAGAAGTCGGAGAAGAAAGCTACTCTACAGATATAAAAGTTCGCCCAAAGGAAAACAAACACAAATTTCAACGCCCTTCTCCAGTAAACAAACCTTTATTCCATACAGTTAGCGTATCTAAACCTGCTTGCGCTATTTGTAAAGAATACCACGTTTACCTGCAAACAGTTGTTGAGTGTTAACTTATCTCAACGACTCGACAAAATAAAGAAACTGAATCTTTGTATAAACTGTTTAAGAGTAGGACACAGAACCATACAATGCAAAAGTCCGCATAATTGCAAACATTGCGAAGGACGTCATCATACTGTACTTCATAATGACGGACAAAAGGAAAAGGTTAACCCTTCAAATCAAAACCATACCATTTCTGCATGTTCAAGCATCAGCGGTGAAGTACTTCTTGCCACTGCTATTATTCTTATTTTTGATAATCAAGGTGACGCCTATCCTTGCCGTGCATTGTTAGACAGCGGCAGTCAGTCTAATATTATAAGTCAATCACTTATATCTTCTTTAGGCCTGAAAACCTCCAAAACAAATGTGTCAGTCAACTGTATTGGAAATACAGGCGTTTCGACCAATTCATTTGTACGCACTAAAGTCAAGTCAAGATTCAGTAATTATGAAGAAGAAATTGACTTTCTGGTTCTAGGAAAAATCACTAATGATCTACCAACCTCTTCAAATCTCCCGACTTTAAGTATCCCTGGTAACCTACCTGTTATACAGAATACAGCCTTTGGTTGGATTGTTAGTGGCAAGCTAGCATCTGATGAGTCTACAAATAAACTTTATTCAACTCTGAACACGGTGTGTTTTACCTCCGTATCACACGGAGAAAATCTTATCTCATCCTTTTCGAAGATAGAAGAAATTCCAAATAAGAAGAAACAATCCTATGAAGAGGAAGCATGTGAAAATCATTATGAGGCGAACATAAAACGTCAGCCAGATGGCAGATATGTTGTTAAGCTTCCGTTTTCGACTGATCCAACAACTTCTCTCGGTGAGTCAAAGGATCAAGCTTTCAGGCATTTTCTAGCCTTGGAACGTAAACTCAACAGAAATCCTGAACTCAAGGAAAATTATACTTTATTTCTAAACGAGTACTTAGAGAACGAGGAAATGGAGAAGATATCTGAGAAATCCGAACCTGACAAAGTATACTATTTGCCTCATCATCCTGTCCTGAAAGAGTCAAGCTCTACAACCAAACTACGTGTGGTTTTCGACGCCTCATCGAAGACGTCTACAAATAAATCAATTAACGATGTTCTCATGGTTGGTCCTACAATACAACGCGATTTAATCTCAATATTGTTGTCATTCCGTACTCATATGTATGTTTTCACTGCAGATATCAAACAAATGTACCGTAAGGTGTTACTAGATGAAACTCAACGAGACTATCAACGAATTCTTTGGCGTGATAACACAACTGATCCAATTTCTACATATCGACTCAAGACAGTCACTTACGGTATCGCGTCAGCTCCATTTCTCGCAATAAGAACTCTATTTCAGCTTGCTGAAGACGAAAAGCACATTTTCCCTGTAGCTTAAGAGACTTTACAACATGATTTCTATGTAGGCGATGTATTGACAGGAACTGATTCGCTTGATCAAATTATTGAAGTGCAAAGACAACTGATAAATCTCTTAGAAAGAGGAGGTTTTGAACTACGAAAATGGAGTGCGAATCACCCTATGATCTTAAACAATATCCCAAGTGAAAATATTGAAGCAGGATTCCTCATTGAAGAATCTGAAAACAAGTCAACCAAGGCCCTAGGTATTTTATGGCAGCCTTCAAATGACACATTTCAGTTTCATGTTAGTCTTTCTGAAGCACCTAAGCTTGTAACTAAACGAGTAATACTTTCTGACATTTCCAAAATTTTTGATCCTATTGGCCTTATCTCACCAGTAGTCATCACAGCAAAATTATTTATGCAAGAAATATGTTCTAAAAGGACTTTGGATGGGATCAACCAGTTCCCGCCAATATACTGAAGAAGTGGAACGTTTACAGAAATTCATTGCAAGATCTAAACCAACTAGCCGTGGAGAGAAGAGTATTAAGTGGCACTTCCAATCAAGAATATGAGATACATGGTTTTGCTGATGCATCTGAGAGGGCGTACGGATCATGTTTGTATATAAGGACCATGCAAGAAAATAGTGATATTACAGTTAAACTATTATGTTCCAAGTCTCGTGTTGCACCACTTAAGCAACTAAGTTTGCCCAGATTAGAATTATGTGCAGCACTTCTGTTGTCTCAGCTATTAAACAAAGCTTTGAGTTCCTTGGAAAGGATACAAATTAGGAGCATCACTCTGTGGACTGACTCAACCATAGTGTTGCATTGGTTAAACTCATCTCCCAAAACTTGGCAGACCTTTGTAGCGAACAGAGTTTCACAGATTCATGAACTAACAAACAACTGTACTTGGAAGCACGTTAGATCTCAAGACAACCCAGCTGATTTAATATCTAGAAGTACGTCTCCTCAAACGCTCATAAAAAATAAGCTATGGTGGCACGGACCTCAGTGGCTGACAAGCACAGAGTGCAATTGGCCCAAGACAATTCTAACTACTCCTGTTGATTCAGAATTTGAAGAAAGAAAAAAGAAAATTAACATACATTGTACTAATTCTTCATCATTTGAGTTGATTGAGAAATTTTCATCTTGGACGAAACTTCTAAGAATTACTGCTTTATGCCGACGTTTTATTAAGAACTGTAAAAATCCTTCAAACCGAACCATAGGACATCTCACACCGGAGGACTTGCACAATGCAGAATTAGTATGGATAAAATCAGCCCAACGTACCTTCTCTGACGACATAGATAGACTTCAGAAAAAGAAGACCGTAAGCAATAACATAAAATCACTTGCACCAGATGTAGATGAGATAGGCATTCTTCGTGTTGGTGGTAGACTAAAACATGCTTTAATATCTTCAGATTGCAAAAACCCAATTCTGCTCCCACCTGATCATCAAATTACAAAATTGATATTTCATGAAACTCATACTACCACATTTCATACGGGTCCTCAAGCACTTCTTGCAGCAGTAAGGACGAAATATTGGCCTATTAATGGAAGGTGTTAGCTCATCCACCGTAAGAAAATGCTTTAAATGTAGTAGGTCAATGCCAAGAGCAGCTAAACATTTAATGGGCGACCTACCTGCTTACCGAGTTCAACCTTCTCGTCCTTTTGAAAATTGTGGTGTGACTTCTCCCTTGTTAAGATATCACAAATGTCGGGAACCAGTTCAATTTGTTACTCGTTAATTGAACTAGCTGCCGTTGTTAGTAAACCTTAATCACTAACAAATTATAACACTTTATTATTCAGGAATTAAGCAAGGATTGTATAAATTTATTCACTCGTTGGGTGTTAGCAAAAAGATCTCTTTATTAACATATTTACCTCTCATACTTTACTTTACTTTTAAAACTCAGATTCTAAAAAATTCTGCATTAAATATTTTGTAAATTTTACTCTTTATTCTTTTTATATCAAAATCATTCAGCTAGATATTGTTTTAATTACCACGGATCCGGGTTTCAACTTAGTTATGTTTTTATTACAACTTAAACCAAATTATTAGAAGAATAATTTTGGTTGTAAATTTTAAAATTAATTTAAATCTAAACATCGTAATGTCATTACTACTTCATTACAGTGATTACAAAAATATATATATTAAACTTTAAATTATCAAAAGTTCTTTACTGTTCTTTTGTTACTGGTCTTGTTGTTTTACAATGAATTTGTGTTAAAAATATTATGTTTTGATATCACCTGAATATAACAATGTGTATGCGGTGGGGTCCATGATGGTCATCTTCAGTCCTCTTCTAGGGTATGATCCATGGTTCCTCTTGATGTTAAATGAGGTTGATTGTTTCTGGTAGTCTCTTTCTAGACGATTAGATTTTGGTTCTAGAAGTTCATCCGGTTGCTGTTTGTGTTATCTTCTTTCGGAGTCGGTAGTTTACATTTTATTTTTTGTTACAGTTCATATTTTATCAGCACTAAATCTGGTAAGTAACATTTCTCACCATTTACAGTTTGCTAAGAGATGTGTCGGCTAAGTTTCCTTTTTCTTTTTTATTCTTTACATGTTTCTTCACGCACTACATTATAATTTCGTTTTTATTATTATTATTATACTACATAGGTCAAATCGAACTCATTATAAACTTGATTAAATATTGCTTAACGGTATACACCTACGTGTATGTTCACAACACAGCAGCTACATCCTTACATCTCGGTGTCTATCGGGCGAGTGCAAGCAATGTTTAGCGGTAATTGGTCAGTTTAGGGGGGGGGGGTGGCGCGGTTTTACGCACTGAGAAAATAGTTCGTTCTTTTAAGTTATATTAATTATTTACTAATTAAGTAGTAATACATTATTTTACCTTTTGGTTACGAATTAGGAATTTCTTTATTTATTTGGTACATATTTTATTTAATTAAAATAATTATTATTATTAGCTACATAACACCGTTCTTAACGTGTTGGTACGGGACAATTTGCACGTTGTTGCATGAATCTAGGCATAGGTAAGGGGTGGATAATACTCTTACTTATATTGAAAGCAATTTTTTATTTGTGCGATTTAAATATTTTTAAAGTCATTTAAATTTATTTAAAGTCACATCCTCCTGCACTTAACGATGAAGTTGGGGTGGTGGGGTAATAATTAAAATCTAATAAACACAATTACATTTGGGCACAGAATTTCATACTGAAATTTCTCTCTCTCAGATTATTTCTATCTATCAATTGATTATCTTACAACTTATACAAACTATTTAACTTCTAATACATCTATTACACATAAAATACACAAAACATAAATCTACCTTATTTATAATTCTTACATCTACTACCGGTTTTTTGTTTGTTTGATTTCTTCACTCGTTTTACGGAGTTATACTCATGAGTATGTTACTAATGATAATACCGTATTGTAATCACAATCGAATTACTTTTAGTTTACTGCGCTAGGAATTATTTCCTTACTTTCTCGTCATCGTCATCTTCATCGTCATCTTCAGCGTCATCTTCATCGTCAGCTGACTTCTCATTTATTATATCATTCTCGCAGGACATTAGCTAAGGTTGATCAGGCCTCGCTATTATTCGTACGAGTGTTTTGAATTTATACTCATTTACGATATATGATGTTGCAAAATCTTATCGTATTCCTATATAAGTCTATACAACTTTTTTTTTATTCTCAATACTTAAATAGTATTCTCTGTTTACTATCTTTCTCATAGTCGTGCTTCTGTATTTTGACACGAAAAACATTTTTTTATTTGAGACAGATGGCTTCTGCGAACGTAATTTTTTGTATTGGGTTCATATAGAGCTACAGTAACGGGGGTGATGAACTTATGAATTTTGTAGGGGACCACACCATCGGTATGATAGTTTCGCAGTGGTCCTATCAACGGCTTTACTCATTGGATGCGTTTTATACATTACTAAATCACCTACCTTATATTCTATTTGCCTATTATTCCGCTCATGGTATTTTCGTGATTTTTGTAAATTCGCTCTCAAATTTGCACGAGCTTCGTTCCATATTTTTCTTACGTTATTCGTATTCATGTCACGGGGCAATAACTCATGGATTTTCCATTTCGTGGTTAAAGTATGGTTGGGTTTATATTTGTACAGTAAATCAAATGGTGTTGATTTATGGCCTTCATGACACGCTGAGTTGAACGCAAATTGTATCCACGATACATTTTGATCCCAGGTTGTCTGGTCTTTAGCGTGATAAGATATTAGAGCTGATTTTAAGTTACGCAAGTATCTTTCTGCTAGGTTTCCTTGCGGTCTGTACTCGGTCACTGTAATATGATTTATCCCTAATTTAAAACACATGTCGTTAAATTCTTTCGATTTAAATTGAGGTCCATTGTCAGATATTAGGTTTAAAGGTGTACCATAATCTTTAAATCTTTCTTGTAGAATTTTTATTGTCGTAGATGCTAATGCGCGTCTCATAGGATACATCCACACGAATTTAGTGAAGGAGTCTACACAAATTAATAGCATGGTATTTCCGGATTTAGAACGGGGATAATGTTCAGAATAGTCTATGCATATCTTCGAGAAGGGAGTTGTGGGTATTTCTGAGATTAATTTTCCTGCTTGACTGATTCTTGCTGGCTTGCTCAGGGGACAGATTTCGCATTCTTTCACGAACTTTTTTATTTCACTGTTCATATTTTCCCAATGGTATTCCTTGCGAATACGATGTATAGTTTTCCTAATTCCCATATGAGCTGCAATGGTCGATGAATGGTAGTATTCCATTAGCATAGGTTTGATTATTTCCGGGGCGATTATTCTCAGTAATCTTCCGTTTGCCTTTTTAAAACAAAGTACTCGTTTACTCAAGGTATATTTGTCAGAATAATTTCCTTTTTCTATTTGTTCTATTATTTTGCACAATTTCGGATCTTGTTGTTGGTGGTATGCGATATCCTTAAATGCAAGGGGAAAGTTAGTAATTAGCGTATTAACGGTAGTGGTTTCAACATTTTCTTCGCCAGATCTAGTATTGGGTAGGTGGAACATGCGGGATAGAGTATCGGCTACTACATTTTGAGTACCACGAATATGTTGTACTTTGAACTTGTAACAATTCAATCTTAACACCCATCTTCCGATACGACCTAACTGTTTTGGGTGGTTCAATAACCATGACAAAGCTTGATTGTCGGTTTCTAGTAGAAATTCTTTATGTTCCAAAAATGGTTTGAATTTGTCGAAGGCGAATACTACGGCTAAACAATCAAGTTCGTAGGCTGAGAACTTCCTTTCTTGCTCGGTCAATGTACGGGATGCATAGCTGATCGGGAGTCTAGTATTATTGATTTCCTGGTATATTACGGCTCCTAATGCTACACTCGAACTGTCAGTCTGCACGACAAATGGTTTACTGAAATTTGCTAACTGCAATACAGGTGGGGATATAATGCTTTCTTTTAGTGTTTCAAACGCTTCTTGGTGTTGAGTAGTCCACTCGAATTTCGCTCCTTTCTTTCTTAAAGCATTCAATGGGGCTGCTATATCCGCTAGGTGGGGTATGTACTTGTGAAAATAATTAATCATACCTAAAAATCGAGCTATACCTTTGGCGTCTCTCGGTGGTAAGAATTCTCGGATTGCGCGTGTACGTTCGGGATCGATGCTAACCTTACCTTCGGCAGATACCATGTGACCTAAGAAGGAGAATTGATTTACTGCGAAATTCACTTTACTCGGGTTTACCGTTAGTCCAGCTTTCTTTAACCTGGATAATACTTCATGCAAGTGATCAATATGTTGATTCATTGATTCACTATATACTACTATATCATCAAGATAGTGATACACAAATTTAAATTTAACATCATGAAACATTTTTTCTAACAGTCTGCTACATACTGAACTTCCTTGTGATATACCGAATGGTACTCTAGTAAATTGATATAGATTAAATGGGACAGCAAAAGCAGTTAGATGTTTTGATTCCTCAGCTAGTGGGATGTGATGGAATGATTGGTTGAGGTCCATTATGGTGAAGATTTTCGCTTTTGTAAAATAGTGAAACGCGCTGTGAATGTCGGGCAGTGGTATCGATTCAAATTCTATACTCTTATTTAGCTGTCTATAATCCACGACTAGTCTATGTTTGTCAGTTCCTTTTAATACTAGTAATGCAGGTGATGAGTATGGAGAAGTTGACGGATCAATGACGTGCTGATCTAGGAGTTTGTTAACGTGGTTTCTCATTATTTCCATCTTGGGCGGTGATAATTTGTATGGATGAAGTCGTATTACCTTGTTGTCACTAAGATTTATTTTATATTCGATTAAATGGGTTAATCCTAACTTGGGAGTGAGTACTGTAGAAAATTCCCTTATTAACTTTTGAATTCTTAGTCGCTCATTTCCTTTTAAATGACTCAGACTAGACTCTTGGTGCTCTGATTGAATAGTTGAGGTTTCACAATTATTAACGTCGTTACTTGACTCGGAGACGAACTGATATTTTCGAGTACGATCAAGTCTGAAGAAATATTGTTTGGCATACATATCAAGGATTAAGCCAGTTTTACTTATAAAATCAGCGCCTAGTATTAAGTTTTGTCCTAAAACTTCAGCTACTAGCAGGGGAATATACCAAGTAAAATTCTTTATTTTTAATTTCACCGTAATACTGCGCGATATATTTAGGTTTTGTTTATTTGCGATGGCACATTTTATGTTCACGTTTGTTCACGTTTTGGCTACGTTTAATCAGATTATGATTATCTAATACGGTTGCTAACTGTTGACTAATTATACTACGGGTAGATCCGGAATCAATTAAACCAAGGGTATTCGTTGCTCCAAGGCCTATCTGTACGTAGGGTAGCTCGCAGATACTTGTTTTACATGCACCAATAGAGTTACACTTCTCAATAAATCTTGTTAGGTAAGGGTCTATGCGTTTATTTTTACTCTATGATTATTATTGTTTTTACCTTTCCTTCTGTTGCTGCGGAAGACGTAGGATTTTTGTTCTTCCAGCTTCACATGTTTTTTGATTGGTCGGTTTTCTGTTGGTAGCGCTTTTGTTTACATACCTTGCTAATATGTCCGGCCTTTCCACAGTTATAACATCTTCTTTCCTTATTTACTTCGCTCGTAGGTTGTCGGGGTTTAGATCTAGAGTATGAAATATGAGGGTAACTTTGGGTTTTATATGTACTTACGAATCGCTTATCGCGGTAAGTTCGGGTATCTGTTCCAATTGGTAGAGTTTGGAATGAATCTCTTTGTTGAGTCTGGGACATAGAAACGCGTCTGTTCTGGTCAGAATACCAGACGTTGGACGAATGTAAACAACATAGTTCTAGTTCGGTGAAAGTGGTTGGTCGCTTCATGAGTGCTAGGCGAGATCGCTCCTCGGGGGATAGTCCGACTAAGATATTGTCTACTAACTGTTGTTCACTCCATTTGACTTGCAGCAATAAGGCAGATTCTCTTATTTCAGATATATAATGAGCTAATCTCTCGTCTGCTCCTTGTACACGAAGTACTAGATTCCGCTTCAATTCTTCGTAGATACCGGTGGGAATGAAATGTCTTATTAGGGTGGTATGAAGTTCTTCTACTGGGTGATTATGCCTTAGGGATTCTAACACACGATCTTTTAAAGGAGATCTAAATTTATGTAAAATTACTTGTAAAATCTGGTCATCTCTTAGTTGTCGCAGATCCTTTAATTGTAAAAGGTACTTGAGAAAGTCTAGGAGCTTGGTAATATTCAGCCCATCAGTGATTGGTATGTCCGACAAAATATGTTCTACAGGGTGGGTTATCTTTCCATAAAGCTCTGTAGTTAAATTAAATGGAGCCGTCATTCTCGGTTTTTCCGGAGATTGATTCGTCGGCAGGTGAGGAGGTAAGTCGTAGGTACGAAACATATTCTCTAGTTCATTAGGGAGTAGCGTAACGTTTGCTGGTTGGATATTTACTTGACTATCAGTTAACCGTTCTTTAAATGGATCTATATTGGATTCCTGCAGAAACTGAAACTTTACAGTACCGGTTTGCTGTTCTTGAGTAGGAGATTGGGTAGGGGAAATATTTAGTTTTGTCATTGCTTCTTCAATCTCTTCTAATCTAAATGATTCGGATCTTCGACGTAATTCGCGCATTATCTCGGGTAATTGTTGTAATGCTTCCTCCGCGAATTTTTGTACATCCGGTGGGGTAACTTTATCACCGGGCCAATTCAACAAATTGGTGATACGGCGGGTCAGATGTTCGATTCTTTGGGTGGTGCGTAAAATTACTACGGGGGATTTTTCATCACGCAGGGTTTTTGCGATCGAAGTTAGTTCTGTATACTTGTGATAGCATGTTTTCTTTTTCGCTTTCAAAATCTAAAACACTTAAACGATTTAATAATGAGGGTTTGTCCGGTTTATTTTCACGTAACGTTTTGCGAAGTTCCGCGACAGTTACATCTGAGTATGGAAGACCACGCAATAATGCTTCATAGCTTAATTCGTCTTTCAACAACAAGTCGGGGTTAAATTGAGCCACTTTTGTTAATAACGTCGTTTAAATAAACGAGGGATTACGTACGACAAATCTTATATCAGCTTAAACACTTGTAAAGCTCGACTTCATTTAAACACATACATATATCTCTTATTACACATAGAATCTTATATTAATTAATCAAAATAAACTTATCTCACAACAATTCAATTTTCTGTAATCTCATATATAATTAGTCAAAACAAAACGATAATACCATTGTATAGTAGAGAGAAATTTCATATACGATGTTTCATTGCTTTAACAATAGCACAAAGGGTCAGCTGTTTTGGGGAATCGTATTGTTTGCATAGGGTGGTAACACAGGTAGAACAATTCAGAACAGGAAAAACTCGTGTCTAGGATTGTCTGTTAGGTCAGCGAGGGGAGGTTTTGAATGAGATGCGTGCATACAAAAGGGGAGAGTTTACATTCCTCAACACATATTTAACATGAACCAGCTTGTTCATACCGACAGGTTTAGAATGGAATATTTACCAGCGATGACTTGTTTATTACAGCAATGTCACAATACTAATATTATTATATCTTAATTAAAATTCTACTCATTTATTTGTTCCCGATTTCAGAGTGAATAAATTTATGTTTGTCAAAGTTATTGTTAAAGAATTATAACAATATACAATATAATTATTAAAACAACATTTTTTTTTTTTTTTTTTTTTAATTATTGAAACTGGTCTAAAAGACCAACCATCAATTTACATCTAATGTTTTTAAGTTACTTATACAGTCACCCACTGGTGTACTATATATTACTTTCTAGATTTCTGCACACACTGCACTACACTAATTCAAAAGTTTTAGTTCTCTTCAGCCTTCTCACTGTATTGGCGTTGTCAAGCAGTTGAATAGCTTCTACATTGATATGCTGGTGTAATCTAGATTCGTGCTTTGCAGCAAACCTTTTAATTTCACTGGCGACATCAGGGATCCTAAGGTCTCGATGTAGATCACTATTTCTGATGTACCATGGAGCATTTACCATGTTCCATAGCACTCTATTCTGGAAGGTTTGAATACATCTAATGTTCGTTTCTTTCGCACAACCCCACAGTTGAATTCCATAAAGCCAAATTGGTTTCAGAATTTGGTTATATATCAGAATTTTGTTGTGTATTGACAACTGAGAATTTCGTCCCAAGAGCCAATACAGTTGTCTATATTTGAGACCAAGCTCCGTCCTTTTTTTTCTGATGTGCTCTTTCCATCGTAGCTTTGTATCTAGGGTCATCCTCAAATATTTGGCAGTGTTTGCATATGGTACTACAACACCATTTAAGGTAACTGGAAGACTGTTCTCTATTCTTTTGTTTGTAAAATTGATATGGACAGATTTCAGTTCATTAAGCTTAATTTTCCATCTCCTAGTCCACTGCTGTATCTGATCACTAGCACCTTGAAGCATGTTGGTAGCTTCACCTAAGGTCGAACCAATCGCCATTATAGCTGTGTCATCAGCGAAAGTAGCAACAGACACATTCTCTGGCTGCGGCAGATCACATGTAAACAACAAGTAGAGGATGGGCCCCAAAACACTCCCTTGGGGCACACCTGCCCTCACTTCTCTTAGCTCAGAATAGTCATCTTCCTGTTTGACTCTAAATAATCTTTCCGATATATATGATTTTAACACGTCAGCATATTGTTTTGGTAGCATTTTATTAAGTTTATGTATTAAACCTTTATGCCAAACTTTATCAAAGGCCTGAGCCACATCGAGGAAGATTGTCGAGCAGATTAGCTTTTTTTCTAGTGCTTTCTCTATTGTGTCTGTTATTCTATGTACTTGGTCTATTGTGGAATGTTTTTGTCTGAACCCGAATTGATGATTTGGTATCAGCTTTTTTCTCTCTATTACTCGATTTAGCCTTTGCAACAGAAGTTTTTCAAAAAGCTTTGATATAGTTGGCAACAGTGATATGGGCCGATATGATTTGGCCTCATTTGGCGGTTTGCCTGCTTTACGTAGCATAATAACTTCTGCCACCTTCCAGACACTAGGAACATGCTTTAACCTAAGTGCCGCATTGAATAAATATGTAAGCATAACAATCCCTTTCTTAGGTAACTGCTTTAAGATCTCACCTGTAATGAGGTCAAAGCCAGGTGATTTTCGGGGGTTCAAGTTTATCTTGATCTCCTTAGCTACCTCTTTTGGGGTGACCAGTTGAATGTCCTCCTCTTCATGATTTGTATCTTCATCTAACTCTGTATCAGACTGGGTATTATTTGGCTTAAAAATGTCAGCTAGATGTTCAGCAAACGCTTCAGCTTTTCCTTTATTATCTCTAGCCCATGTACCGTCGCTTTTTCTAATAGGTGGTACTTGAGTGATCGACCTTTTAAGCTTCCTCGTTGCTTTCCACAACGAGTACTCTGTATCTGCATCTGCTGTTAGATTTTCCAAATAGGAAGCTATTGATGCTTCTTTTAACTTCTGTATTACACGCTTTAGTTGTTGTTAAGTACAGTTTTATCATTTGGGTCACGAGTCTGTTGCCATTTTCTTCTAGCTCTCCTCTTTTCTTTGACAAGTTCTCTGATCTCTCTAGGATAGTTGTTACCAACAATTCCATGGGTGATTTCTCTCGTATTGTTCCAGGCTGTAGTTTGAATATTATAATTAAACTTCTCGGCTTCTATTTCAAATTGGTGCTTAGTTCTCAACTGGACATTTAGTTGTATCTTGCCTTCAAGTTCTAATTTGAAGCTTTCCCAATCAGTAGTTTTGTTAGCTGGGCTTGGTTTGTTTACTTTTTTTATTATCCTTTCACTCAGCGTCAGTATTACTGCTGAATGATCAGAGTCAAGATCAAAATTCTCCTCGATATCAATAAAGTTCTGCGAGACCCTCATGATATGAAGAAATCTAATAGATCTGGAATTTTATTAGGATCTGTGGGCCATTAAGTAGGTTTGCCTGTACTGTGGAAGCTACAACCTGTTTCTTGTATTGCTTTATTAAGCTCGCTACCTTTAGTTGTTGTTAATCTGGATCCCCAATCTACATGTTTAGCATTGTAGTCTCCGCCTACAATGAATCTCTCACCTAGGTGTAATATAAATTTCTTGTAATCTAACTCCTTTAGGTTGTGTCTTGGAGGACAGTATATCGCACCAACGATTAGTTTTTGCTTGGTGGATTTGATTCCAACTACAGTGAGTTGGATTTCTGCAGTCTGAAGGTGACACTCCTCATAGTGGTTAATCGTATTCTTAATAATGATAGCACTTCCTCCTTTGGCTTTATTATCCGGATGAATTGTTTGATATACCTGGTATCCATTTATTTTTAAGCATGACTGATTTGTTAAGTGTGTCTCTGATACTAGACATATATCAATGTCTTGTGCCTTGAGGAATAATTCTATTTCTTGCTTTCTGTTCTGGATACCGTTGGCATTCCAGGTAGCTATCCTTAGGTCTTTCTGGTCCATTGATTAGTTCTCTGTGGAATTGTGCCCGGATTTCTGGCTTCTAATCTATCTAGTCTATCCATGACTATTTTCATCATGTCCATCATATTCTGCATCATTTGCACCATTGATGAATCATCATTTTGAACTAAAGTCTTGTTAGCTTTAACTGCTTGAGCAAAGGACATTTCACTATTGATTTTATTAGCTGTGAAAGTTCTTGGTTGAGGTTTTTTAGATCGTCTCTCACTTATTAAATTATTGCGTCTTATTTGAAGTTCACGTGCAACCAAACAACCCCTGTAGCTAGCAGGATGTACTTCTGCACAATTTGAACACTTTGCTGGCACATCTCGTTTTTGCTGGCAATCGATGGTCCTGTGATTGCCTGCACATTTAACACAGATAGGTCCATGTTGGCAATATTTATGAGTGTGACCATATCTTTGACACCTTTTACACTGTGGTATCAGTTTGTTACTCCTGAGAGCTTCAATTTTTATTTTCATATGACATAAATATTGAATATCAAATATTTTTTTTATATCCTCTGATCTGTCAAACGTTAGCATAAATAAGGGCAAATGTGTGATTTTTTCCTTGCCGTCAACTTTAGTCTTTCTAATTTTATTAACTACTTCAAGGATTTTATATCCTCTATTCAATAACTCCTCTTTAATCTCTTCTGATATGCATGTTGGATGCAAGTTACGTGCCATGACTCTTATTGGTCTGGTCTGTTTATTTTCATAAGTATGCCATTCCAACTTACTTTCTTTTAGGAGTTTTGTCAGTTCTCTATATTCCATTTCTGTGTCTACATTAATTTTCAGCTGATTGTTAAAAGAACAACATAATACACAATTATTATTATTTTTACAAAGCAGCGGCAGTGGTGCAATTTTGTGCGTCACGATGCTCGCAACTATTTTAACTTTAGCAGAGTGGCGCAATTTTGTATGCGTCACGATGCTTACAACCTTTTATATAAATCAGCAGAGTGGCGCAATTTTGTGACGTCTCCCTTGTTAAGATATCACAAATGTCGGGAACCAGTTCAATTTGTTACTCGTTAATTGAACTAGCTGCCGTTGTTAGTAAACCTTAATCACTAACAAATTATAACACTTTATTATTCAGGAATTAAGCAAGGATTGTATAAATTTATTCACTCGTTGGGTGTTAGCAAAAAGATCTCTTTATTAACATATTTACCTCTCATACTTTACTTTACTTTTAAAACTCAGATTCTAAAAAATTCTGCATTAAATATTTTGTAAATTTTACTCTTTATTCTTTTTATATCAAAATCATTCAGCTAGATATTGTTTTAATTACCACGGATCCGGGTTTCAACTTAGTTATGTTTTTATTACAACTTAAACCAAATTATTAGAAGAATAATTTTGGTTGTAAATTTTAAAATTAATTTAAATCTAAACATCGTAATGTCATTACTACTTCATTACAGTGATTACAAAAATATATATATTAAACTTTAAATTATCAAAAGTTCTTTACTGTTCTTTTGTTACTGGTCTTGTTGTTTTACAATGAATTTGTGTTAAAAATATTATGTTTTGATATCACCTGAATATAACAATGTGTATGCGGTGGGGTCCATGATGGTCATCTTCAGTCCTCTTCTAGGGTATGATCCATGGTTCCTCTTGATGTTAAATGAGGTTGATTGTTTCTGGTAGTCTCTTTCTAGACGATTAGATTTTGGTTCTAGAAGTTCATCCGGTTGCTGTTTGTGTTGTCTTCTTTCGGAGTCGGTAGTTTACATTTTACTTTTTGTTACAGTTCATATTTTATCAGCACTAAATCTGGTAAGTAACATTTCTCACCATTTACAGTTTGCTAAGAGATGTGTCGGCTAAGTTTCCTTTTTCTTTTTTATTCTTTACATGTTTCTTCACGCACTACATTATAATTTCGTTTTTATTATTATTATTATACTACATAGGTCAAATCGAACTCATTATAAACTTGATTAAATATTGCTTAACGGTATACACTTACGTGTATGTTCACAACACAGCAGCTACATCCTTACATCTCGGTATCTATCGGGCGAGTGAATGCAATGTTTAGCGGCAAGAGGTCAGTAGCTGGCGCGGTTTTACGCACTGAGAAAATAGTTCGTTCTTTTAAGTTATATTAATTATTTACTAATTAAGTCGTAATACATTATTTTACCTTTTGGTTACGAATTAGGAATTTCTTTATTTATTTGGTACATATTTTATTTAATTAAAATAATTATTATTATTAGCTACATAACACCGTTCTTAACGTGTTGGTACGGGCCAATTTGCACGTTGTTGCATGAATCTAGGCATAGGTAAGGGGTGGATAATACTCTTACTTATATTGAAAGCAATTTTTTATTTGTGCGATTTAAATATTTTTTAAAATCGTCACAGTGGTGTCGATTTCTGTGGCCCTTTCTACTATCGGAGAGTTTTACAACGAAAATCTCATCCTGTAAAGGCATATGTAGGACTCGAAAGCTATTCATCTCGAATTGGTACCAGATTTAACAACGAAAAAATTCCTAGAAGCTCTTGATAGAATGATGGCACGACGCGGGAAGATCAAAAACATCTACTCAGATAATGGCACTAACTTTGTCGGAACGAAAGAATGAACTCATCGAACTTCGTCAGCTATTTAAGACTGATGAACCATCAATATCAACTCCAGTCATTTTGCGCGTCTGCATCTATAAACTGGCATTTCATTCCACCTCACTCGCCACACTTCGGTGGCTTGTGGGAAGCGGGAGTTAAATCAGTTAAAGGTCATCTTAAACGAGTACTGGAAACACGTATTCTGTCTTATGACGAATTAGAAACATTACTCATTAAGATTGAAGCTTGCGTAAATTCTCGACCTTTGACACCTTTATCCACTGATCCTAATGACTTATACCCTTTAACGCCCGCTCATTTTCTTATAGGTGAAACCTTATCATCTTTCCCTGTACCTGACTTGACGCATTTAAACATGAATAGATTAGATTACTGGCAACACGTTCAACAATTGTATCAGAATTTTTGGAAACGCTGGTCAAACGAATACTTAGCTACATTATAACAGAGAAATAAATGGACCAAGGATTTTCCCGCTCCCCAACCAGGCTCTCTAGTGGTAATTCGAGAAGATTTTAGACCACCACTACACTGGGAAATTGGCCGTGTCGTTAAACTTCACATTGGTTCGGACGGAAAAGCTCGTGTTGCTACGATCCGAACTTCTCGAGGTTTGACTAAACGAGCTCTCGTCGAGCTTTGTCCTCTTCCAGATGATTGAAGTCTGCGCCTTCAACGGGGGCGGCATGTTCAACGTCTGTCAAGAGTGGGGAGACTGTCCCACTACAAATCCAGCGGAGACAGGCAGTGCCGATTCTGTGCGCCAGCAGCAAGCAGTAAACTACATTATGTAAACTTTGTAAACTTGTATTATCAAGCAGTAAACTACTACCTATATGTAAACTTTTAAACTTGTAAACTCCATAAACAATTTGTACTTTAAACAATATAGTGTTTTATACTTAGTCACATTTTTGCGTGATTCTTATTTCACCTGCCTTTTAAACTACAAACAACGGGAATGATTATGACTTCTTTCACAAGTGTTGAAAAGTAAGCTAAGATACACATCACAAATTTAGTCTATTAGAAAATGAAGAATTATTTAATATAAGCAAGCAGTTAATCTGTTTTATTAAATAAGGTAAATAATTTCGGTTTAACTACGCATAACGTGTAGAGCTTAGAAGCGTGAAATAAGAATTTAACTACGGATTTAGTGTTAATCAAAGACAGAATAACGGCGTTAATTAAAACTCTGAGGACATAAAAAAAATTGCTTTGTGTATGTTAGTGTAGGATGGATAGCGGAATATTACACACTTAACGCGATAAGGTAAATAAATATTGATGGAGTCGGAGTGTATGAGAAAAATTCGGTATTTTCTTTACATTGGATGTTCTTTTACCTGTCACCAAATACTTAACAAAAATGATATGACATCATCTGTTTTAAGTGTAGCTTATAAATGGTTGGAAACAGGTATAAACATTCCAAAAGCATTGTCCTGGCTTATATTTCACCAGATTCTAATGCAGGAGAAATTCTATTTTACTTATAATTTAATTATTTACTTTCTGTTTCTTTTAAAGACTTATTAGTTGTATTAATTATTAGTTGACTTATTCACAATTCCTTTAGAGTTATTTCGTAATATTACAAATTTTGTCATATTACTGTGATCTGGTCTTTACAAAAAAAGAAGATACTTTAAATATCTCTGGGGAATAATTTACTGGAGCTTAGTTGACAATTATATACTTAATATTTAGAGTTTTCTCATCACATATGCAATCTTAAAGCTTATATTGATACCGGTTAATTTTTTTTTTTTGAAATAAAAGTAACATAATATTGAATATCAAGTTAAGATTTAAATTCTTTCATTAATTTAATTCACTCTTTCAACTTTTTATGAAATGCTTCCTGGATAATGTTTCAAATTGCGTTTCTTTAACGGCTGTTATACTTTGTATGAACATAGGCGGTTATGATACAAGATAAACAAAAGAAAATTAGGATATAAGGTAGTTGGTTCTCCTGCCACCATTTATCAATAGTTCATTTATTACACTTTCGAAAACTACAATGCTGTTGATAGGTAAATAGAAAAACGTGTTTACTATTTAAATGTACCTTATCTATAATTGAATTTTTTGTAAAAGTCCGATAGTATAATAGTTATAATAAACTCATCACTAGGTTACGAATCTGCTTAATTACAAACACTTTGTATATTTAAACTTTGTACCAAGTATGCTCAGTAAGATTTGTATATAATAAAGTAAACAATATTGTGTGTAGAGTTCTATCATGAGTTCTCTCGCAAATTATTAAAATGGTTCAGTTTGTACACGTTATAGCTATATAAGCTAGGACAGTTTCAGTATAATTATTTATGTAACACTAAACATTTGTTAAGATGAAACGATGGAAGAAAATAAAATTAAACTCAAAACGTGGCATGTATATGAATTACTATAGTACAATATCCTATCAAAAGACACCTCAATGAGTGCAATTCTATTTGTAGTTTATCTTACAGGTTGGATGAAAACAGGACGAATAATGGCATACAATTTTATCTATTTTCGTAATTTAAAATTTAAGAAGCACGTAATTATGTGTGTGATTACAAAATATGCTACACGAATTGTCTTAGCGTGTTTCATTCTAACCAAGTTAGTAATATTTAAAAAAAAAAATTGCACACCTCGAGTGTTTTCCGAGTGTGTTAAAGGTCTGTTTATCAGAAAATATATTTTGTATACCTACCGTAAATTTTAGTCGTAATTTTGCTTATAAAAACTTCGTCTATTACGTTTTCCTGTATTTTGCACAATTAACCGCACTTGACAACTTTTAAACAGATTAAGTTTTGTTTTTTTTTGTAAAAATTGCTTTTCTTATAATTAGTTGTTTAACCGCTTTTAGAAAGGGTTCTACTTGTTTCCGGTTAAAAAATGTGCATTAAATTCTAAACTATTGCAACGTTTAATGTTGTGTATAACTATTATAGGCTATACTTTTTATATAGATATATATGTCTTTAATTACATAAAAACATATAATATTATACAACTTTATCCAAAAATGATTAAAACACGCTTATTAAAATACACCATTCTTAACTCTCATGAGTGCGTTAAGCAAGTCGTGTGTAATTAGCTGAAATCATATTTTAGTTTCAGAGTTGGCCTATATATTTTTCTCCGTAATATGTAAAGTTTCTAAAACAAATATCAGTGTTATCCAATACTAGATATAAACATAAGATAGTTCTGTATGGCACCTGGTACTTGATACTTCAACTGATTTCTGCGTTTGACAAGCCGAAGTGACCTGAAGATGACAATACATTTTGTCGAAACATCGGCAAAAGTTTTAAAATTGTCTCAACGTATTAACCGAATTTCACAAAGTCTGTTTTTACTAGAAGGCATCGAAAAATGCATATTTTTCAAGCAACGTATAGCCTACCTGTATTATGCAACATTCGTATCTTAAGTCTTAAATATTGTTTAATTACTACTGTCATATTGATTTACATCTTTAAAAATTCAAGACTAAACGTTCATTAACAAATTTGTAGGAAAATATCAGTTTCTGTAGTGTCCTCATAGCAGACAATATAATATTACTACAGATTGTAAAGTTGGTCTTTAATTCATTTGTACCTTGTACCAATTATTAATGTGTTGTCTTAATGTGTACCATCAGGTGCTGAAACTACATTAAAATTTAGTAAACTTTACAGTGAGCAATTATCAGAGAAAGGATCATCTAAGGCGGATCACTTATTTCTCTAACATAAGGAAGTGAATAAGTCATCATCTACATTTATGGACATTTGTAGGTCTCCTGTGTGATACCTTAATTGCTGAAGGACAGGATTAAGTTTGTTTTCCTTAAATGTTTTCCTGGATGCCAGGTTTATATTATTTAAACTGTGAGATCTATAAAACTTAAACTAAATTACTTAGCTATATATTTATTTGCTGCATTGGAGTCTGATCCTTACCATTACAGGAGAACTTAATGTAATGTGGTAGGCGATAAAATGCGGAAAAGGTTTTACTGTACGTCTGCAAACAACAGTGAAGGTTGAATAGTAAAATTATCTTAAAAATCAGATAAAGAACCAAAGTATGTTTTCAAGTTTGTTCAAAAGAAGTTAGGTAAAAGTCTGTCTTAAAAAATTGATATATAAATAAACGTTGTAACTTTAAAAAATTAAAAATGTTTTATTTCGAAAATGTTTTATATTACTTACTTGTATTTAGGAAGACGATAGTGTTAAACATTACAATATGTCCTAGCATAATGAAAGTTTTGTTTGCCAGTGCAGATGAATGTGCGGTAAATGGCAACGCTGGGGTGGTCTTATTTTACCATCCAAAAGTAATTAAGGAACTGTTGGAATCTCATTAAATGAAATTCTATACAATACAGGATTCACAACTGATTCATATTAACTCTCCTGGATTCCTACACTGGATTTGTACCGGGATGCTGGATGTTGTTTCTACAGTTTGTTGGTTCGTAAAATGTTAGTAGTTTTTTGCAACATAATGGGAACACACTCCACATCATAATCCACATGTTACGTATACCTACTTCTAAATTGACAACAAACACTATACAGTTCATGTTTTCACCAATCTTATGCAAACAAGATGCACAATTTATACTGCTCGGAAATGTGTATAACAAACAAAAAATATTAGAAATAAAAAGAAACTGGTTTGGCGACAAATGAGAACACGGAAAAAGCGCTTTACGTATGATCATTCACATCGACAGCTGCTATTTCTATTGCTATCGTTACATTAACCCAAAGCCGCTGATAAAAACCTTACATCTCCGGATACACTGCACTATTTATTTGAAAGCTTACGTCTCTCTGATTTATTTTCCCTGCATTTGTCACGCTAATGTAATCTATGAAACATGCCGAGTGTCTTCTCGGGGTTTCCTATCTCAGTCAGTAATTCGTTACTTTTCGCATTAAATTATTTTAAGTATTGATTCTAGTGTAGTGTACGTCTGTATTATTTTATTGTTGAAATCTACGACTTTTTTAGCCAAAGTAGTGCGTTGCGTTTTACTCAGAGTCATCAGTGACTGATAACGGGCGAGGAGTTGTTAGCAACCACAGTGACTAACCAAAGTAGTGCGTTGCGTTTTACTCTGAGTCATCAGGGACTGATAACGGGCGAGGAGTTGTATTAGCAACCACAGTGACTTGAGCCGAGTTCTGCCAGTATTTTCACTTACTTATTCCACGCTCCTTCATTTCGACTGTTGTATTTTCCTTATTAATTTCTTGTTTTTTTTAACCCTCACGGTGTTAGGTTTTTGAGAGTCATAAAGTTATTCAATTTCCAATTTCTTCTTTCATGTGTTTATAAAATTACCCACAAAATTGGAAATGCGTTTCAAGAGTTGATGTTTCAGAGGCAGACAGGTAAAAACCTGGGCAGTCCGTTCTAATCTTTGCAATCATCATTGTTTGTAATATGGAAACTAAGGAAGATAAAATTTGTAACAACATCATAACCTCTAAAGTTGCATGAGTGTGCTTGGTTTGATCTAACAACGATTATAACTTTAGTTTTATTTTTATTAAGATGCAAACCATCCTCCTGACTTGTACTGTCCAGTTTCTACATTATTTTATCGACGTGCTCTTGAGAGCTCGCTATGATGACCTCATTAGCTATGAGAGCTCGCTATCATCAGCGTACCTCAGGTTATTGGTCTTTCTGCTACATATAGGAATATCATCTTCCCAACTATCAAGGACTTCTCACGTTATACTCTGTAGATGTAGTTTATTTGTGTACCCTGTTTTACTGCATCCAGAGTATTTTGTTTTGTAAAAGCCAGGTGTGACTAATGCTTTAGTGTAAAATTGTGAGGTTCATGGCACTCAATTTATCTTACATGGAACATTGGAACAGGGTTTTTCAGTATTCCAATTAGTGTTTGTTGAACTGTGTTATGTAGCTTTAACTTTAACTTTGTCTTTGGTAGCGTGTAATCCCAACTTCACATTGTGCCCTTGGTCCGGTGATTACGTTTTTAATAGAACTTTTCCAGTCCAATTTTACTAAAACAAAGAATATTTGATACTTGTTTTTCTAATTGAGAGACGTCTAGGTCAGTCATCTAAGCTGATGCTGGAACGTAGTGTTTGCGATTGTCAGATTGTTACTGATTGCAAACTGAATCAAACGCTCACTTCGAGGTTTCTAGAAGACAGTCCTATTATTTACCCACAGTGTTTCGGATTGGCAGTAGAACCAACATTTGTGTTGTAATCAACTGTTACTATCAGGACATCATCCTGAAGAATAGTGGAGATGATTTCTTCTGTCTTCTAATTAATAACTTGTATGTCCTCATCTGTGGATCACTATGGACATGTAGTGATAAACGGGAGTTAAATGTTATTTTTATGATCCGATCGTTGACGGATAGGAATTCTTATTTACTATAACTACAATCCCATCCTCTGAAAAGTCTGAACTAGAAATATAGACCACGCTGTAAGACGTCTTCTAGCCCTTTACGAACCACACGTCACGAAATTGACTGAGTAATGAAAGAGGCAACCTTAAGTGTGTCATGAGGGATAGCTGTTCTTAGAGCATTAATTATAAATAACTCAAAGTCTTTTAGTGTGATTTGCTGCTTTAAATTGTCAGTTGTGTATGCCTTGAACTATGACAACAGCGTGTTATATGTTACTTTGGTTTTTACTTTACGAAGAGAGTACGCCAACGGGACCATAAGTTTATTCCATTTTCATTTTATGAAAATTACAGAGCTGATAGAATACAGTTGGTACATTCTGAAAGGTCCCGCCTTCAGACAGTACATGGATAACACTTAAACGTCTTAAGTCTTTATCTGTAACGAACATTAGAATTATATTCGGATCTTACGGTCAGAATCGCACGCGTGTGAAGGATTTTGTGATGTATAGTTACGCAGATTTTAACTCTGTTATGCTGTAATTGAGATCTTGTTCTACGTTCTGACGGTTTTCTGTTTTTAGCAGAGCTTGTCTTTCGGGAAAGAGTACTAATGTCTCTTTGTTACACACCCGACCTATCTTTTCTTGAACAACTGTCGCAGATGGTTTAAAAGCGTGTTGTTTTTTAACAGCAGAATCACACTGCATGTAAATGCCAATGTGTACGGTTGCCAACCTTATTAACATTTATGTATTTCAGGTTAGAATTTCTTCCACAGGTTCCATTGCATGTGTCGCAGAATACAACCACCAGCCTAATTGTCATCCTTAAGTAGAAGCTGTAACTCCTTAAACAAGAATACCTTTTGCCTTTATTTGAGCTAACTGGGTAAGTGGAAACTTTTTTAAACGTTTGCACTAAAATATTTAAACATTTTAAACATAAAAACAGCTAAAAATAAATAAAATAATTTGTACATGAGTAAGAACATGACATTTTGATAAAAGTAACGCACTATCAAATCAGCAATTATAAATATTCGCCATACTATTCGCACACCGTCGCTATAATTTGCAGAGCTGGAACTTAACTACCCAATTGTAACTTCACCTGCTATAATATGTCTCAACTGAAAATTCTTAGTAAATCGAAACGACGTTTCCAGACAGTTTTAAGCACCACAAACACTACGCAACCTTGCTGCTTCCTGCGTCATGCATGTTACTGGTTACTGCATGTTATGTGTGGCGGTCGGCTTTACAGTACACTTGTTAAATTTTATATAGATTTATACAATTATACAGTTTGTTCATTGCAATTTTTGTATAATTGTACATTTTGGTAATTATATCTTTTTTTTATTGGACATTTTGTCTTGTTGGATCTGTTTTTAGGCTTTATATTATTACGTAATGCGGAAAAAGTGTTACGCTATTACAGAACATTCTACGTGTTTCTAGGCTATTCCAGTGGAACCGGAATGTAATGTTGTGTGCGTACGTGATTCTCAACATGCGTTAGCGAGACTGTTCCAGACTTCGCCGGCCGCGCGCACTGTGTCAAGGCCGCAAGCAATTACGCTCTAGTGTAGAGTTGACGCTTATAATGGATTATTCTGGAATCTCAGTGGGGTATAAATATAGGCATTCAGCGACGGTCAGTTAGTTTAAGTGGCGACTTATTACAGTGCGGTTACAAGTATTCTGGGGAGGTGTAATGTGTATTATAATTGTGCGGGGCTCTGTTAGTTGACATTTTTATTGCGTGTGAACAATTTTTATTTGATTTGTTGTAAGAGACCATCTTGTTGATTAGAAACTGTTTAATTGTGACGGTCAAAAGACCGTCGTAACAGTATGATATGAAAATCGTAAACATTTGTAACGTACAAATTATTGACAAGAAGAAAAAAATAAAATTTAGAAAATTTTAGGAAATAAAAATTAAAATAACAAAAAAACGATAAAATAATAAAATAAAAGTAATAAATAAGAAAAATAAAATAAAGTTATAAATATTAATCCTTAACTGATAGCAGAGAATAAGTTAATTTTCAAATATTATGTAAAATTGTAGTCTTCGTGATGATGAGGGGGCGACAGGTACTGTACATGTCATCTATACTTTCAGACGAAAAAGTCTTTGGAGATTTTACAGAGAAAATATAAAGGTCTGTAAATATTTTACAACTATTGTGAGGATAATAAGAGTGGGAATGGCAACACATTGGCGGAGGCGGAGATAGACAAAACACTGGAGGGCAGGAAAGAAATCCATCATACAACTGTATTTAGTTATGTACGCTAAGCGTCCTTTAGCAAAACAACGAGCACAGTGTAGAGTAAATATTATAGTAATATTTGGTATCCCTAGGGATGATCAACAAACACACATACACACACATTTCTCTTTTAAACACTCACTAATAACGAGTTATTCCACTTAGTTTTAACACATGTATGTTTCATGTGTATAATTTTTATTAACGTTATTCTGTTACTGACTCTTGCATGTTTGGTTCACATGTGGGTTTCTGTATAAAAATATAATGTATTTAACATAATAGTTATGGCATATAATTATATATGTACATTACAAATAGGGTAACAAAGTAAGGTAACATGTTGCTCTCCCCGAGGTTGTAGATAGCAACATAGCTGACAATGACCATTATGCTAAGTTTTCCTCTCACATTTGTCCTCTATCTGAAAAAAAAAGTTTTTCCGGGTAACACTTTTTTATATTACTTCTTTTTTTACTGGCGTTACAACCTAGTAAGGCTTTTAGCCTCTTCAACGATTTTTTCTCCATTTTGCCTCTCATTACATAGTCTTCTCCATCTACTTATTTTCATATTCCTCAGATCCACATCAACGTCCTAGATCTATCTTTTACTTGCTTTCCTCTTGATCTCCCACCTACTTGTCACCATTCGAGAATTTTTCTGAAGAATTCTGTGTTGTTCCATACTCATTGTTTGTCCCAGCTAGGCTATCTATCTACTCTTTATTAATCATACTATATCAGCACTGTGTTTTTTATGTTACTATCTTGAAAATAAAAATTCATATAAGACTAAACTGATGATTATAGATAAAGATCATGGGGGCAGAAAGAGTGACGTTGGGTAATCAAGGTGGAACAAACAAAGCAATTTTGTTACTTGGGCAGTATGCTTACCGAAGATAGTAGGTATGTGTCTAAATTGAAACAAATAGTAAGAATAACTACGATTTTAGGAGTAACAGGAATATGCTAAAGACCGTATTTAGCAGTTAGATAGGCTTTGTAATAGTTTTTGTTTGCAGCCTCTTTTACTTAACGTAAGTTAATCTTCGTCCTTTGGGAAAGAAACGGAACGTTTGGCCAGTATAATTAGAGATGTGAATATGAAGAAGGCTGTAGGAGGAGATGTAGTTAATAGCTGACGAAGACAAGCTAAATAGAAATAAAAATAAACTATGCGTTGTTGAAAGAGGTAAACGGGAAGAGAAATATAACTGAAAAGTGGAAAGTTTTTGTCAGACATTGTCGACTCGTTCTAATTATTTTATTATAGTAGGAAACCAACTGAGCAAAAACAGGAAAAACGATGAGCTGGAAAAAAAATCTTCGAGATATGTGTAGATGACAATGGAATCTGAAAGATAGATTGATAAAGGAGTTCCTACTAATTGCAAAAAAGCAGGCTCTTAGATGAAGAGAAATAGACCAAAGCATTCCAGTAGGCAAGTAATTGAATCAAATTTTCTTTGACTTTACATAACTTTGAAGACATTTGAAAAGCAATAATAACTTACAAAAAATTGAATAGCGAATTGAAAACACAAAATATAAAACCTAAAATTCAAACAATGCAAATACTTTTTAATAATTCCAGTGTTAGTCAAATGATCGGAAATTGCATGACTCGTGTTTATCAGACACGAAAGGCGTATTTAAAATTTTGTGTGCTAAGTCGAACGCAATTTCAAGTTAAAAACAAATAATGTTAGGCTAAAAAAGTTGGGAAACAGAAAAACAGAAGACGTTATTCTTCTATTTCAGAACTATTTAATTAACAAACTTGTAAATTAACCAGAGAATACAAAATGCTTTAACGAATTCGTAACGCTCTAGTTCTCTTTCTGACAAAAGATATAGATTTTATATATGGGACACAATTACGAGGTAACAAAAAATTGTTTACTTTAGGCTTTCAACTGCGCTACAACAAAATTATTACATTATTTTATAATTAATCATGTTTGCTATAGCAAAGTCAATGTAAACAATTTTAATTAAGAGACACTGTTCTTAATTAATTATAGCTAAAGTGTCGGAAAAGCAGAAGTCAAGAGGAAATGGAACTCGTAGAAGCAACATGACACAATAATTATATACTAAAAACCACATGTGATAGAGGAGCTGTCAACAGTCTAAAGTATAAGAAATTGAAAAGGGTTTTTAGTGTTGGCGTTAAACACTCAGTGCGCACACAATGTGGTTAGTCACGAAATCCTTTCACGTTAAGAACACATTGAAATTTAAATGTTTCATATGCTACGATGACGTATTATATATGCTGTAATTCTTCAGTATTACCAACATTACAGCACCAACAATACACAAATTTGTTAAGCAACGTCACATCTCGTGCGTAATCTAACCCATGCTCATTGTTTAAGGGATTGGGTTTAGGTTTATAATTCTCATTGGCTACAACCAGCAAGAGCTAGGCTTCATTTCCATTAACATTTGCAGCGCATATAATAGCCGTGATGGATTTAATTACGCTACATCGGAGAGGGAGCCAAATAATTCAACGAAAATAATTATAAACTTATAAAATAAAATGATGGGTATATTCTTCAATCACTTCAGCGATAATCATGTAAACGACAAGTTTTGTTGTTATTTTATATTTAATATGTACTTTCCCAAGCTTTGATTTTCAAATAATACGGTTTCGTAGTATTTGGCGTTTTAGTTTTGTTCATAATAATTATAAATTGTTAACAGATGTTATCGGTATTTTAATAGTTTGCCAATTTTTTTTAACATTATTAGTTAACTTGGTAAATATGGATTTAATTTATAACGATTTAGGATAGAATCATAAACTACTAATACAGTAAGCGCTTGAATCATTCCAGCCATCTGATGATAATTACAAACTACAAGTTAACTGTTGTCAGTAGCTGTGCAGTACATTTCTTGCAAATGTACTTTTCATGAACGACCATCTGCTTTCTACCAGTTTTATTTAAAATAATAATAGCATTATTATTATTATATTATTTTATCATTTAGAATAATAGTAATAATTCTGTGTTACGTTTCTGTAATAAGTAATTGTGTTCTCCTTACATTGTGTTTTTATATACTTTTATTTTTATAATTTATACCATTTCCTAGGCAAAGCAAATTATGGCAACGTTTTACTTATGGAAATCTACACGGATCGAGGAAGGGATTTTCAGTAGGAGAGTTTTTAGAGAATTCGCCTACTTCGAATTCGATAGATCCGTACAGCACCTCTCTAACCTCAATCTGACAGAATGGTTAAGCGGTTCAACAGAACGAACACATTATTGCGCATGTCTAGTTTATCGACAAGAACAAAACAGACTGGAATTAACGTGTACAATTATTCTTACAAATCATTATAGGCTTGACATACGCACAACCGGTATGACTCCAACAAATCTAGTGTTTGGGCGAGACGTCTTCCCCGTGACTTGATGTTTGGATCACCTGGGACTCAGCTTTTAGAACCACAGAATTAGTCTTTAGTATTGAGGAGCAAATTGAGAGAAATGAATTGTTTGTTAAGAGGAAGCCTGAAGATAGTCAATGACAAAATGAAAATACGGCACAATATCCGCAATTATAGCGTGAGTTTTAAAGAAGCGCTGTAGAGGTAGTTCCCCAAAACCATAAGCCAACTGGAAAGGCTCGTACAGTGTGAGAAAGAGAATCGATTATGTTGTTTATTGGATACAACAAGAAGGGCAACGGAAACTCTAGGTCGTCCATCTAGACCGCCTGGCGAATTATTACTGTAGGAACGGTTTGCCAGTTAGGGAGAAACGGGCTTGAGAAGGGAAGTGTTACGTCTATGAGATAGGTTTGACATATATAAGGTATAGGTTGGGTAGGTATAAGGTAAGGTATAGGTATAGGTTGTATACAAGGTCGAAAGTGACGTAATATCAAATTTCCCAGTATTTTTTTATGCACCCGCCAGTCTACAACTACACGACTATTCTCAACGCATCATTCAAACAGCGATACAGACAGCGATAGATTCATCTTACTCAGCGACGCACCGTCTAGACAGTGGGTCATAAATATGGGATTCAGAAGCAACCATGCAGTCAGTTTTAAGATTACAATTCAGGGTCTGTTTTAAAGTGATTATATTGAATTACTGTGTGCCGGCATCTGCAATTAGTGATATGCGTTATTTTTTACAACAGTGTTAATTAGATGACATCTATTGTTTGTTACGTTAGGGTATGTTGGACAATCGCATACTTGAAGAAGTATTGTGTGCTGTTGTCTCTGTTTCTTTAAACTGTAATTAAAGTTGTAATTAGCAATTTCTCTGGTGTTCAGTTATTTGGTTTTCATTGTTTAAACACGACGAAACGCGGGACCGACGTAACAACATACGTGGCGGTGTAATTGTAATTTATACAGATTTTTTCAGTAAAGTTAATACGGTCGGCATCTCGGCCAATAAACCTATTTTCAAGGCATATAAAATTTTTAATAATATTCAAATTTGTTTTACTTTAATATAATGGAAACTTAAATTTTTGTAAAGTAATATGTCTATATGGAAAGACATTTTACAGTAGTAAGAGAGACATTACAATATATGGAAAGAGACTTAACGTGTTACACATTGTATATACAAATTACTGTTTACATTTTTCATTTCCTTTAATTAGAACTTGTAAAAATTAAGTTCTAACTTACTGGCACAAAATCAGTTTTTTTATATATTTTGAGCTATTTATACATTATAATTGTTTCCTGCACGTTCTGAATTTGTGAAGGCAATTAGCATGCTTATTTTTGGTATTTAACAAACTTGGACATAATTAATATTTTAGCAATTATACTGAATCAAATGTACGCGTATGTATGTATTTCGTGGTTACGTCTTATTATTATATTTCAGACAAAACAATTTATAATAATTTGTATCTAGTTTTAGTTAACACCAAACTCAAGTTTCAGTTGTAACGCTCAAGTATGCGTATTATGTAATACTCTCATCTGTTTGAATACAAATTATTATATAATAAACATTTTAAATATTATAAAAATATAACCTTTATTTGTAAAGTCATAATAATATTAATATTATATTTAAAGTGGAAACACAGGTACTAGAAATAAGAAAGAATAAGTGAACGCTACACGAATAAGGAAAAGTTAAAGCGTTTCTACCAATGGTAGAATCTAATTATGTCTTGCTGAGCTCTTTTTAGGAAGAAGTGACGTAGTAATCTACACAGATTACTTTAGCTTGAAGCACCATTTACATTTGCATTCCAAGAATATTTCACCCGTGTTTACATCAAAATTTGACGAGACGTAGTGTTAATAACCAGTAAAGCCATCGTTTATTGACCCCGGAAATACTTCTCTCTGCTCTGAAAGAAACTTTTATGAGTTACATTAATTCAAAATTTGCATAAATACATAAGAAAAAATTCATGTTATATAACTTACACAAATCGTAACACATGTGAATTTTTTCACATTTTGTACACATAATCTGAAAAATTAATAAAACAATTTCGTAAAAAATTAATATTATAAACAAATATATTTATTCTGTCAAGGGAGTTCTCAAAGTAAGTAAAAGTTACATAAGTTTCTTTATTGAAGTTACGATGCTTCTCAATGATTTATAATAAAAGCATTCTCAGCACAAAATCTGCTCTTCCTGAACCGTTTGATTTCACTAACTGAAATATGTACCTATAGGACACATGTGTATGGGTAGACCCAGGATGGATCTTTGAAGGCGGAACATGCAGCACCTTGCCTATGCTGTGATGTGAAGATGATGATGATGATGATGATGATGATGAAGAAATATATTTATGTGAGTCTAAAACACTTTGGACTTAACTGTAAATTTGTTTACAGTTACAAAAACAACAAAATCCATCTGACTTCTGTTTGGACTTCATACCGTAGATTGCATTGGTTATTTTTTGTGTGAAATTTCAGTTATATGGAATTAAATTGTATTAGTTATATTATGAGGTATATGGCAGAATCCATTGCGAATGTCGTTTATGAAGTCACACAAAGGGGAAAATTATACCCGAAGGGAATACTAAACATACAGAATAGACAAAAATTATTTTTATTGCAAGCTGGCAATGAAAGTACTAACACTATGGTAAATAATAATGAACTTAAAACAGAGGAAAGCGGTGAGAAAATATGGTAGTCAGGTGTGTCACGTGATGACAACATTTGCCCACTAAGACGTGTAGCTTGAATTGGTTATGCAACTGGAAACAACCTACCCTTACCTCAAGTCTTTCTTCTGGATGAGATCTGACGGAGAGCTATCGAGAAGGCCCAATAACTGCAGTAAAAAATCTGTCTAGGTTGCTAATAAGACCTAGAAAAAACTACACTGTATGTTTATAGTGTTTATTAAGAAAAAATAAACGTCGAATGATAAAAGTTATGCAATTTTTGTATGTTTACTATAGTGTGTATACATCTGGTTGACCGATGGGCCCGGGCCCGGGTCTACCTGCGGCCACGGTATAATCCCGCCTCGGACTGGGCTGCAGCTGTCTCGGCAATGAGTCACCTACTGGTTATGTTCCTACGAGGCTACACTTTTTTTTACAAAGCATAATTTGATATTTTTTAATAAATATTTGGAACCTACTAAAAAAATAATGAAAAATGATACCAAACTCGACTATATTATGTTTTAAAATTAACCTCTAATATAGGCTAATTATGAAATCTATTTTTGTCCACTGACTTTGTCAAACATTTTAAATAATTACATATATAATTTTACGTTTGTTTATGAATATTTGGAATATGCTTGGAAAACTATTGGAAAAAGACACAAACATTGACTGTACAATGTTTTATTAAGCATTAGTGTAAATTTAAATAACAGTTGACTAATTAAACATTCTATAGGCAATCTTTGAAAAATAAAAACAGATAGAATTTTTAAAGTAACAATTACAGTAACAATCAAAAGAACAATTATACAATTAAAATACTATATGGGTCTTAATTAACAAATCTTCAGTGACGCAAAATAACTTCTGATCGATTCATTCTAATGTTATCCGTGTCCCCTCTGCAAGAAAAAAATAAAGATTTTAACTTTAGCATACACAAACTAACATAACAATAAATGTTAGTGAACCAATTTTCTAGCTTTTTTAATACGTTTTACTGAATTAAAATAATACGTTTTATCAAATTAAAATAACTTACTTATTCAAGCTGAGATACTCCCAAATCGTCTTCCTCCTCACTGTCCCAGTTGTTGTCATCTTCGTCCGAGTCCCCTGGGGCCAGATTTGTTATGAGCTCCTGCACACTGCTGTCATCGAGGCCTTCACTTAGCCAATCATTGTCCATTTCTTTCTTAACATGATCGACACATTTTTTCCACATATCGGGGGGATACGAGTTCACCGCCTCCAGGAACAGTTTTTGTACGTCTTTCAACTTGAATGTCGTGTTCCGTGATGTTACATGTCGCTTCAAGTGTCCCCATACCATTTCAATTGGGTTATAATGACAATGGTAGGGTGGGAGCCTTATAACCTTAAACCCCAGGTCAGAAGCTTTTTTATCAATGACATAAGATGTAAGTTGAGGCTGGTGTAGTTTGACTAGACTGTACAGCTCAGGCTTGTAAAATGTAATTCCACGTTCCCCCAACCAGTCAATGTATTCCCCTTTTCTTCAGGATGTTGTTGGCGCTGGATTTTCCACCCGAGAATGGTACGGTGCTTTATCCATCACTATTGTGGAGCCGGCTGGGATTGATTTTAATAAAATTTCAAAAAAACCATCCTTCAAAAACCTCGTGGTTCATTTCCTCATGAAAATCTACAGTCTTTTTTGATTCAAATATCAAAGGTGGCGAGTTTATCCAACCATTGACACCTCCTGTGTGGCAAATGATCAGTCTCTTTCCTTTTCCCAATGGCGCATCTACATTACAATTTACATCATCGTCCGTCCAGCCCACTTCCTTTGATGTGTTGGCGTTAACCCAAGTTTCGTCAAGAAAACTACAGATTTCATATCTATATTTTTAATTTTTCTTAAAAACCTACATCTCGCCAAAGCAATAGACGGTTTTTCCATTAATAGTTTCCTTTTGTTCAATGTTTTCCATCGGAAACCGAGGCTTTTCAACACTTTTGATAAAGTTCTGACACAACCATTGAAGAGATTTGCCTCACGAAGTGTGACCTGAAGCTTCTGGAGCGTTGGGACTTCTCGACGTTTGTAATAATTAACTACATGACGGCGAATCGCAGTCTTGTCAAAATCGTCAACCTGAGATATCAACGACTGTTTTTGTTTTTTCCTTTTAGGAGTATGAAGAACAGGAATGACAGATAAAGGTGTGAAAGGGCTATCATTAGCATTACCTACTGGTACTTCGGTTTCAGGCACAATTGTAGTCACTTCAGGAAGGTTACTGTCCAGTTCCTCGTCATTACCGTGCGATGTGTCACTCACACTTCTTAATTCCGCCTTTATTCTCCCCACTGTCCGTATTGACACTTGACATGCTTCAGACACTCTTTCTAACACTTTTTTCATATCTCTTAGTGGCCCTTTGTTATCACGTTCACGCTCAAAATACTGCACGACCGACGCAATAATAGTTCGAGCTTGAGTGATACACTGTACCCCGTTTCTCTGAGGGAGGCATTATAAAAAGATCAACAAGTAAATCACACTAGTTAATAAAAAACACTAAACCTTAATAAAATAAATCCCCACATTAGCACAGTCAACACATAACACAAGGTTAAGTACGCACGACGTTCCTCCACTGTCACTCACTCAACTCTGGCCACATTTTGTAGTTCACAAAAGAAATCTTACTTACTCATTCTTCTCAGAATTAGTATTAGTCACCAAAACAAGTTCCCAGTTTGAATCTTACATGTTGCCATAATCATATTAAATGTTATGATACCATAGTCGAGTTTGGTATCATTTTTCATTATTTTCTTAGTAGGTTCCAAATATTTATTAAAAAATATAAAATTTTGCTTTGTAAAAAAAAGTGTAGCCTCGTAGGAACATAACCAGTAGGTGACTCATTGCCGAGACAGCTGCAGCCCAGTCCGAGGCGGGAAGGGATTATACCGTGGCCGCAGGTAGACCCGGGCCCATCGGTCAACCAGATGTATACACACTATAGGTGCTAAAGCATAGAGCTGGCCACACTGTTTTCCTTGTATGTTATTTCAAAAACATCCATATATGCAAATTAATTTGATTTGTAATGTTATCTATCCCCTCTACCTTTAACTTCTTAACTATAATATAAAATATTTCTTCATTTCAAATTTGAAGCGGAGTTTATAAATTAAAATGTAAAGAATGCAACAAATTGTACGTAGGTGAGACAGAACGAAATTTCGTATGCAGGTTGTCTGACTACAATCGTGGAGAAGGTGATAGAACAACAAAATCGTTTATGCAAAACATTTCATAGAAGAGAACCATAATTGTGTTAACCCTTTAGAAGACTATGAAATTTTAGAAGTAGTGAATAACAAAGTCGAAAGAAGGCTTAGGGAGGAATTAGAAATATTGAAAGAAAGAGGGAAAAAGTTAGGTAATTTAATGAATACTAAAACTAAATTTTAAAATCAAGAAATATTTTATAATATAATTAATAAGTAAAAGTTAGAGGGGGATAGGTAAGATTACAAAAGAAATTAAATTGCGCATATGGATGTTTTTGAAATAAGGGTGAGTGACCGCGCCCGTAGGCGGTAATAGGAAGGGACAAAAAGAGTGTTTACCTAAGAGTTGTTTGCGTTGAATATAGAAAGAAAAAGGGAAGGTTTTGACAATATAACGCATTGTAAAACTGTACCGAAAAGGAAATTGCAGTTAAAAGTGTGAATGAGAAATTTTTTACAACGTTAGGTATTGAAAAGAATGCACACACACACACACACACACACACACACACACACACACACACACACACACACACACACACACACACACACACACACACACACACACACACACACACACACACACACACACACACACACACACACACACACACACACACACACACACACACACACACACACACACACACACACTAGAATGGAGATATAACAGTACAGACTTGGGTGACTGAACTCGCTAGTTACAGAAAGGGAATTTATCTTATAGCTTGATTACAAAAGTGTGTACGGGCTGTGGGCAAGCGGGGGTATAAAGAAGTTATTTGTCCTATTATTGTTATTTCCGATCTGACGATAAGCTGTGAAGCTTGAAAGCGCTAATCGGAATAATTTTGTGATTATTCTGATTTGTGATTTCTTAATCAAAATTTATGTGTCACGTTTTTTTCAAGAAATAGACAAAATAAATAAAAACGTGCTCTAATTGAATTTTTGTTTAAAAAAAGGTCAAACACTAATGGGAACTTGCAACAAAATGATAAATATGAGCCTTCAAAACAATGTGTTTATATATGGGTACTCGAATTTAAACATGGCCGTATCAGGACTGAAGAAGATCACCACAGCGGACACTCAAAAAGTGAACAACTCCAGACATCATTCAAATTTCTTATACGATGTTGGAAATCCGGAGATTGAGAGTAAATAACCGAGATCATAAGCATTTCACATGAGCGAAAGAATCACATTGTAACTCAAGAACGTGCATTGGTATGAACAAGCTTTAGCAAGCTGGGTGCCGCATTTGCAGTTAATGTAGAGATGTGGAAAAGGATGAAACGGAAAGAACGATGGAAATGTTTGAGTTTTCACTAAAATAAAAAAATAGAAGGCAGAAAGTAAACGAATCGAAATAAAGGTAAAAATCGATTAAAATTTGATTGTAAACAAATGACGTATTTGAATACAGATGAAAATTCGGTCTTGAGAATAAAAGTTTCTCATGTTTTTAAAAATTATAGATACATGCTATCTGATTATCTGATTGTCAGAATGACAACATTTAGTGGGGCTGTACAGAATAATATACTAGTATTTGTACAGAATAATAGACAAGTGTACTTTGGTAAAGTACACTTGTTAAACAACGCAACTCTATAGCATATGAGTAACCATACTCAAACAAGCCGGCATACTGCAACACGTTTGCAATACGTGTACCGATAATGTTTATTTTACCGCATATTGGTCTCGCGGTGAACGTTACCCACAGAACCAGTGATTTTGTGTCGTACAGAATTATGTTCTCTTATAAGAGCATCTGTTTTACTCGCGAGGCTACAGAGTTTGTATACAGGATACAGGTTAAATGTAAAAATATTGTTACGGCTTCTTGTCTGTTTGTATATAAATGTAATGTACAATGTGACAAATAATTCTTTTGCATCACGTAGTGTGACGTCTCCCTTGTTAAGACACCACAAAAGTCGGGAACTAGTTCAATTCGTTACCTGTTAATTAAACTAGCTGCCGTTGTTAGTAAACCTTACTTACTAACAAATTATACCACGTTATTACATAGGAATGAGTTAAGGATTGCATAAATTTATTCACTTGTTAGCAAAAACATCTCTTTATTATTATTTCAAATCTCATGGTTTACTTTGCTTTTAAAAGAATTACTCTAGTAAATTCTGCATTTGATGCTTTAAAAATATTAAATGTCTTATTGCTTTTATCTCAAAAGTATTCATCTAGATATGTTTTTAAGTACCTCGGATCCGGGTCTCAACTTTGTTATGTTTTAATTTATCATAACTTTAACCATTTAACCAAATTATTTGAAGAATAATGTTGGTTGTAAATTATAGAATTACCTTACATTTAGATATCGTGATGTTATTACTACTTCATTACAGAAATTACAAATCTTATAAGTTATTCTTTAAATTATCAAAAGTTCTTTACTGTTCTTTTGTTACTTCTCTTGTTGAAACAAATTTTTACAAATGTTATGTTTGGATATCACCTGAATTTAACATGAGGTTGTTGTGGGGTCCATGATGGTCATCTTCTGTCGTCTTCTAAGGTGCAATACATGGTTCCTCTTGTAGCTCCATTAGGTTGATTGTATCTGGTAGTCTCGACGATCGGATTTTTTACTAGAAGTTCATACTGTTGTAGTTTGAGTTTTCCACTTCTGGAGTTAGTTGTTCACACTTTACACCTTAATTACAGTTCTTATTTTGCAGTACTAAAGTCTGGTAAGTAACATATCTTACTACTTACAGTTTTATTTTTGAAGAGATGTGTCGGCTAAGTTTTCCTTTCCTTTTTTTTTTATCTCTTCACACAATACATTATATTTTTTTATATTATTTCCACGCTACCATTTTCAAAACGATATCACCACAAACTGGATATAATCTTTTTAACGGCATACACCTACGTGTATGTGGACAACACAAAACTGACATCTTTACATGTCGAAGTTTCACTAGCGAATGTGTGCATAGTTTAGCGGCGAGGGGTCAGTAAGCTGGCGCGGTTTTACGCACTGAGAAAATAGTTCGTACTTTTATTTAGTATTAATTATTCATTAATTAAATTGTAATACTTGATGTTACTTTTGTTATGAATTAGGAATTTCCTTATTTATTTAGTCGTATTTTAAATAATTAACGTAATTATTATTATTATTAGCTAAATAACACCGTTCTATGCGTGTTGGTACGGGACAATTTCAAGTTGATGCAGGAATCTAGGTATACGTAAGGGTGGATTTCTCTTACTTGTTAGAAAGCAAAATTTTTTATTTGTGCGATTTAAATATTTTTTTTAAATCGTCACATCCTCCTGCAACTAACGATGAATACGGGGTGGTGGGGTAATAATAGAAAATCTAATGAACACAATTACATTTTTATCTTTCGTGAAATTCCCTTTTTCTCGTTTCTTAACTACTACCTTAATATTATTTCATATAAAGAAATATTACTTATTTATCCTTGTATTACTCTTAGTTTCCGTAACTTCACAATATCGTGGCCCGACTGATTACGTTTGCATACTCTAACTATATTGGTTAGCTTTCTGCACTTTCTTTAACCCTTGTAAAGAACTTTCTTTAACCCTTGTAAAGAACTTTTTCAGTGCGGCGCCATTGTGACTGTGTTACGTATTTATCCCTATATCTCTTAATTCTACTACAGTAATCTAAAGTCAATCCCATACTTGACCTTAGATCCTATCTTAACACTAATTTCTTATTCTACTGAGATAAGCGGAATTTCACGGAGGGGAATCTTTATTTACATTTAAACAATTGGCTTTTACAATCTAAGAGGGGTCCGACACTTTACACTGGACGCATTGTATTATACACTGGGGTGGTGTTCATTGTTTAGCGATGCTGCCATTTATAACAATAGGGGATGGCTTACTACAATATTTCCTGCACGAACAAGTTTGTCTATTACTGGCAAGCTGGGGGAATTATTTTTGAACAGGCCACGTCCGGCCGTTTACACGATTCAAATATACTTTTATTATTATTTTCTCTTTACTCATTTTACTAATACACTTTATACTTTTATTACACGTTATTTTTATTTAAGCTGTTATTAAACCTTTTTATGTAAAGTACTTATTATTTATTTTATATGAAACACTTATGAAATTTGAATTCATTTAAACACACACATATATCTCTTATTACACATAGACTCTTATACTAATTAATCAAATTAAATTTATCTCACAACAATTCAATTTTCTGTACTATCATATATAATCTGTCAAAACAAAACGCTAACATCATTTTATAGTGGAGAGAAATTTCACATACGAAGAGTTCATTGCTTTAACAATAGCACAAAAGGTCAGCTGATTGGGGAGTCTTATTGTTTGCATAGGGAGGTTTAACAAGTAGGGCGATTCAGACAATTGTTCAGAGGACAATTCATAACAGGAAATTATCGTGTTTAGGAATGTCTGTTATGTCCGCGAGGGGAGTTTTGTATGAGATGCGTACGTACCAAGGGAAGAGTTTACATTTCTCGACACGCTTTTAACATGAAACAGCTTGTCAATACCGACAGGTTTCAAATGGAATATCTACCAGCGATGACTTGTTTATTACGGCAATGTCCCACTACTAATATTATTATATCTTAATTAACTTTACTCATTTATTTGTTCCCGATTTCAGAGTGAATACATTTATATATTCTACAACGTTACTGTTAATAAATTATAACAATGTACACAATTATTTCTTTTTTATAAATCAGAGCAGAGTGGCGCAATTTTGTGTGACACTCTGTACACAATTATTTTTACAAGACAACAACAACACAATACACAATTAATTATTATTTACACCAACTATTTTAACTCAAAGCAGAGTGGCGCAATTTTGTGACGTCTCCCTTGTTAAGACACCACAAAAGTCGGGAACTAGTTCAATTTGTTACCTGTTAATTAAACTAGCTGCCGTTGTTAGTAAACCTTACTTACTAACAAATTATAACACGTTATTACATAGGAATGAGTCAAGGATTGCATAAATTTATTCACTCGCTAGGTGTTGGCAAAAACATCTCTTTGTTATTATATTCAAATCTCATGGTTTACTTTGCTTTTAAAGAATTACTCTAGTAAATTCTGCATTTAATGCTTTAACAATATTAAATGTCTTATTGGTTTTATCTCAAAAGTATTCATCTAGATATGTTTTTAAGTACCTCGGATCCGGGTCTCAACATTGTTATGTTTTAATTTATCACAACTTTAACCATTTAACCAAATTATTTGAAGAATAATGTTGGTTGTAAATTACAGAATTACCTTACATTTAGATATCGTGATGTTACTACTACTTCATTACAGAAATTACAAATCTTATAAGTTATTCTTTAAATTATCAAAAGTTCTTTACTGTTCTTTTGTTACTTCTCTTGTTGAAACAAATTTTTACAAATGTTATGTTTGAATATCACCTGAATTTAACATGAGGTTGTTGTGGGGTCCATGATGGTCATCTTCTGTCGTCTTCTAAGGTGCAATACATGGTTCCTCTTGATGCTCCATTAGGTTGATTGTATCTGGTAGTCTCGACGATCGGATTTTTTACTAGAAGTTCATACTGTTGTAGTTTGAGTTTTCCACTTCTGGAGTTAGTTGTTCACACTTTACACCTTAATTACAGTTCTTATTTTGCAGTACTAAAGTCTGGTAAGTAACATATCTTACCACTTACAGTTTTATTTTTGAAGAGATGTGTCGGCTAAGTTTTCCTTTCCTTTTTTTTTATCTCTTCACACACTACATTATATTTTTTTATATTATTTCCACGCTACCATTTTCAAAACGATATCACCACAAACTGGATATAATCTTTTTAACGGCATACACCTACGTGTATGTGGACAACACAAAACTGACATCTTTACATGTCGAAGTTTCACTAGCGAATGTGTGCATAGTTTAGCGGCGAGGGGTCAGTAAGCTGGCGCGGTTTTACGCACTGAGAAAATAGTTCGTACTTTTATTTAGTATTAATTATTCATTAATTAAATTGTAATACTTGATGTTACTTTTGTTATGAATTAGGAATTTCCTTATTTATTTAGTCGTATTTTAAATAATTAACGTAATTATTATTATTATTATTAGCTAAATAACACCGTTCTATGCGTGTTGGTACGGGACAATTTCAAGTTGATGCAGGAATCTAGGTATACGTAAGGGTGGATTTCTCTTACTTGTTAGAAAGCAAAATTTTTTATTTGTGCGATTTAAATATTTTTTTAAAATCGTCACAGTAGCGGGCAAGCATTATGTGACAATTTACTGAGAGTTCATCTGCTGTGCACGTTTGCACTTTCGATCAGAGCGGGATGTGGTTTTGCCATTAGTACGGTAAGGGCAACCCCACGGCTGTGGCAAGTAACACGATAACGCACCCAACGCAATCTCAACAGCTTAGTGCCTCCTCCGGTATATTCGTATTTGAGGTCAGTATAAAGTAGGGCTGGTGTAATATCAGTTATGGCGCTTTGCGACACAATAAGGAATTGATTTAAATAAAAATACCTATAAAAATATTTGTGGAAAGTATTATTAAACTATTTGTTTCCATTTTTCCTTGCAAAAGAATTTCATTTTAATAAACGTAACATACATTTTACATGCAGTTAAAGTATGTATCTATGTTATTATTTAAAAGAATTACTGAAGTGATATAACTGGTTAAAAATACAACTTAAAATAAAAGATAGTTTTAACCTTCAAAAAAAGAGTTCAAATTAAAACTGAATGAATATTATTCCAATCTGTATTTCTGGTTATTTTGTTTGTTTAGCCACAAAAAAATGTATACTTCATCATCATCATCATCATCATCATCATCATCATCATCATCATCATCATCATCATCATCATCATCATCAGCAGCATCAGCATCAGCATCATCATCATCAAGGATTAAACCAAGGATAGTTTGTTCCAGTCTCAACCAGGTAAAGTCTAGAGACGGTCAATTCAGCGCTTCCTCGGACTTCCCACACCTCTCCGTCCCTTCGGCTTATAGTTTCATTGTTGTTTGGGGATGCAGTAGTCATCCATTCGGCAAAGATGTTCCCACCAATTCAGCCGATACTGGGCAACGACCTAATTTAACGTTTAACGTGTTTAACGTTACGACATTACACAGAACGGCAACCGCAACAACCAGGATACTATACACAGCTAGTACAGCATACGAGAGCCATCACAGCACTAAACAACAGCATGACCTAAGCTCCTGATATTACAAGCGGAACTAAGCACCTCCATGCTTCCAGTTACGTGGCAGCTGGTTGAGCAACTCTCGCAGTAGCGTGCCAAGACAGACGCATCCATAAAGGCAAACCGGTAGAACAAATATAAATTTATTATTGCTGCCTACCTGCCTAGCGGTCAACAAAACGGCAGCTACGGCTTTGAGAAATACCAAAGGGCTACGACATATCAGACCAGACATTATAACTAGTATATCAGCTTTGAGTAAAGGACAGAACTTCGTCATCGCTACGACAGGCCCACAAACAGATATTTTACAGCATTTTTAAGTATACGTTTTACCTAAGCAATTAAATCATGTTCTTAGCAACTTAGAAAAAGGAGAGGCAGATTCGAAATTGATTGAAGACGATGTTTTGTTAGAAATTTGTTTGTTTGTTTTTGTAAAACTGTTCCGATTTTTCTTTAATTTAATGCTAAAATGTTTTACATTAAAATGAAGTATGTACATTATTTTTAACTAAGGTTAGAGCTAGAATTTTATTAGTTTTGTTTCCTTTAAGTAAAATAAATAAATTATTCATGACTTGACAATAAATATTTTAATGTAATGTCAGTGATTATGTTGCTTCCTTTTACAATTTCGGTTAGAAATATTATAAAAAATTTAATTTTTAATTTAAAAATATTGTAATAACATAGTTGTTTCTTTCTTTATGAACAAAACATAATTTTGTCTATTAAACAGAATTAGCGCCCTTAGATATAAAAGGTTTTAAATCTTGAACATAAACAGCCAACAGTGCAGATCCAAAAACGCTTATTTTGTCTGTATAGATCCAAAACGGTCTACACATTCTCTGTTGAATTTCAGAGAAGCTTAAATTTTCTTATACATACTTGTTAAACGTCATTTCAAGTGTTGTTTTGTATACTTTGCAATCTATAAAGTATAATTTACAAAAATATAAAACTACATTTTTGATTCAGTTTAACACACGTTACTACTGTAGAAATTGCAAAAACGTTTTGAATACCAACTATATTTAGCGCTGAAATAATATTTCATGCATGACATAAATTTTAAAGTCAAAATTGACAGTACTATTCCGCCCTCGATTCTATGAAATCATGGGTCTTGGACTATCCTATAAAATTCTAAGGCCATCCATCGTTCTTAGTCTGTTTTTCTGCTTAACTTTTATTACCAATTTACAAGGAGAGAAAACACTACAACAGCTACTTTCACTGACGACAACGCCTGATATCGATTTAGAAAAGTCCCTGCAAAACTACATACCCATTTGTAATTATTCCAAATTTGGAATAACCAATGGAAAATCCAAATAAATATGAAAAAAAGCTATCCAAATTACATTCACAGTTGAACGTGGCACTTGTCCATAAGTCACTTAAACAATGCATCCATACCTGAAAAATAATACAAACAATTGCGTAAATCAAGCAAAATTACGCATAACTGATTTATCTTACAGTCCTACTAGAAACAATTTTGACACTGTCATTCCGACTGACTCACCGAGATCCGTGTAATTTACAAACGGATTGCACAAAATAATATGATGACTATCAGTCTCGGTGATCCTAATTCCACATTCCATTCTGCTTATAGGTGCACCAATTACAAAATCCAAACCGAAGAGAAAACAAGGTTAATTAATCCTAATTAACGAGAGCAGGAGAAATGTTTTTACGATCATTAGTAATTGAAAATAGGACTATCACTGTTTTCTAACAAATAGACATAATTAAAAGTACAATTTTATTGTTTTGTAATTGGATTATTTAGTATACTCATGTACTTTTATCGTCATTAAAAATTAATTTTTCATGTTTTTTCTGGCGTCAAACATTTAACTTAAGTTACAAAATGTTTTGTTATACTAGAAGCAAATATGTCAAGTTGATTCTACATATCGTAAAAGAGAATGCAATAACAAAATCAAAGTTACATTGTTACTTGACTGAACATGTTATTTAAATTAAACAACATATTCATGAACCAGCTAAGTTCTTCTACGATACATGAGTACAAAAGACGTTTATATAAATAATGTAATGTTAATATATGAATGCCCAACACGCGTTTAATCAAAAGCAATAACAAAAGTATTTTGTAATCATTAAACGTGTCACGGTTGAGATAAATAATTCTGTCCTGCTGTTTTTCATTCCAAGCGTTATCAGTTTCATGCACGTTTTTTACAAATATATATTTACATAATGGAATTCTGTGTAGTAAATTAGGACTCTGAAAGATTTTGAGATTAAATTTCAAATTAGTTAACATTAATCTGCAATTTGCGTACAGGTTCGTGTAAACCAAATACACTATAAATTCTGCAATTACAGAGACTTACGGGGAAGTTTTGTTGGGAATATGTTTGAATTCTCTTATGAATATGTAAGCTAACCGTGGTCAACCCTACTACACATACTATGTATAACTTACAGAAATATCATCAACATGTAGGCCTACATAACTTGCAATGTATCATCATGAACGATTAAAGAAGTCGATTGATAGTTACATAAAATATTTATTATTTAAAAGGAGGGAACTTATTTTTAAAGTCACTCGAGCAGGATTGCTTTTGGTAGTCAACTTTGCGACCAACATTTCACCCGCCTATAGAGACTTCTGCATAAGCAATTTGAAAAAGTGTACAGTGGCAAAGAGCATTGTTGCGTATATTTATGATTAACTATAAGTAGCTATAACTAGAGTAGTAGTACAGAAATTCGTGAAGCGTAATTCTTAAATAAAAAATCTCATTCTACTTTTTCAACAGTAATAGTAAACGTTAGTTTTTTAATTTTATCGTCGACATCGTTACCATCATCATCACCACCTAAATGCATAGGAAAAACAAACATCTATTCGCTTAATTTACCTAGACACATAATAAATACAGGACACGAATTCCCATAACACAAAACCATAAAACACAAAACAAACTAATATCGATACAAATGCAAATCAATACAAAACAAGACAGCATTTTTAAAACGCTTAACTTTGGAAATACTCAAAGAACACATACGATCACGACAACACCAATAAACCTCAATCATCAAAAACCAACCAAAACCCATCAACAGTAACCAACCAGCACATAGGTACAGGTTCCTGACTAGATTAAGAATAACTGCAACATGACTCACGGTGAGTAGGCCTATACTGCTTGATGCTTGAAACGTGATCCAAATAATTGTTTTAAAAATTAATTTACATTGAAACCTTTGATGATACCGATTCTTTCTATAAAACGTGCGTCAGGTTTTTTAGACTACTATTAAATAATAACACAGAAATACTGGAAAAAACTAAAATAACAAGAATTACTTAAGAACACAAGATAATATATTAATATATTTAATATATAAAATATAAAATAATAAAAACATAACAGCCGATACTACTTTCTAAGAAATAAAAACAGAAACTTTTACAACACGATAAAACTTCTACTCTATAGATGAACGTTTCTTAGTTTGAAAGCCAACTTTTTGTGTTTAGAACTCTTGTGTTTTTTTTTTACTTTTACAAAACAACAGCAAAACAGAATATAAGAAGAAGAAGAGAAACAACAACCACAATACTTTCAACTGTGCTCGCGCAGGAAATATATAGCCTATACAATTACCTAATATTACTTGTTTAAAATCAGTACTATGTAGGACTAAGTCAAAATACAATATAGTGTAGGCTACATCATACGTATACATATAACTCTTTTTACGTAATATGTTTGGCTACTTAAAAGTATTTAAATTTCAGTGAAAAGTTAATTTTAAGTAACCTTGAAAATTAAATGATTCCGACTTAAAAAATCTTTAGTAATATTGTTCAAACTTTGAACTTGTAAACTCTGTAATCTGAATACCGCACTGCGCCACGTGCAGATGACGTCACGTTTTTCTTATCTACTGTCTACAGCCGGCTCACAGCTGGGCTGCCTGTAGCGAAATTTAAGTTAGTTATTTGCAATACTCCGAGCTGATCACTCGTAACATTTTCCAGCCGCGGCTACTGGTTTTCATTATTTAATTATTTAGTATGTGCAACATGCACTGATTATACTTGGGCGATTCCTGCCTTATTTATTATGTCTTTCGACTTTTATTTCTAATTAATTTAACGGGCATCATGCCGAGTCAACTTCTGCACGTGTCAGCAATCGCACTAAATTTCAATAATTTTCAATAAACTATCTTTTCATGAAAAACATACAGTCCACTTCAAATTTCTTTCGAACCAGCCCTCTCCAATTAGCGTTCTAGGAATAACTCAAGAACATTCAAGAGCTTCCAAGACGCAACATTTGGTCCTCCAAACCGGATTTTATTTTCGCCTTACGGGCAACATTTTTGGTCCAAAGCGACCGCATTTTTGTCCACAGCGACAGCATTTTCTGGTCTACCAATCCGGATTTTATTTTGGCCTTACGGGCAACATTTTGGTCCACTAATTCAAAATATTTCATTTAATGGGCACAAACAACCTGTGGCCCAAACAATCTTTAAATTTAAATAATTTAAAATTGAGATTGCTGGCCGTGGGATGCCTTTGTTGCCACAAAGATAACCTCCAGGAGTGACACACAAGATCCAACAGAGCGTCAGATCTGACACGACAAGGGACGGCAAGAAAGTTATTCAACAGCAGCAAATTCCACAACGGTAAAGTCACGCTGAGATACGACATCAACCTTCATCTAACCAGCACAAACAGGCAGTGCACCAACATCAAGGAAAAGCCGGACGGGATTAGCACGGAACCAACAGAACCGAAGCAGTTCTGAACACGCCAGGATTCCACGTGATTATAAACTTTCATTTTTCATTATAATTGTTCATATAATACATGAATATAACAATCTGAGTAACATTTTACATTCAATGTGGTATTACTGATGCTTTTACGTAAACATATATCATTATAATATGAGCATATTTGCATAACAGCGTAATAACTCATTAGAAGTTCAAGTGTCGAGATAAGGCTATATGTATTATTATTTAAATTCATGCTTTCAATAACGCTCATGGCTGTTCTTTAAAAGAGATAATAAGTATATATTATAGTAAGTAGTGTGTTAAGCTATATGACGATCACTAGCTCCCGCATTATATCAAATTTTATCAAGACATTCAAAATTAAAGCAATTATTCACCTGCTCTACGCTTAAATTCTTTTAAATTACATTTTTAATTGCAATCCTGGCTGATGTGAAAGCGTTGATAAAGAAACGGGGCACTATTAAAGGATCTATATCCTGTGTGAACACGTTCGCGGATAATTTAGATCCAGACACAAGCGATCATCACGCACTAAAAATAAAGCTTCGCCATTTAATGGAATTATCTACTAAATATGATGATATTCAGTCTCAAATTGAGTCTGATGACGCTGATTTTGCATTAGCAAGTGATAGAGTCCAAACTGAGGATGATCTTTGCAATATTGAATGCAAGTTGCAACACTTGTTAGAGCAAGTGGAGCAGGTGAATCAAAAACCGCTGCTCAATACCGAAATTACGCCTCTTAACACCTCCCCTATACAGTTGGAACCGATCAAATTGCCTCGCTTTTCAGGTAGCATTATTGAGTGGCAACACTATTACAATATATTTCTTGAATTAGCCTAATACACGTCAGAACCGATCTGACGGATATTCAAAAGTTACACTACTTGCATTCTTCATTAAGTGACGAGGCGCTAAATGTGATAAAATCGCTGCCAATTACTCATGAAAATTATGCGGTAGCTATTGATCTACTAAAAATAGGTATGACAGCAAGTTAATTGTATCAGCCCATCATGTGGGGAATGTCTTGGGTGTGCAATCGGTTCAACAAGAGTCCAGAATTAGTATTTCCAGATTTATTGACGAGATAACCGCTAATATAAATGCGTTAAACTCCTTAAATCTGCCCGTAAATACATTCAAAATTATTCTCATTCATTACTTGGCCCAAAAACTCGATAATTACACGCTTCGTCTTTGGAAAGAAAGTTTGTCAGAAGAACGATTTCCTAACTTCAGTAATTTTCTTAAAATTTTTAAATACACGTAGACAGTTACTGCAAAATCTGGACAGCGCAACCACTTCAACAAGCAAGATAAACGTTGGCGATAAGGCTCCCTATCGCAAGGTAATTAAAACGGTGAATGCGGCCAAAGCAACATTCCATTCCCATGTCTGAAATAATATATGTCAGCTGTGCAAGGGTAAACACCGAATTACTGATTGCTCACAATTTATAATGCTTACTATACATGAGAGAAAAAATATTATAATCAAAAATAAACTTTGTCTAAATTGCTTGCGTCCAGGCCACGAAAGTGCCCACTGTCCCTTTAATTTTCTTGCAGAACGTGTGCGAAACGCCATCACACAATGTTTCATATGCCTAACAAAAACGGATCGTCCAGTAACAACCAGTGTCCGCTAAAATTACAAACAAATAAGTCCATATTATTATCTACCGCAGTCTGCATGACAACTGACCATGCAGGTAGAAAGCACCCGGTTAGGATTTTATTAGACTCTGGTTCGCAGGCTAACTTCTGTACTATGGATTTCGCACGTCGCATGGGTCTGAAACTAATTACATCTCAATTGCCCATAACGGGTATAAACAATTCATTGTCCCAAGCTGACTTCAGTACCAGAGTAAGGTTACATTCTCGCTATACACATTTTAGCTTAAACATACATTGCGCTGTGCTTCCCAGCATCACTAATAATCTCCCGGCGGAATAATTTGATATAGCATCTTTAAATTTACCAAAGGGCATATTCTTAGCCGAGCCACAACTCAACTACTCGTCGCAAGTCGGTTTATTGCTCGGTGCTCAGTATTACTTGCAATTAATTGAACCTATCAAGTTTATCCGTAGCCCGCATTTCCCCATAATTCAGGAGACAAAACTAGGATTCATTCTCGCAGGTAATTTGCCGTTTAATGTCGACATGACGAAACCGGTTTCATCATTTATGGTATGTAAAAATTATAGTGACATTTCCTCGCAACTAAAGGAATTTTGGAAGTTGGAGGAAGTTTCTATTCGTGATCCCTCCGCTGAGGACTCGGAATTTGAGAATCATTTTGTGTCCAATACTGTCCGTAATGAGGATGGCAGATTTGTGGTATCCCTGCCTCGCAGGTCAGACAAGTCTCACTTGGGCGATTCTCTTCGCGGAGCTATCCGCAGGTTTCAGTCATTAGAACTTAAGTTCAAGCAGGACCCTGCCCTTCACAAAGGTTATAGCGAGTTCATGCATGAATATTTAAGTCTTGGTCACATGTCTTCACTTAATGAGTACGACTTGTCGCTTGACAAGTCAGACATCTTTTATTTGCCGCACCACTCAGTCTTTAAAGGTTCCAGCATAACTACCAAGTTGCGAGTTGTGTTCGACGGCTCCGCTAAGACGACAAATAATTTGTCCTTGAACGATACACTGATGGTCGGTCCCACGGTCCAGCAGGATCTGTTTTCTATTATGGCTCGATTCCGAACTCACCGATACGTCCTCATTGCAGACATTGAAAAGATGTATCGGCAAATTTTAGTTAATCCTAAGGATTCCAATTTGCAGCGTATTGTTTGGCGCGACGCTCCGCAATAGGAACTCCAACATTACGCCTTGAGGACAGTCACGTATGGGACTACTAGTGCCTCATTTCTTGCTACAAGATGTCTGGCTCAAATAGCCCAAGAAAATGAAACCCAATACCCTATAGCTTGCTCAGCCATAGCCAATGATTTTTATGTGGACGATCTCATGACGGGCTCAGATAACCCGAACGTTCTATCAAATATATTGGAACTTACAGTCTGCGGCTTTCCAGAAACAGCGTCTTTATAAATTTACATGTTTCGGGACCCTTGTCCCATCATCAGAATTTAAAAGTAATTGTGTATCATTTAAATATGATACACTTGTCAAACACTTAAAATATTAAAATCCAATATAAAATACTTAATATAACATAATAATATAATATTTAATATTTACAGCGAGTACGAAGGTTACCGATGTACATCGTATGAAAACCGACCGCGCACTAATTTATGTCTCGCTCCCACCACGACAGTAGCGCAAGGCAGTGTTGTACAATACATTTGATTTGAAGACCAATTTATCATTTAAAACATGCCGCTTGGTACCAATATGATTGTGTGCTTTATAAATTTCGTATTCTTCAAGAGCGTTCAAATATCGCCCTTTCTTACATATGTGAAGGGGTTTCAAATTAGTTTTAAAATTAGTGTAGCTATGATTTTCGGAAATGAGGTGTTCTGCAAATTTTGACTTGACACTGTCCAAACTGTCAAAATGTGTAGGCGGCCTATGTTCTATAAATCTTTTTAAAAAACCACGTCCTGTCTGGCCCACATAAAAAGCGTCGCAATCGTCACATATCAATTTGTAAACACCAGTTTTGTGTTCAAGGCTGGTGGTTCTGCGGACACGAAGATTATTCATAATACTATTAGTGGTCTTATAAGTGACCTTGATATTACTGGTTTTACCAAAAATTGACCCAAAGATCTGTGGCATAAGGTATGTGTACGGTGTTGCAATATATTTGCGTGTTGTATTTTCGCGTGTTTTACGTCCGATAATGTTGCTATGTCCTTTCTTATGTTTTCGAAGGATGTTATTCACCATATTGACATCATAACCATTAGCGACAGCAATGTGTTTAATGGTGTCTAACTCCTCACGGTATTCTTTATCACCGAGGGGCAAAGATAAAAGTCTATAAATCATACTGTGGAAGGCAGCTAATTTTTGTGATAAAGGATGAAACGACTTAGCATGTATTACAATGTCAGTCGTTGAGGGTTTTCTATATATGTCAAATTGCAACTTTTTATTATTATTGTCCTTAGCAACAGTCAAATCTAGAAAATACAGTTTACCATTTTCTTCACTTTCAAGCGTGAACCGCATTTTGTTATTGATATTATTCAAATGATTATGTAAATTATCAATTTGTCTTTGTGTACCTTTGTATATTAAAAAGGTATCATCAACATACCTGCCGTAAAATATTATGTTACTCCTGTGTTTGTTATTAGTAAGAATGAATGAAGTTTCGAAATTATTTAGGTATATATCTGCAAAAAGACCTGAAAGTGGAGAACCCATTGCTAACCCATTTTGTTGTCTGAAAAATTGATTATTGTGGGTAAAGTAATTTTGATCAAGAACTAACTCCAAAATGTGCATCAATTCATTTATATTATTAATATCCAATTTATTAGTATTAATAAGGTTAGTCCTAAGTATACGCAAGGTCTCCGCTACTGGTATATTCGTATACAAATCCACAATATCAAAGGAAATAAGTTTGTGGGTCGGTTCAACTATTAAATTTTTAACTTTATTCACAAAGTCAACGCCGGTATTTTAAAAAGATTTATAGAACATAGGCCGCCTACACATTTTCACAGTTTGGACAGCGTCAAGTCAAAATTTGCAGAACACCTCATTTCCGAAAATCATAACTACACTAATTTTAAAACTAATTTGAAACCCCTTCACATATGTAAGAAAAGGCGATATTTGAACGCTCATGAAGAATACGAAATTTATAAAGCACACAATCATATTGGTACCAAGCGGCATGTTTTAAATGATAAATTGGTCTTCAAATCAAATGTATTGTACAACACTGCCTTGCGCTACTGTCGTGGTGGGAGCGAGACATAAATTAGTGCGCGGTCGGTTTTCATACGATGTACATCGGTAACCTTCGTACTCGCTGTAAATATTAAATATTATATTATTATGTTATATTAAGTATTTTATATTGGATTTTAATATTTTAAGTGTTTGACAAGTGTATCATATTTAAATGATACACAATTACTTTTAAATTCTGATGATGGGACAAGCGTCCCGAAACATGTAAATTTATAAAGACGCTGTTTCTGGAAAGCCGCAGACGGTAAGTTCCAATATATTTGATTGAAAAACACGTGGCTTGGTACTAAACATTGGGGATTTATTCCTTTTAAACATGAATACTGCAAGTCGTGCAAACTTAGTACGAAAATTTCAAAAGATTAAAGTCCAATTACACAAAACTATTTTACACATTAAGTTCAACAAATCGTGTTTGGAGAACAAGGTTATACCGAAGTATGCTATTATTAGACTTAAAGGTTCATCTATTGCTGAAGCAAAAACCAAAAAATACGCAGAAATTTATAGAGTTAAAGAAGAAATTAAATCTCTATACATTAAAAAGTCAAACTTAAATTATACATTATACAAGTTACATTTACAATTATTAGATAACACGCATCCAGCCGTACTGAATCATTATCTGTATTTTATAAACAATGACGTCAGGGGAATAGTTTATCAAATGCGTATAAAACAATCAGATAAACTACAAAGGTTGTTGAATGATCAGTTACCGACATCCAACAATATCAAATGTAAACACAAATTGCATACGCGGTTACAAAATTTAACGTCCCTTGTTTTAAATACTGATGAAACTGATTTATTGAGTAAAGGTTTGAATTATAATCTTCCTGTACACAAATCGAGTCTTGATCGCAAGCAAATTATTGCAGAAATTATCAATGCAGAGACTGTTGTTAAGGCAATGGTTGATCAGAAGGATCAAGACCAGACACGTTTCTTAATAAACGAAAAATTTAATAAAATCATTAAAAATCGGTATAATAATGTTCATTCCTCTATTCCTTTAACAAATAATAATTATAATAAAGAACGGAAAATTTTAATAGGATTAAAACAAAAATTATCTGACAATAAAGCTCTTGTCACTAAAGCTGACAAAGGCAATACTGTGGTTACTATGGACAGTGAAGATTATAACAATAAAATACAAAATTTCATTATTAACAACAGCGTTGATTTACTAAATTCGGACCCAACAGAAAATTATGTAAAACAATAAAATCAATGTATAAACAGATGCACCCATTTGTTTGATGAACAAACAAGAAGATCTTTAAAACCAATAAATTCAAAAGCACCCGTTTTAACAGGATTACCCAAACTCCACAAGGATGCTATCCCCTTGAGACCGTTAGTAAATTTCACCACTGCTCCGGGGTATAAAACAGCTAAAAAGTTAGTCACCATAATAAAACACAATATACATATAATTAATGATCATAGTCTGATTAATGGCGTTGACTTTGTGAATAAAGTTAAAAATTTAATAGTTGAACCGACCCACAAACTTATTTCCTTTGATATTGTGGATTTGTATACGAATATACCAGTAGCGGAGACCTTGCGTATACTTAGGACTAACCTTATTAATACTAATAAATTGGATATTAATAATATAAATGAATTGATGCACATTTTGGAGTTAGTTCTTGATCAAAATTACTTTACCCACAATAATCAATTTTTCAGACAACAAAATGGGTTAGCAATGGGTTCTCCACTTTCAGGTCTTTTTGCAGATATATACCTAAATAATTTCGAAACTTCATTCATTCTTACTAATAACAAACACAGGAGTAACATAATATTTTACGGCAGGTATGTTGATGATACCTTTTTAATATACAAAGGTACACAAAGACAAATTGATAATTTACATAATCATTTGAATAATATCAATAACAAAATGCGGTTCACGCTTGAAAGTGAAGAAAATGGTAAACTGTATTTTCTAGATTTGACTGTTGCTAAGGACAATAATAATAAAAAGTTGCAATTTGACATATATAGAAAACCCTCAACGACTGACATTGTAATACATGCTAAGTCGTTTCATCCTTTATCACAAAAATTAGCTGCCTTCCACAGTATGATTTATAGACTTTTATCTTTGCCCCTCGGTGATAAAGAATACCGTGAGGAGTTAGACACCATTAAACACATTGCTGTCGCTAATGGTTATGATGTCAATATGGTGAATAACATCCTTCGAAAACATAAGAAAGGACATAGCAACATTATCGGACGTAAAACACGCGAAAATACAACACGCAAATATATTGCAACACCGTACACATACCTTATGCCACAGATCTTTGGGTCAATTTTTGGTAAAACCAGTAATATCAAGGTCACTTATAAGACCACTAATAGTATTATGAATAATCTTCGTGTCCGCAGAACCACCAGCCTTGAACACAAAACTGGTGTTTACAAATTGATATGTGACGATTGCGACGCTTTTTATGTGGGCCAGACAGGACGTGGTTTTTTAAAAAGATTTATAGAACATAGGCCGCCTACACATTTTGACAGTTTGGACAGTGTCAAGTCAAAATTTGCAGAACACCTCATTTCCGAAAATCATAGCTACACTAATTTTAAAACTAATTTGAAACCCCTTCACATATGTAAGAAAGGGCGATATTTGAACGCTCTTGAAGAATACGAAATTTATAAAGCACACAATCATATTGGTACCAAGCGGCATGTTTTAAATGATAAATTGGTCTTCAAATCAAATGTATTGTACAACACTGCCTTGCGCTACTGTCGTGGTGGGAGCGAGACATAAATTAGTGCGCGGTCGGTTTTCATACGATGTACATCGGTAACCTTCGTACTCGCTGTAAATATTAAATATTATATTATTATGTTATATTAAGTATTTTATATTGGATTTTAATATTTTAAGTGTTTGACAAGTGTATCATATTTAAATGATACACAATTACTTTTAAATTCTGATGATGGGACAAGGGTCCCGAAACATGTAAATTTATAAAGATGCTGTTTCTGGAAAGCCGCAGACGGTAAGTTCCAATATATTTGATTGAACAACACGTGGCTTGGTACTAAACATTGGGGATTTATTCCTTTTAAACATAAACCGAACGTTCTATCTAAAATGAAGTCTGACATCATAAATTTACAAAGCCGATATGGTTTTAAATTACATAAATGGTTTTCTAATGACCAGACCATCATAGCCTCTCGCGCTCACGTCTCCCATGACTTTAGCAAAAACCAAAATGTGCGCACATTGGGCATTCAATGGAACGTCAACGAAGACAGTTTTTTATATAACGTTCAGAGGAATGTCAACGTGGCGGTGGTCAACAAGAGAAGTGTGCTATCGGTCATCGCAGGAATTTACGACCCTTTGGGCCTCATTGGCCCTATTACATTTTGGTGCAAGCATTTTGTACAACGATTGTGGTTAGCGGGTACAAGTTGGGACGAACCCTTATCAGGTTCATTGTCTGATCAATGGTTAGAGCTCTATTCTCAATTGGTGTCAGACACTCATTTTAAAATTTCGAGGTCCGTCAAGAGTCTAAACAATTACCGAATCATTTCATTCCAGCTTCATGGATTCGCCGACGCGACAGCTAAAGGTTACGCGTGCTGTATCTATGTGCGTACGGTCTATTCAAACGACGCCATATCGTAAAACCTGTTATGTTCCAAATCTAGAGTTGCTCCATTGAAGCAGATAACGTTACCCAGGCTTGAACTTTGCGCTTGCCTATTGGTGGCTCAGTTAGCTTCCAAGGTAATAGACGCTGTCAACTACAAATTCGACGAATTATATTTCTACTCGGACTCGATGATAGCCTTACATTGGATCCATCAGCAATCCTCCCGATGGAAGGTGTTTGTCGCCAACCGTGTCGCTGAAATACAGCGTCTCACTACCCGGGGAACTTGGCACCATGTATCATCACTGGACAACCCTGCCGATATTTTATCGCGCGGTTGCCTCCCTCGCATTTTACACAGCCACCCACAATGGTGGCATGGTCCGTCCTGGTTGTCCCATGAGTCATCATCATGGCCCATCAGTGCCTTCGATACTCATTCTCCCTGCACTTATCCCGATCTGGAACAGGAACGACGCACGCAGGCCCAAACTTCACTAATTGTCGTTTCATCCACATCCAATTATGTTGAAAATTACTCATCCCTATCAAGACTTATTCGCGTTTTCTCATATTGCCGCAGGTTTATTCGGAAATCTAGGCTCCCCGTTGCTGAAAGGGACACTTCCTTTTTGTCAGCCCAGGAGTTGCATAATACACTTTTGGTTTTTATTCGCCAGTCTCAGCAATTGCACTTCGGCATTGTGGTTAAGGAACTTGAGGCACATCGCTGCATCCCCAACAGCAGTAAAATTCTCTCACTCAACCCCTTTCTTGATGAGACAGGCATATTGAGAGTAGGTGGACGTCTGCAGCACTCCCAGCTCAGCTACGCGAGCAAACATCAAATAATTCTAAACCCGCATTCTCATCTCAGCAAGTTAATCATATAAATCGAACATCTTCGTTTATTGCACTCTGGTGTACAATTAACCCAGTTTTCTCTGAGGCAGAAATATTGGGTCGTTAATGATAAATCCTATATACGCTCGGTAATACATAAATGCATCACTTGTTTCCGATACCGTGCTAGGGGCGCAAACCATGTATTGGGACAATTACCCCCTTCTAGGGTCACGCCTGCTAAGCCATTTTCCCAATGTGCTGTTGACTATGCCGGGCCCGTATTTGTGCGTCATGGCGGGCAGCGCTCAAAATCGACGTCAAAAGCGTTTATTGCTTTATTTATATGCATGAGCACTAAGGCCATTCATTTGGAACTTGTATCAGATCTTACCTCAGACGCCTTCATAGCGGCCTTAAAGCGGTTCATCGCGCGTAGAGGTATCCCCACTCAGATATTCTCCGACAACGGTACGAATTTTCGTTGTGCTAGCAGCACATTACACGAATTGTACAGACTTTTGAAATCTAAGGGATTTGAGCAAACAACTCAGGAGCTCATCAGCTCCCAGGGCATCAAGTGGTCCTTTATTCCACCCTCAGCCCCTCATTTCGGTGGTCTGTGGGAAAGCGAGGTAAAAAGTGTCAAATTTCATTTGCGTCGCGTGATTGGCTGTACCGTTCTGAATTTCGAGGAGTATTCTACCATTCTAACTCAAATAGAGTCTTGCCTTAACTCACGCCCTTTATTCGCTATATCCAATGATTTTAGGGACCCAGAACCCGTTAACTCCCGCTCATTTCCTAGTCGGTTCTCCACTTACGGCACTCCCGGAGCCCGACTATACCCAAGGCAGTATTAGTCGTTTGGGCAGATGGCAGCTGCTCCAAAGATTCACACAATCCATCTGGAAACGATGGTCAAAAGATTACTTGCACCAATTGCAACAGCGCAACAAATGGAGCACCATGTCAAGGAATTTGACTGTTGGACAGCTCGTCCTCATTCTAGATGATAATTCCCCCTCCCCTTCAATGGAAGCGCGGGGTAATCACAAATGTTTATGCGGGTCAGGACTCAATAGTGCGCGTTGCTGAAGTTCGCACCGCACAGGGTATCCTACGTCGACCCATCCATAAATTATGCCCCCTACCGGTGGCATCAGACTAGTCGCATGAGCATCATACGACACGTATCAGGAATGTGAACTTTGTCGCATTGCCTTGTATCACTCCCGGGACATTCCCGGGGCGATCATACAATCCAATTTTATTATTATTGTAATTATTATTATTATTATCGTGTAGCTATTATTGCAATAGTTACTACGCCATCATTGTATCAATTATTATGTCTTTGTTATTGTACTATTCTATGATTATGTATTTTTAAACTTTTTTTGGGAATTATTATTGTAATCTTATTGTATCAATTATTATGTATTTGTCATTGTATTATCCAATGGTTATGTATTGTTGAATTTATCAGGGGATTGTTGTTTCAATATCATGCATGCAAATTATTATATCTTTTTATTGTATTATTGCTTGTTACTTACTATGGAATTCTTTGTGATCATTATTCGGTTATTATGTGAGACAAATTAATGTGTCTACCTGATTATTGTATTATTGTGCATCATGCCATGTTATTATGTGTTGTGTAATTTCATTGTCAGTTTTCTATGACTATATAATTCGAATCATTATGTTTTTTGTAATTATCACATGAATTTGTTATGTTAACCACATTGTTACTATTAATTGTCCAGGTGTCGTTGCTCTGTGTTGGACATGTCAATTGTTATGTTGTTGTTTTATTAGCATGTAAATTCAATTACTATGTATTATTAACCTTAAGGCACAAATTACAAAATCGCTCCGATTTTGTGCGGGCAGTATGTTCAAACTTTGAACTTTGTAAACTCTGTAATCTGAATACCGCACTGCGCCACGTGCAGATGACGTCACGTTTTTCTTATCTACTGTCTACAGCCGGCTCACAGCTGGGCTGCCTGTAGCGAAATTTAAGTTAGTTATTCGCAATACTCCGAGCTGATCACTCGTAACATTTTCCAGCCGCGGCTACTGGCTTTCATTATTTAATTATTTAGTATGTGCAACATGCACTGTTTATACTTGGGCGATTCCTGCCTTATTTATTATGTCTTTCGACTTTTATTTCTAATTAATTTAACGGGCATCATGCCGAGTCAACTTCTGCACGTGTCAGCAATCGCACCAAATTTCATGAAAAACATACAGTCCACTTCAAATTTCTTTCGAACCAGCCCTCTCCAATTAGCGTTCTAGGAATAACTCAAGAACTTCCAAGACGCAACAAATATATTAGGATAAATGATACTAATGTTAAAAAAAAACAGTTATAACGAAATGTTTACATTTTAAAAGTGAAAAATTGGATACTAAATGTACTACATTAGCAGAACAAGAGTTAGCCGTTTATTGACTGTAGAGTTTTACGAATTCTCCAACTAAGAAAGACTAAGTTTGATTTCTTTTAAAAATATTGTTAAATTTATTGTATTATTATGACAAGTTGTATCGCATACGTTATTCACCATAATAATCTACACTCAGACTAAACGCCTCTATTAAAAACTGTTTTATTAAAAAATGATAAAAATCTGTTTACAAAATGTGTTAAATTTATTTTAATGCTTTTTCTTTTAAGTGCAGTTCATATGGCTGTTAACCAGATGTCTCCAGTATGTTTGTATATTTAATAGGGGTTTAAAATGCTTAACAATAAAAAATGAACGAAAAAGAAAACTGTGACACACAAAAATTAAGGAAGTGGTCCAGTTCCATTCATGTCACCTATCGAGAAGAGTAAGTACTTCATTCCTAAAGTTTATTTATGAATTCCTGAATTAGAATGTCTAGTGATCAGTCTATCTTTTAATCTCCGTTTTCATATTTACTGCTGCTAGCGGTCGCGTTGTCAGGCGAAATTCTGCAATTAGGGAGCAAAATGACTGAAACTCTAAGCATAAGGGAGACGTTCCAAGCCTCTGCTTATAACACCCCCCTCCCCATAGCGCTAGAGGTCTATTGTTCTGAACGCTGACGATGTTCTGGCCTGTATCATTGGGTTTGAGACATGCAGCTCTAACCTTCCACGGGTTCTGGAATATCAAATACATAGGATTTAACAGAAGAGAGTAACGTCCAACTCCACTACTCAAAGCGGACTCAGAGTCGACACTTCACTGCCGAAAGTACAGCCCAACCTCGAGTCCAAACCAATACATGAACACGAGCCAGACTCGGGTCCACCGCCGATGCCGCAGGGGCGCAAGCAGGGTGTACCCTGTTTGCGGGGCCCTTCGTCCCCAAGGAGTTAATTTAGAGAGGCCAAGGAATACCCTGACCTCCTCCCATTAACTACGGGTCAGCTCCACCATTCTGAGAGCAACGTTACAACATCAGACTGAGTTTAGCGCACAAGAAGACCAGCGTCGCCCTCGACGTGCAACAATGATGAAGACGCAATTCACTGCAACTGCGAACAGGAAGGAAAAACAGGAAGAAGAAGTCCAAGATACACAGCAAGAAGAACACAGACAGAAGACAACCGATCTGACTGGGACCCGAATCAGTCTGCAATGGTCCAGCTGATAGCCCCCCCCCCCTAAGCATTGTGCGGCAGCGACGAGCCACCGTGCGGTCGGCCACGTGGACAAGACGGGAACCCTCCGACTTTTGCCCGCAGCCCTGGTCAAAGCGCGCAAGATGATGATCGGTCCTTGTTAGAGCCGACATCGGCCACAAGGTGCGGACCTTCAGCTGCACGATTTCTCCTCAGGAGCCTGAATCCCTTACCATGGAGACCTCGGCCTCCGCTGATTGGGTGGTAATAGGACACGGCGGGAAGCCAATGAGGTCTCCCTCCAATGCTTCGCTGCATTCGATTGCGGGTTCGGTAGAATCGTAAGTCTCCCCTGGGGTTGCACCGAGTCACACCTCCGAAGGTCGGGTTCCGTCGATAATCATGACGAATATAAGCAATGTTATCTCATTTTCTCGCCGTCTCCATAAGGCCGTCGCACTGGCAGAGAACGTATCGGTCAAGCTCTAACTGAACGAGAGTGTACGCGTGACTTGCTGCAGCGCGTCGGAACATTTCGGATTAGTCAAGTGGCTGGAACAAGAAAAGTTCCAGTTCCATACTTACTCTCTGAATCGAGTAAAGGTCTATGAACCTCATTTTCGAGATCTGTATATCCTGTCGGATCCGCAGACCGTCCTTGACAAAATGCTCGATGAGGGCTAAAAAGTTGTGGCGTCTCCTGGCTGTACACAACCTTTGGCGCTCGTAAGCCACTCCCCCTGATCAGGCTCCTTGTGAAAAAGGGCGAATCCACCCTGGCCCTCTTAGAGTTGAAAGGAGTGTTCGGGCTCTGCGTTAGCGTGGAGCCCTGCCATCATACCGGCTGCGTTTCTCAAAGCCACCGATGTCAGAGATTTGGCCACAGCAGCTTTCCTTGTCGGATCGCGCAGGTCTGCGTTAGATGTGGCTGCGATCATTTAACGCAGGCCTGCAATTTTCCTGGCAACCACAGGTTTTACATAAGGGCTTCATGAGGCCAACAATAGGGGCTGTCCAATCAACAAGGAAAAATTGAAGCCTAGACAACCGCCTACACGGGTAAAACCTGCCACTGGACCCAAGCCTGCTCAAGCAAACACCGGCTCCAGAACGAGCCCTTAAGACCTCTAGCCGACGCGACTATGCAGTTGGAACCAAGCGCTCACCCCCAGTACCACACAAAGACCTCATCGCCGTCACTTTGTTCTTTTCAAGCTACGACTTGCAAAATGTAGCAAGCGGGTTAATTCGTGAGTGCCTGGCCACCGCCTCTTCCCAACATTAATGCCTCATTATGGTGAAAGCCTGCCGTGTTATCGGTCTGTTATGAACAACGGACAAACACGGCAATCCCTCAAGCGAGACTTCGAAATCATGGTGTGGAACGCCAACGGTCTCGCCTCCCGGCATTCTGAGTTCTTAGAGTTCATTGACCGCCTCAAGTCCGATGCACTTCTTCTTGGTAAAACGCACTTGACCCGTACAGAGAAGATTATACTGAACAATAAATAAAGAAGTTATATAATAAGTAAATAAATGCAAAGTAAATCATTTATTTAACAAAATAATTAAGAACACACAATTAAATAAATAAATAAATGGTAAACAAGGAAATAATAATTCTGTATAATAATTTCTGCGAAGAGCGACTTTACCTCACTGTGTATTGTTGGTCTGGCATTAGATATATCTACTTTATATTTTACTTGAACACGATATTTTAAGAGCACAACGGAGAAAATGCAATGTACCTCTTGAAAGAACTGTCGTCGTCTTGTTGAATTATTCAAGTGGTCGTCACGGTGAAGTATGGAAATTTGTGTTGTGTAAAGCTCAGATTGTAAAACACCCATAGGAGTTAGTTTAAATAAAAATTGAACTTTCTTAGCATTTGCTTGAACCATACTATATTTGCTTGAACATGTACTCAAAACAATATTACAAAATATCCTAACCCAAACATATTCAAGTAGAACGTTTAACGTTTAATAAGCATAAAATGTAACATAAAAATTTTAATTTTCTCTATTGACTATGAAAAAGTGTACATGTTTAATATTCAGTGTTGTATTGCTATAACTGCTATTGTAAATGTCAATTTAACATGCTGGCTACATTATGGAACCTCTGTAAATCAGTAAGGGGAAGCAAAATACTGCTGTTGTGTACGAACACAGTGGTAGGTCTAAGTTTATAGAGATTTCCTATACACACATGGCATCTCTTCCTCAGGCACAAAATGACTATTTCGTACATAATCAGCTTCATAAAATATCTTTTGTAATTCCTTAATACGAACAACATTATTCAATCTCTTCTGTAAAAGTTTATTTAGTTAATACTTATTATAAGTGTGAGAAGAGATATTTTGATACACTTACAGAATGCTAAAGGGTTTTTTCATTTTGACAAAAACAATATTTAACAATATTTTTTGACAACAATGTTTAACAAAACTTAAAAAAAAAACAGTAATCTAAGGGTCCATTGATGTCTCCATTTTAAATCGTGTTACTGACTTATTTTTATATAGTGTATATATGTTAAAAATATACGTTTACATATAGCCTATATTTAAATTACGTATATTGCCTTTGTGTACATTAACGTTTGTTTTATAATAATTTAAAGATTTTATAGCTTTGGGGTACTTTTAATAGTGTTTTTAATAGTTTTTAGAAGACAACCTTAGCCTAATACTTTTTCATACGGTTTATAAAACTCTTTATAACTGTTTCTTTTTTTTTTACAAAGGCTGACAGAGATTCTAGAAAGTCTTAGCACAAGTTGTGGTGGTCGTGCGAGACGAAGGGCTTGTACGTCGCCCGCTTGTATGCCGCGTTCCAAGATCCCGCCAACTATAATTCCCTTATAATAAGGGGCTATAATTCCTTAGAGTATTGGATGTGGCCTACTACCTGCCGTGAGTGCTTAATATGGTCTAATTGAATGTTCGCAGTGGCCGGGTCTAAGATTAACCTGGTACAGATGGGTAGAGACCGAGGCGCTAATTAGGTGTTTCCCTTCAAAGCAGGCTCAGTGGCGGTAGACCTTTCTGAAAAGCGTCCGTATGGTGATGTTCAGGGAACGGACACGCAGGGGTCTCGGATGATGCTATTAGAAGTTTGGTAGTGGGCTTTGCACGCCCAGCGCAAACCTCGGTCTAGGAGAGACTGAAGCTTATGCTTATGGTTTTGGCTAAGTAGCTCCATACAGGGATCGCGTAGGTAACCATCGGCGCCACATAAGTGGTGACAATGAGTTTGTCTAGGCGGCGGGTCATAGAATTGCTGCATAGTAAGGACGGAGCTTATATAGACGCTGGGCAGTTTTGCGGGCTACTTGCTGAGACTGTGTCCATCAGGTGAGACGACGATCCAGGGGAAGCACGAGGTACTTGACACCAGGGAGAAAGCCGTGAAAATAGCTTTTTATAACATTATAGTTACTGAATAACATGTACGTGCTTAAACCATATACATGTAGCAAATTTGGAATAATAAGAGACTTTGAGATAAGCAGGCGAACGGAAGTTGACGTTGACATACTTGAAATCATAAACTCTATGAGCTTTGCAAAAACTTAACAAGCTCAATAAATATTGGCCGACACGTGTCATTAAAACTATAAGTTGCAAAAAGGAAAGGAAAAGAATCGCAATAACATTATAAAAGACACACGCGCACAGACACACACACTCACACACATCAGGTATACACGTTACAATATCACATATAACGAGTTGAGTATGCTTAGATGTCGTTATGTTAAAATAAAGAATCAAACTCCTATTCTCTCTTGTCTCAAATTCCACAAAATTTATTGATACTTTCTCTTTGACATATATTTAAATGTATTAACATTCAATGTCCCTTTCTTCAGTTGTAGCTCTCTTAGGTTTGATAACATGATAACTCTTTTTCTCAGGGTTAATATAAAAATTAAAGTCTATGTACCGTCCAAGTCATACATATAATATAAAACATAATACTTATAAATAATGTTCAGTAATTTGGTGTTGTGTATGTATGTTGAGTCATGGGTCCTTTGGATCATACAAAAGAAACGACTTAAACAGGAACTATTAATAATAATAATTATATTGTACAAGAAAATTCATAATTATAATGTTTATATTGTTTTTGTTATAGTGTTTCACTGTTCTTGCTCTTTAAATGGAGTAATGTTTGTTCAAGTGTTTGTCTTAACATGATGGAACAATCTCATCAAATGTGTAGTTTCATTTACAGATTATTGATTGATATTTATCTTCTGGTCTTCAAGTTTTCAGTGTATTCCATTAAAACATTAGTCTCCTCGGTATTTCTACAGTTTTTCCTATTAATTCCTTTTATATCATTAATTATTTTGTAAAAATGACCAGAATTAAATTAATGTGTTCTCGCTTCTTTTAGAATATTCTTCAACAATCCAATTTCTTTTTACAAAATACCGATTCATTCAGCACAGCTCTTGGATAAATTATATTTATGGGTCACAGGTTCGGTTTCATATTTTATAATTAACCTGATTCCGTTGAATCTTATTTTTTCTTCGTCACTAATGTATATTATTAGTTTGTAACGTAATATTTCACTATTATTAATCATTATACACCTTTTTATATTAACTATATAGTTGTTTATATAATTTATATGTTTTATTCACAGTGTATATTGTAAGTAGGTTCATTTCCTATTCACTTTCATTCTACACTGTTTTATACGTTTATCACTGTTCTTTTCACTATTTTATATTATTAAACCACTTAAATTTCATAATTATAGCTTAATACTATTCTATTAGTAAATTTTTATGTCACTTATATTTTGTAGTTCTGACACAAAATAACTACTTGAGGTTGGCAGACCTCCCTCTAGTTTAATAGTCTAATGCTATAACCAATGTCTTTTCACTTACTTACTAGGTTTAATATTTATACACTATACTTATGTTTCCTAATAACTATTTACATTTTATTATTCTTTGATCTTCTCTTCTGGGTATAATGGTCATCGTCAGTTATTGACTTGTCATTATAATTAAATTATTTAATTCCTAAATTTTCATTCCCTATTTTCCAAGTATTTATTTATTATAATATTTCCCTTTTGTTTTGTATTACCTTTTACTCCTTGATATTATTATTTATCTTTAAATATTATATTTTGTTTCCTTTCTTTCTTTGTTAAGTTAATTTTGAACTTCTTCGTATTTTATTTCTAAAAAGAAAACGTTTAGCCATAATTCACAACGTATTTGGATGGTTTAATTGTCTTTATTCTGAGGTGTAATCTTGTTATATTACAACGTTCTAGACTGATCAGAATAAACTGACAGAGAGTAAAAGTGATACGCCTGCATACTGTAAGTCAAATGTATGATGTTTGCACCTGACTAAATTATTTCAAAACGGAATACCTAGTAGCAGGAAACGTATGGAAAAACGTAAAACATCTTGATGCTAAGACTTAGATACACAGAAAATTTAAAATATCTAGGTATAAAACTAGGTATAAAAGACAAATAATAGTGATAATCTCTTTGACAAAAGAAAGTTGACATAATACGTTACAAAAACTGCTCCTACACGTGAGTATAACTTGAAATGACAAAAATGAGGCCTTAAAGATTGTTGAGAGTATCAGGGGGATGTGGAAACCACTTCAGTAATAGGATGAATAGGAAGAACATAAGAATAGCTGGAAGGAACAAGTAGAAAAGAAGGCTACTGAAGGAAAATTCAATATCCTTCGGCGTATGGACCGCGAGACAGGAAAATCGATGGTGAGCTTTTGTAAAGGTAGGAGTGGCAGATATTCAGCATAATACTAAAAGAGGGAGAAAACACACTCACAATACTAGTGCAGTTCGTATTCTTGATGCTTTAATTGGTTAATTACATAATATTTCGTGTCACAATGTATATCCGTATTGATATGTTTTGTCATCGTAGTTTCCACCCACTTTACGTACGGCATTGTCAGCTGTTATCTTTTAAATTGGTAGGTACATTTCTTTTTGGTACGAGTCATTCCTCTCTAGTCCTATATGTTTACTGTTAAAAATTATGTACGTATTTTTTTTGTATTAACTTGAATTTTGTTTTACATTTTGCAAGGTAACATGTTGGAATTTGACTGCACTTACAGAAATAACATTTTCTTAGGTGAATTAATACATTTATTGTTTTTTTATTATCACACATTACAGTTCATATCTGATAATTATGCACTTAATAAATAAATAACTTTGATATGTTTTACAATTATCAATTAATAAGTAGAGCTTTCACTTGTTTTATATTTTACAAAATAGTTTTTTTATATATAATTCTACTTTCCTGGATTTGCTGAGTTGCAGAAGTCCGGACAATCTCGCGGGGCCTGCTCCTACACTTTCACACCGGCTCCTAAGCTGGGATGTCGGTCTCAGGGTTTCCTCGTGGGTGTTGTGTCCGTCCTAGTGGCTCCTGACTTAGTAGGCCTACTCGTTGGTAGTCATCGCTTGTTGACTATCTCGAACGCCGTGCCTGAATTCATTTTACAAATTCAGTCGCCCCGTCGACGATACACTCCGGCTTCCCAAGGACTGGCTGGAACTCGAATTTGCCACCTCAAACTTCAGAGTGAATTTGAGAGACTGTCTAAACACAACACTAACCAGTCCTTTTATAGGCCTACACCCATGACGTCATTTTTACATGTTAATACATTTTAGATTGTTCAAGACAATTGACCACGTGTTGTTGAACATGAAGTTCCGGTTTCTAAACCTTTCCACATGGCGTGTCTCCAACTGCAAGTGATTGCATAACTAATTACATTTTCAGTTGAATAAATGTTCTTAAAATTAACATTAAAATAATTAGTTATTAATAATTACTCCAATTTGGGCACTAATATAAATGATTTACAGTGTGTCTGTTAATTGGCTTAATGTTAATTTTATTATCTTCACGAACTCGTTACGCTCACAACACTTAATCATTGTACACTACAGTGTACTGCTGGTTTTTTATCATTTATAATCGTCTTAAACTACGTTACCACGCAATACTAACAATAACGTCTTATCACATTGGACAGGACATCAACCAAGGATCCTGTAAACACATCAACTATATACACATTGTAAATATGTCCCCATATATTCACACATAGTGTGAATGTTTGTCACATTGGAATTTATAAATGTATTTTAAATATGTGAGTATTTTATGCATTACTATAAATCATGGCTTGTGCATATATATGCATAAATATGGTTCATTTCCTCGTATTAATGGTTGAGATTTCATATCTTGTGTGCATGTGCGAATATACTATTAAATGAAAACCAATAGAAAAGAAAGAAATGTATTGGTAAGGAAAGTAGTATCATAGAAGTGAAATACACAAAAAAATAATAAAACAAATCACAAAAACAATCCGTCTCATTATTCGTTAGAAAACAAATACAAACACAAATACAAATAATAAAAACAAATAATTACAAAAAGAGAACGTCAACTACAATTTAAAAAAAAACATATAAAATCATACAACATTTTTGGAAAATAAACAAATCACCAGACAGCAACAAAAGGACACTAAACAATTGCGTTGACAAAATTGAATGTCAAGATTATCCCTCCACTGTGGGAGATAAAAAATTGCCTTTCCTGCAAGTTCCAATCTGTTATCTTCTTGAAGGAGGTAGAATCCCATTCGGTGACACGCGTTCAGTATACAACAAAATTGACGTCATAAAAGTAGATGGTCGTTTGTTTGAGACTATTTTTCATCCAAGAAGGTACAGAAGCATATTTTTCTTAAAAATGCTTTGAAACATATTCAAAACAAAACAAGAAAAAATTTTTACTTAGAAAATTTCTTGAAACAAAATATAGTGTCATATTTATTGAATATGTTTAGCAAACAATATTTTTATTTGCATTATTTACTTACCTTTTTATTAATTATGATTTGGATGTAACTTATATTTTTATTTATATTTAGTTTAGTCTAACGTATTGAATTTTTTCTATATTTATTATTTATGTATACAAATTTTCTACTGTACTCAGAAATTCCAATTTACGCTAGAAATTTACTTTTTTGCTTGGAAACGATTGTTTGTCTTTTCTATATTTTGAATAATTTGGTCGGGTAGCAAACTAAAGGTCTTTTATCCAAAATAGAAATATAGCGTTTATTGTGAAATTTTTTAAAGTTTAGGGTAACAACGGGCTGAAAATGTACTCAAGATTTTAAGAAAATTGTAATCGTGTTTGTAGCGGAGCAACTTTTGAAGAATTTTATTTAAAGTACAAACTCTATATTTTTAATAATTTTACAATTTTATTATAAATCTCAACTCTCCTTACAAATGTTTCATCGTCTTAAAAATTTTGTATCCAATGTTCACAAAAAACTGTATACATATATGTATTGTATGTATAGTTGTAAACTGTATGTATATGTATTGTACGTATAGATGTAAACTGTATGTATATGTATTGTACGTATAGATGTAAACTGTATAGATATATGTACTGTACGTATAGATATAAACTGTATGTATATGTATTGTACGTATAGATGTAAACTGTATAGATATATGTATTGTATGTATAGATGTAAACTGTATGTATATGTACTGTACGTATAGATGTAAACTGTATGCATATGTATTGTCACGTATAGATGTAAACTGCATGTATATGTATTGTCACGTATAGATGTAAACTGCATGTATATGTATTGTCACGTATAGATGTAAACTGTATGTATATGTGTTGTTACGACTGCCGCATGGATCGTCGTGTTGTAAAGTGGAAAGAGAATAACTCTCACTAATGGCCATCCAAAGTTTAATTTGCAGCATTGGCTCTTATGGGAGCTGTCGCGCTCTGTCTTACCCACGTGTTTCTCCTATACATCTCTCCTTTTCTGCCGTTGCGATGTTGCCATTCTAAATGTGAAGAACAAATTTTAAAGAGTTTTAATTTGACCGATGTTTGACATCATCTGTTGCTTTAGTCAGTTCTATTATAACACATGTAGTTTAACTAAATAATACTGTAAATTACTTTTCTTAAAGACAATACATTTGTTCGTGTTACTTCACTTATTGTTTATCATGTAATTGTCGAGAATAGCTAGTTTATACGGCTGAAATGTCAGATATTTGTCTCACGTATATACTTTGAAACCACAATTGGAAGAATGCACAATTGACCGACGTAGCCTTTTACAAGAAGAAGAAAAGAGTACTGAATAAAAATTGGTAAATAAAAAAAATCAGTAGAATAAGAATTGCTATGTTTGAATGTGTGTATCACACAACTGTATTCCAGACTTTAGCCAAATATTAAAGCCGTACCATCTACAAAGCGTACAGGCCCTTGAAAATGTTGACTATGAACAAAGACGGGAATTTTGTTTACTTTTGTACACAAAATTGCTATTGATCCGCACTTATTTAGTCCCTGACATATTCACTGATGAAGCAACTCTTACACAAATTATTAATGTCCATAATAATCATTACTGGGCAGAAAGAAACCCATCACACATGTGTTTTTAAATTTGTCAGAAGTTATTAATCCTAATTTCACTAAAAACCAAACCCTTACTTTGATATAAACTACTATTAGTAAAGTAGTTTTAAAAAATAGTAATAACTTTAAATAATTTTTCTTACACTGAAGGAACTGTAGTCCTAATTATAAAATTAGGAATAATTCTTAATTCATTAAATTATATTAATGTAAACATATGTGCCAAAATTTCATTAAGGTATCTCTTTCGCTTCTTGAGATATAGTTTTCTTTAAAAAGTACAAAATGGCGACCAGATGGAAAATAAAACGTTTCAGGACCTGTGTGTGTATACGAACTTTTTTTCTTCTACTGATGCAAAAAATTCGAATCTGTATAGTGAGGACACAATTTACTTTAACCTTGGCATGCGCGCGCGTGTGAGTAATTTTACTGTGTACATTTTATATTACTATTATATTAGTGTTATTTACTGTTATTGTGACATAATTTTATATTATGTCCCCATATTGTTTTAAGGAATATAATGTTTAGGACTTTTACAATTCACGATTATTGTTTTAGATAATTACTTTTCCTGTAGTACAAATGTTTTGTCCTTGCTCAGTTACCTGATATTTCATATTGATTGTCTACACCGCTTATTCATTAAATAATATAAACACACTTACAATTATAGGTAAAGTAACGCTCTATGGTAATTAATGTCATGTTATTTTCATACATAGAACTGAGTCATACTGCTTCACATAACTGTTAACACGTAAGTATTTATATCATAACTAAAACACTAATAAACACACTCCGTGTAGCAATAAACCGACGACGTTGTTCGGTGCGCCGAATGCCTATTGCCACGCACAAAACCCGAAAAAGTGTAGCTAATGCTGCAAATTAAATCTTGGACTGCCATTAGATAACGTCACTAATTACAAAGTTAATTCGAAATAAAAAAAGACACTCTAATACAAATTTTCAAGTTAAAGTTTGTCCAGACACAACAATAAATGGCATCGTATTACAGTGTCGGAATTAGTAACAAAATAATCACTTTCCACTACACCGCAACGGGCACTTCTGAAACGCACTACGCTGCCGGCTTTCGAGATTTATACCCTGCTGATATTCGAGATCTGTCACTTTCCAGATAAAGCAACAGAAAATAATTGCGTAGTTACAGCCTCTCGAAACTGTGTGTATATGCTAGAAACAGTGTCAAGGTCAGGGCAGAATGATATTACTACTACTCAAAAACATCTGTAGTATGAGTATAATCTCAGAAAACCTCGAACATGGTGTTTAATTTTTGGAACGTACCAGTTTTTCACGGTGTCTAGCTTATTGCGGTGTACTTACATCAACTACAGAGATCAAATATCCCAAAGATTGTAAAATATCCCAATATTATCCCCCAAAATTGTACTTTCTTCTGAAAAGGGAACACTACTTCAGGCTCAGTTTCAGTCCGGCATTGCGAATTTTGGTTACAATCTCCCTAAGGCAAATGATCTTTAAAAGTCTTTAATACAACTATGACGTCGTTTAAATAAACAAGACAAGTTTTATGAAAAACATGAGTCAGGCTAAAGAGGACTAGATCCATTAGTCTTTCAAACGCTGCTGGTTCATTACAGAGTCCAAATGGCATGAATTTGAACTGGAAAAGGCCACTTGAGGTCGACAAAGCTATCCTTTGATTATTCTGACGTATTTGTTGTAGTGAATTGCTTCTTCTTGCCCGATTCTCAAGATATTGTTTTTGAAGTCGACTACAAACCCATACGTTTTCATAATGTAAACACCAAGAATTGCTTCATCCACTATGTCTGCAGCGAGTAGTAACTGGCCATCAAACTCATGTCGATCCAGGCGTAGGTGTATCTCCATTTTGGAAATATATTTACAGGAATTTCAGTAGCTGTTCGCAACGTGCAAGAGTACCAAATTGTCTTGAGTTTTTTCACCAGATCAGGGCACATAATGGAAACTGTAACACCCGTGTCAACCGTAATTGAGGTCGGCCTATCAAGAGAACAAATCTGTTAGCTACCTACTAGGCTTGTATTGATTTTTTGAAGTGAGGAAATTTCGTGTTTTCTAGGAGTTCCGAAATTCCTCCAATCTAATTGTAGATGTCCAGGTTTCACATGCTGTATTTATAATATCATAGTCTTCGATCCATTCTTCCCTTGTACTGTGGTGCCGATCGTTGGTTGTTCCTCTTTCTCTTCATCGTCTGTATCGTCGCTACGTTTTAGTGTGTTCACTTTATAATTTGTCAAATATGAAGCTGACTCGGTGGGCTCAGACTGTAGGGCGTGTACAAGAGCATCAACACTATTCTGATAACTTCCCGTTCGTAACACTTTACTATCTCTGACAACATCAATAAATATCTGCATCGCAAACCGCATTCGAAAATCCTCTGGTGCTTCAGAATAGGACAGTCTAATTAGTCTGTCGATACTTGTTTAAAACATTTTTAAGATCTCCCTGGAACGCTGCCGCCTTGCTCTTATCTGAGTGCACTACACATCTCGTACATGTTTATCACCACAACATACCTCTAGAGCTTTTGTCAATTTTCCAAAGGTGTTCTGGTTATCAGGTAGAACATTCTGTAATAGGTCTGCGATGAGTCCTTTTGAAACGAGAACAAGTGAAATTACTTTCTCTTCCTCCGTTGAATGATTTGCACAAGCAGCAGCTTCCTCCCGAAACAACGGCAAATCGCAGAAGATACGTCACCCAGTGTATGCTTCTGTCAAATAAGGTCTTGATGTAAACTGGCCCAATTGCAGGAAAAGCAATTGTCTCTAACAATATTATCTTATTTTCTATATATGTTTTTTAGCGCTTTATACTTTTAACTCCTATTTTCTTTATTCTTTACTTTTAATTTGATTTTTCATATCTGGACCTGACTTTCCTACTGCAACGGATATTTTTATCGATATTGATTCTTCCGTACTTGACAGATTTTTCTACTTTAGATGATACTTCCTCTTTCCCACCTAGATCTCCGCGTAATTCAACCAAGCCGTCACGTCGTAGACCCAATTCTACAGTAGTATGCTCATGCAATTGTGTCTGCTCCTGTATTAGTGCTGTTATGTCTTTGTGTCTCCTGCTAACATTTCTCGTTCTGTCTTTTTCTGATTTGTTTTCTTCCCGCTTACATTACTGTCTTTATTGTTCCTCTGTTACGTAGTAGTAGGAGCGCTTGGAAAGCTTCAATCACCCAATTAGTAGGCCTATGCATGTTTGCAAGATAATTTACCACGTACACTACTCTTCTACGAAGTGTCCTCTGTTTCCACTATTAAACGTTGAACGTTCTATCCCACTTCTCACCATCCAGTTTGTCAACAGCTGAACAAATTGCACTGAACATATCTTGATGAACACATACTTCATAAAAAATAAGATATCTATGGACACACACACACACACACACACACACACACACACACACACACACACACACACACACACACACACACACACACACACACACACACACACACACACACACACACACACACACACACACACACACACACACACACATCATATTACACGCTAGGACTACATTACTTGTCACTTAGGCATTAAGGTTGTAAATGTAACTATACAGTAGTTTGTAATTTTTGGTGTTTATCGCATGATTGTCTGCTTAAAAATTGTTAGTTTTACTTAATAAATATAGTAGAGTAATGGGCAAATTCGTAACTTTTTTGACAAATAATAAATTATCTAATACTTAGATTTCCTAATAATAAATGCATTTCGTTTAAAATAGTGAGCGAGTTCTGTATCAGTGAGCTTACTAGCTTTCATTGTCGTCATCACAGATTAAATTATTCACTCCTGCCATAAACCTAAGTCTTTCTACACTAGGGTGTTAGGCTGCTGAGCTCAATTAGATTTCTTTTTCTACACTGTGTTGTTTTTTATTAGCTTGTTAGTTTCCTCCCATTCTTAAATACTTATTTTTTTGTACCGCTTCTTGCCACGACTTCCTTTATCAGTTACTGGTGAGTCTCCCTTCCTAAATTTTACTTTAATATAACACTTTTAATTATATATTTTACACCTTCGCTATTATTGATTTAAAAAATTTAACTGTCCTCTCAAGACGTCATTTTTAATTGTATCTTTCCTTGACTTCCTCCAGTTATACTTAAAGAATTTTATTTAATCAATTTTTTGCTCTTCATGATGTACTTTTTCATATTGGCCTTCGTATTAATACAAACACTTCAAGTATTGTTTCTCTGACAGTTATTTTTTTCGCCCAAAACGTTGTTTAAAACAATATTCCTACTATTCTATCTACGTTTTCCATTAGTTTTCCAGCCTTTGATTATCGACCTTAAGTACTTAAGACTCGTCACTTATTCACATTACTTACATGTACATTGTATGTTGCAGGCCTATACTTTATCACATGTTATAACATTACAGCTTTGTTTGTTGGTAAATTTATATTTAATTAACTATTTAATTTGTAACGGAAAATTTGACCTATTTATAATTTTAATAAATAAGATATGCTGAAAATAGAAATAAGGGTGTGTTTGAGAAAACAGAGAGGCATGTAGGCGTGAGAAAGCGAGGTGGCAATAAAGTGAAAATAGAATTACTTGCTAAAAGCTTGATAATGCATGTACTGTATGTTAAGGCACGATTTGGGACACTACCGTCATAAATTGTATTATGTTTCAGATAGTAAGGGTGTTTACCAAACGTTGTAAAACCTAAGTGCATATAACAATAGCTGGCGTGGGAAAGCGATCTTGTTGTGCGTGAGAGATAGAAAGAGACGCTACTTTCTGTAAACACGTGTGCGCGGAGAAACGTTGGGCGAATTAGAAAAGGCGTCATACGTTACGCGGGAAGTTTTAGTTAAGCGGATTGGTTGAATTCGTATTTAGCGGTAGTTTGGACCTATCGGAGCGTTTTGTTGTAGTTCGTAAGTAAGGGAAACTTGAGGCATGTATATATTGTGAACTTAGAGGAAATAAGGGCAGTCTTCTTAATATCGGCGGAATTACACTGAGACACTCGTGTACGTTGTTTTGCGTCAAATAATATAGATAGTTTAATAATTAACTGAAAGAATCAGTAAACTTCTCAGAAATAACAAAGTAAGGGAACACTATAATTATTAATATCGAAGTTGTAATAAACAATAATAAATAATAAATACATACGAAGTTCTGTTAATTCTTTACGTGGCGGTAATTCGCGGAAGGAGGCGTTGGAGTTTTAAAGAAAGTTGTGACGGTATAAATTAGTCGGGCCAAACGCGACGTGGAGTGAGTTAAATGCACTTAAGTTATATTTTGTCATCTTTGTGTCCAGTGTAATTATACAACATAGTAGAGGTATAATCCATATGTTAGTGTAGTGCACTTGTGATAAAGTGAATTGTGCAAGTTTAACCAGAATCAACACGGCGACGGCTGCTGACGAACCACCGATCTACAATAGCTTCAGGACCACGCACTTTGGAAGGATTTACGCAAGTAAAGAATAATGAACATTTAAATTCTATTTTTTGATAAATAAACATATGTTGTTATCAACATAGTGACTCAATCTGTCATAAAGGACTCACTGCTAGTTAATCATATTTAAATTTGTTCAATAAGTAAGTCAATTCATATAAGAAGATTTTAATTTTGTAATGTATAAATACAAATTGTCATTAAAGTGATTAACATACTTTAATTTGTGTTTATTATTACTGGCGCCCTGAGGTAAATCAAGAGTCGGTACACTAGAATAAGTACTATAAACTATTATAGAAATTATTATATATCATATTTGATAAAGATAGTTTGTGATCTTATTTTTCACATGCTCATAGGCCAACATAATTTTCAAATCAATAATTTTAACTCTTTTACAAAGGCCTAGCAAGAAGTGTATTACAAATTTTTTAGAATATCAAATTTTTTAGTAAACTAATGATAATGGAATCGAGTTGATTATAGGTCTATATTTTGGCAGAAAACAACGTAATGCCAAAACTAAATGTTCAGTCTTACTACATTTATTATTCATTTCAATTTATTGATATTTACATGAACCTGTTACGTGGTAGTACGGCACACGAACACCAATTTATATAACCCACTTTTAGTGGCAATTTAATGCTAATGTGCAAAGTTCCAACACGTGTTCAATCAGAAGAAATAAGAAAAAAATCCTGTAATTGAAAAAGCTAGTTAGGGTAGAGATTAAACAATTCCGTTTTGCCGACTTATAACGGCAGGTTTATCGACTTCGTAGAAATATATTCAACTTTTTTATAAGTATATGTTTACTTAACGGCAATATCTGCAGTAAAATTATATACACCTGTACAAATGTTGGATGCTAATATACAAATTAATTAACAAAGCCTGTAATTTAACTTTTTCGTATAACTCTGTGTGAAACAGACTAACTACAAACTCTGCTAAAAGGAGACTTGCTTTTTTGGAGACATATTTCTACAATTATTTCGTGAGCACGTTAATCACTTTTTATCAATATTCACCTCATGTAGGTTACTTAGCCGGCAGAATCAAACATAGAATGCACCACCATAAGTATCTGAAAAAGTATGCCGTTATTTCTGTAAGCTGCATGTTTTCTATAGAGAGGATTATTTACTAACTGCAACCTTTCACAGACGTCATGGAGACAGGAATTTTGATCACTCCTGTTTACTTAATGGCAGACAGTATTGTAGAATATATGATGATAAGCCCTAAATGTAGAAGACAATTTGAAAGAAACTGGTGTTACTGTAATAGTTTGGACAACAGTTTTTGTAAATTAAATATTTTATCTATAAAAATCTGCGTTGTAATGATTTTAATTAATTTCATAATATTTGTATTTATGTCACCTTGTTTCATGTTTGTTTTTTAATTATCTTTTAAGTTATTCTTTGTTCCTATCATAAGAGTTAATAAAAGCGTTCTATCCTAATAAATTTCTTATCGTATACTTTTTATACTTATAAACACGCTTCTCTTCTTGTAGCTAACAATTAAACATAGATATTAGTTCATGAAACAGACAAAAGCTAATGTCACCCATTCGTTTTAGTCTTACTTTTATGTTAGATATAATATAAAATTAAATTAAATTATATTGCGTAAAATATATAATTAAAGTAATAAACGTTTTTCCACTTTCTTAGTTACATTACATTAAATGTAATGTCATAAAATTTAAAATATGTGTGCTTCCTCTTTCATCAAATTTCTTAGGTCATGTTACCAACCAACATATGTTATAAAGACTCGGCAATAGTTTGCTAAACGATTAGCAATCTAATATTACTAAAATTTGGAATTCATGATTCTGTGTTAACAAAATACATTGACTTTGATAAATGGCTATGTAAGCTGTTACACGTGTTTCATTAATGCAAACTAAGAATTGGTATAAAAGAGTATGAAATGGGAACCTTTTTTATTAAGTATAAAATTTGTTTATAAGAACAAGACTTTAATAAACAAGTCTGACATCAGTACCACACACTTTAAGTTGATAATGTCTTAAGGAAGCTATTGGGGAAACATGCGTTTTGAAACAAATGGGCCATTGTCTATCTTTTATGTATGACATGACATAAAGTAGAATAAAATTATTAAATTAAAGTAGGCCTAATAAAAGTTTTATCACTTTCTTAGTGAATGTAATGACACAAAATTAAAAATATACGTACTTCCTCTTTTATCAAATTTCTTTGGTCAGATTACCAACCACCGTGTGTTGTAAAAACTTGCCAATAATTGCTAAACGTCCACGGTCGTATTATACGCTTCTAGCAAACCGCCAAAAAATGATGTAAATTTTTATTACAGTGTGGTTGTAACATTTTATATTATGAAATGACCTTAACAGCAATTTGATAACAACACATTATAATGTTCGTAAATCACATAGTTAAATATAAAGTTAAGAAAAATATTTCAAAAATGAGTTTAACTTAATAATAGAAAAGTAAACTTTAATTAAGTGTAAATATACAATTTCATATAATACAAATTTTTATTTCCTTTATTGACTGTTACAGTTACTAGCCTTTACCTTTTACATTTGTGTAGTATTACTAGCGTTTAAGATTCATTTTGAGTGACTGATCTACTTCAGGTGTTAGGGTAAGTGCATTATTAATTTCGGAGATACCAAAAATGGAAATAAAATATTGTGCTTGAATTTAATAATTAATAAAAACGTATCTACTGGTATATAAAACTAATAATTTATAAACGTAACTGCGTAAATATTCTATAAAAGACATATCCACTGGGTAGTTTTATTAATGTTTATAATTTTTTTATTCTGCTATAATAATTTGTTTCTGAATTTATGACAGAGAACGACAATCATTTTCAAATACTATAAACAAGGAAATATCACTACGTAATTATGACAACCTGTGACAGTAATCTCGTCAGTCATGTGCTGAAGTAATACAGCGACGGACTCGAACGCAATCTGAGCAGACTGTGGGGGACAAGACGACACGATAGCTTAAGCAGAGAGCACGTGTGCCTCGCGCATACGCATACGCAACACTGAGGTGCCCGTTTACCGCTACGTTACTAGAGTAATACAGCGACGGACTCGGACGCAATCTGAGCAGACTGTAGGGGACAAGACGACACGATAGCTTAAGCAGAGAGCACGTGTGCCTCGCGCATACGCATACGCAACACTGAGGTGCCCGTTTACCGCTACGTTACTAGAGTAATACAGTAATTTATTCTGGTTAATATTATTGTACAATAATCATATTGATTGACTCTTAGAAGCAACATAAAAACACTAAATAAAGAAGCTCTTATTATTCTCATAACTTCCGACAATAAATGTCTTTATTAAGTAGCATCTAAGCCCTGTATTGAACCAGATTTTTATAATATTAGTAACGATAATGCTTTACATCATTTATTTTAATTGAGAAAAATTGTATTCACTAAAAAGAACTAGCTTGATTTTTGCAGTCAAGAAAGGCCTAAAAGAAAATGTTAGGAATGTAACAAGTTATTCACAGTAGCCTCACAATTACACTAAGAACTTGTAACAGTTTGCACATACCAGTACGGTTCCTTTTTTTTGAGGAGTCGGGAGAAGTATACTGAAAAAAAATATAAATTAAAAATAAGGTATTGTAGGCGCCATGAAGATTTTACAAAGCTAAAACGATAAGAAAACATGAACATTTGTAAGTAAAAGAACTGTATTCAGATGCAAACGAAATTTGTTATTTCATGCATCTAAATGTTTTTGCCTTACAAATCTAACCGACGCTAGTAGATAAATTTTTACAGCAATATCGTCAAACAGTATCATCAGTAACAGTAAAGAAATCTAAAAAATCTGACGCAAAGGAAACCGGTTTTAATAAGCTACAAGAAGTAAGCTTCAAAAAACCAAAATTAACAGTGCCACTGAACGATTTAAATATAAGAATAGTAATGAGTACTATGCAATTAAATTTTCTTCAACTGTTATGCTTTAAAACTCAGTGTTATGCTCTCTCCCTATCAGTCGCAGCAGAGAGAGAAAGAAAAAGGGAAAGAAATAGAGAGAGAAAGAGAGAGAGAGAGAGAGAGAGAGAGAGAGAGAGAGAGAGAGAGAGAGAGAGAGAGAGAGAGAGACTTGCAATACAACTTGCGTCTCTTGTTCATCGACAAGCTGCGGGTATATTCCGGCTTCATGTAACGACAAGAAATTAATAGTATCGTCTGAATAAACTGTAAACTTTTTAACATCGGTTACCCAGAAAACTATTAAAAAATAATACGTATATCTATGTTAATTATAGAATATTTGTGTTTTATTCGTCAAACCTGTTTTCTGTATCTCACTCTTAATACAATTGTAACACTTTTCTTCAACAAACTCCTTCTACATGATGTAAGTCTATAAATTGTACATAACTCACCTATATATAAAACAAAATCTAAACATGATTTTAAGATATTTAGCAGCTAGTACGTTAGCAGCTAACATTTAATTTGTTAAAGCTCAAAAAGTATTTCCAGACTCTCCTTAGCTGTTACTTACACGTTGTAAACTTCTGCTGACTACAATTGCCAGAAAGCATCAACGGTTAAGTCATGTAAGCTGTTGTGTTATAGTTTTTCCTATCCTGTGTTACTCCTTTGACAGAAGATTGCATGGACCAAACAACCAGTAAAGGATTGGAATACACACAGTTATAACGTTGTAGGCGTCCAACTGAGAAATGTCAAAAGGGTTTGCCTTCCTATCATAAATAACCAAGATTAATTTAAATTTTCCGTTTCAGCGGTGGCATTGTATATCAGAGAATACAGTACATTAGTGGAACGAATGTAAAAATATAAATCACACAGAGTGATGTAAAGGATACAGATAAGTGTCATTGTGTAACCTCGAGAAGTGGGTTTTTATCAGAGACGTTAGATGAATGTAACTGTATTTCAAGCGAAGAAGAATGATGAAGAATGAATGATGTAAACATTCAGCCTCGGCTAAGCTCGTTTTGCGTAGACTTGTCAGAAAATACATTTCACAGAACTGAAGAGCACAGGCGTATTTTACTGGAAGGAATTTTTATATTTGGTGAAACACTAATGTGCAATACATATTGAAAAACTTTAAATTCGATATTTACTTATATTTTTTCTGTTATGTAATTTACATAACATTAAAGATATTACTAATATTTATTAATAAAGATTAATTTGACAAATTATTGTGTCTTGACTGATGTAAAATGTACGTGCATAATAGTTGTAAGTCTGGTACTGTTTTTTGTCTAATATAAATTTTTATGAGCATCATTATGAAATATAGTATCATCACGAATTTGAATCGTAAAGATTTTTATTTTTTGACTGCTTTTAATTGAATTATTATTTGAGATCATAATGTAAAATAAATAGTAAGTTGTGATATGATTCACAAGATGATACTCGTAAAAAGATTTTATTAACAAAGTAATGCATTAAGTAGGACATTACTTTTGTTTTGGATAATATAAAGTACTTACTTTTTTAATCCTTAAATAAAACAAGCATTTAATGAGTATTACATTGCAAAGTTTCTATACTGTAGTGAATATAGTTTTGCAGTATATTATGTTATAGCAACATTGTTAACATTATTTCAAATAATATTGAAAAAAAGAGGTATTGTTTGCCCTTTATGTCACCAATATGTCTTAAATATATGTTCATAGATATATGTGTCACACACACACACACACACACACACACACACACACACACACACACACACACACACACACACACACACACACACACACACACACACACACACACACACACACACACACACACACACACACACACACACACACACACACACACACACACACACACACACACACACACACACACACACACACACACACACACACACACACACACACACACACACACACACACACACACACACACACACCCACACACACACACACACACACACACACACACACACACACACACAAGGCTTATGCAATAAGTTTTATATTACTTAAATAAGAACTTATGTTAGCTCATAAGTAAATTGTTAAACGTGACATAATTCTACAATTCCTCTTTTCAATGTGTTTGGAATCGTGATTGTAATAAGAAGATACTGAAAGTAATCATTTATAGTGTCGGAAACTGTAACAATAAAATATGCAAAAAACGTCCGCAGTCACAGAGGGTTTAAATCATTTTCAGACATTTGATTCATAAAAGAAGCCATTATATTAGGTGGTAAAATGCGTATTGGACACGTTGCATTCAAAAATCTACATGCTTTTACATAAATTCTTTCTATTGAAGTACAAAAGCAGTGTAAAGGTATGAGGATAAAACAAAATTTTTCATGTATATACCAAAAACTATTTAATTCCCAAGTTAAATCCCGAATTAAAGAGAACATAGGAAATAATCTACTTTGAACAATGTATGTAAAAAGAACTCAGAAGATTTTGCTGGATACCAACGTATAATGTTTAGTGAAATGACGAGTGCATAGTGGAAATATTTGAATATTGTTACGACGGTCTCCCTGATCGTCGTATGGTACAGTGGAAAAAGACACCAATGAAGTCACTAATCACTACTTTAATTTATCAAAAATACAGTTTATAATCAATTTGTACAATAATCCGAGCAAACTTTGTCCACACGCAATAGTAACGTCAACTAGTAGAGTCGTGTACAATTATAACACAATAATACCTTCCCCACAATACTTCGAAGTTCACTTGAATAAATCGCCACTTAAACTGACCTCTAAGCGGCAGCTGTTGTTGTTTAAATGGATAGCAAAAGTGTTCCAGATTAATCCATAATATGCGTCAACACTACTCGAAAACACTAGAGCGTAATTGATTGCGGCCTTGAACATAGTGCGCTGACCGGTATGGTCTGGAATAGCGTCGTTTGTTGATGCATGTTAAGTGTCACGTACGCGCACAAACATTACAGACAGCTGGGCTCTGCTGGGATAGCCAAGAGACATGTAGAACGTTCTGTAATGGCGTAATAACATGAATAATCAAGTATCTTGCTCTTAGAGATTAACCAATGGTTAGGTAAACATTTATGTGTACCTAAATAATGTTAGCAGTCACCGACAGTGTACTGGGGTTAAACTACAAAAACTACTGAATTTGTACTTTTGTAACGTAATTTTATATTTTTGTAATCAATATGTTATTTATTATTTTCAATGGATAGAAATTCAATTACAAAAGTCAGTGCTAAAAACGCTTAGACACTATTCAACATAAACAGTTCTGAAAGTAGCTATGCATCAATAAAACATTTTATTTGTTCATTAATTATAGATAATTAAAGCTATATGTAGCTTTTACAAAATAAATAAAATACCGTGTAATGTACAGGTCGTTTATTGTATACACGTAACATACTTAAAAAAAAGACAACGTGTAAAGAGAAAGAAAACAGTCAAAAGGATAGGAATGGAGGAAAAATGACATTTGTACCTGCTATTTTTATCTTATTATATAAGCCTTTAATGGTTATGAATTTTGCTACCAGTTAATCATACGGGTATCTTTGTTTTGTAACGGGTAACTAGTGGGTGAATAGATACAGTGGTACTATGTGTCGGAATATCTGTAGATCATACATTTACGTATGTTGTTTAAACCATCACTATCTGGGTGCCTGCACAGATCGTGTTTATTTGTGATTCAACACACGAAGCAGAGATTACTGTCAACGCTACGTGATGATTACATTTGTTCCAGTACGCGAGAATCTGATGAATCTCATACGGACGTACAGATAACAATTGCTCTGTTGTACTGTACACTGCTTCCCCTACATGGGACTTAGAATATTTCATAATTCCATCAAAGCGTTAGGATATTATTGACAATTATCATTACATATTATTAGAATATTTGGGAACAAGTAGACGAATTTCAAAACTTTTAGAATAAAGTTTGTACATTATAAATAATAATTTCTCTCTCCGTCGTTAATAGTATCAACGCATTTGTGAAGATAAACGATTTAATAGTCTAAGGAATCTAAGCTAACAGTTTACTTAAAGCCGTCCACGGCCACAAATAAACCGAGTTACACTTCAGATAATTTCATAATACACATTACATTAACTGGTGTCAACAAATTGCATACAGACTAACGTTTTTAAATCGTTGGGAGATTAACGTTACTTTCTTTCCTCCGTAATTAAAAGTTACTACATGTTACATGAAAGATATTAACACTGTAACACTAACATTAGAATACTTCTTATTCTTCTTCTCTTCAACGATTAGGTTATGTAAACCTGTTCCGCTACCCATATCATCCTCGGACGACCCACGTCTCTTCTATCAATGGCTTCATAGTTCAGTGCCGCTTTCGGCAATCGATCCTCTGTCATCCTTTGCGGATGATCCCACGACTTTCTTCTGTAAGCTGAAATAATCTTCATCATGTCCTCTACTTCGAGTTCTACTCTGATATCCTCATTCCTTATTCTATCTTGCAATGTATAGTTTAAAGTACTTAGAAGAAACTGCATTTCAGCACTCTGAATCCTGCCGCATTCCTTTTTTGTCGTGACCCACGATTCCTTTTTTGTTTACTCCATATGATAATTTGGGTATTGCAATTGTCTTATAAAATTTAATTTAATTCTTGAGCTGTGTTTTGTTTTATTTCTAAGATGTTTTTTGAATTGTACCACAAGTGTTTCTAAATTTATCTTCTCTTTTATGCCATATTCATATTCATAGCTTACAGCAGATCCGAGATATTTAAAACAAAGTCTCACTTGGTCTAAAGTGCTCTTAATTAACTATCTTAGTCCTCACTGGATATTTACCTTAAAAGGTCATAGTTTGAGTCTTTCTCACTGAAACTGTCAGTGAGTACTCTCTTACTACTTCTTGTAATTGAAACATAGCTCTTTGTAAATCAAACTAGAATACCATAAAAATATTTTAGTTTGAAACTGTATCGTCCAGTAAAATATATATATATATATATATATAGGGAATTTACAGAATTTGAATTTGTATGACATCATTTCCCGTTAGGGTATCTTGTAAGCTACGGTTTTATGTGTAATTTGTTCAGCATGCGTATTAAATTGTACCGATGAATGAGGATGAAAAAAGTGCAATTTTACTTTGATAGTTTTGGTTATCAGATTACTTTACAGCACATAACAATTACTTATACGTGTCATACTTGTGATTTCTTGTTCATGATAAATGCGGTGTTGTTATAAAATTAACGTCAGGATTCGTCTCCTTCCTTTACGTAAATTGCAAAATTTACTGGTGTTGCTTCCACTTTGGAATAAGTAAAAGACAAAATTTATTATCACACCAATAATTTGTATGTCTAATGTATTTATCTGTTGAACAGCAGTTTCACTAGCGCTAGTTTCACCCTTAGTCTATATTATTGTTTATAAAGAATGAAACCTTATTTTAAACGAATTTTGAAAATTTATTCTTTATCTGGAATGTTTAACAGATTGTACAGAAGTGTCCATGTAAAGTCGTAAACAAGAGTATTTGCAGACAACGCCAGCACACACATAATATTATATACACAGTAACGTTAACATGAAAACGTAAATTACAGTTGATGTATGGTAGTATAATGAAACAAAAATACTATACATCTAAGTTACGTTGATTTCGGAAATTATAAAAGATTGTAAAGACTGCTAACGTAAACATTTATATCACTCTCGCGCGCACGCACACATGTGGATGCGCATGTGTGTGTGTGAGCGCGCCTGTAAAACACTCTTGTTTATATTGTCTACATTGGCAGCTTTGAACAATATGTTAAAAATTTCAGAAAACAGATAAATCACCTGAATCACTAAACCATAAACCAAATTTATTTTATTTACAATTATTTCTGCCTGTTATTGAAGAAACATTTGTTCTGTTGTGGAATGACAATCACTCGTGCCTTGTATTTACTTGTAAAATTTATTATGGTGTAAGGGAAATGGTATACTTTAATTAACGTAAAAATTAAAAGTTATAAATGAAATTTTTCATCTACAAAAGGAAATGAATTTTATATTGTAAAACAGGTTACTTCGATAATTCAAAAAATTCATTTTAATATTTTTGACGTAATAAATGTTACCAGAACACTTAGTGTAATCACACTATACTTATTGGAAACGGGAAAATAATTTATTCAGGTAATGTTTAACAACGCGTTTGCATTGATTTGTTATTTCAACAGCCAATTTTTCGTCCACACGGATAATTATTAACACAGAAGAAACGTTACTTTTAGTCGCATGTAAAAGTATCTGAATCACTTTCTGCCTATCCTGTACTTACATGTCTACTTATTTTTGATGAAAATTTACGCATGCGTATAAAAGAAAACTTTTAGGCGATATTATTGTCTCTTTCCAGTACACAAAAGGTAGTCGATTACGTAACAAATCAATCATTTTTCTTTAACTGAAAGTATATATCCAATGTGTATATGCTATTACTTTACAAAACATATAAAAACGTAATAAAAATACATAAATACACGTATTTAAACTTTACCAGTGTCTCAAAAGTACCAATGTTTTAAGTAAAATTAACTACCAACATGGCACTATTCTTTTAACAGATAATTAAAGTCAGAAGTCAAAAGATGATTAAAGTCAAACACAGTCAGAAGTTAAGTGAAATGGTTTCACTTGCAATTATGATAAGTTAATAGATTTTTACAACTCACCAGTTTACTACTGCTTGCTTTTGCAACTTCGCGTACCGTTTGTTGAAATTTAATTAATTTGTTTCTACTAGTAATTTTGTACAAACCACTATGTTGTCTTTGGTAATAACGAGCGCTTTCGGCAATCAAGCCATCTTCAGGTCATTTACCAACAGAGAAATATGAAACTGTTCACTTCTTATATACTGTTTTACCGGACCTATCTAGCCCCGCCCCCTGACGAAGTAACGTCTTACTTAGCTCCACATAAATTACTAGTAGAAATATTTGAGACCACTATCACTCCAATTCAACAATTAATTAATTTTCTTTGTACATTTTGCTGATACAATTTCTGTGTTTTTTTAATAAATTAATTTGTAACACATCGTTTATATTGTTACACACATAAACAAAAACAAAATATTTTTGATGATTAATTAATATTTTAAACGGAATTTTAATTAACCGTTGAAGGTTTTGTTTACTTATTACAATTTGAACTTGTAGCGCTTCCTTTTAATAATGTTAGTACATATTCCGTGCCTGGAGTTTTGTAAATCATTAACTTGTATTAATATATTACAGAATGTTGTAAGACATGAATACTATACACTGGTTCAATTACCTCATATTATCTCATACCTTGCATCAGTAAATGACATAGTTGATTGATAGTACATTTATACTAAAGAAATTTACGGAATCCTACCCACAATTTATATTTGTTTATTCAATATGTTTATTCATACTGCTGCATTGAATATGTTTGTTGCTAATAACACAATTTGTTAGTACCATATTTTGAGTTAATTAGTGTTTTCCGTGTATTTATCAATTTTTACTTTTACGCTTAAAAATTTAAAGCTTCTCAGGCGATAATTAGTTACCTTTGAATACAAGTTTAGTGGGTTTTACATTTTCTAACCACACACGCGCACGCGAACACATAAGGGAACTGCTTACGATGTTTAAGGGAATTATAGACAGGGGAATTAAGGCAGTTAAAGAAAGCACACTTGATAAGGCACAAAGCGGATTTGTAGGACACAGAATTATGCATGCTCACATAATTTCATAGAAGAAAGACAATTAGGTTGGTGTGACCAGTTATAGTCCAGTCAAATTAGAGTTGGAGATCGAAGTAAATAGTAGAAGGATGCGACCTTTTTTAATAAAGTATTTTCATCCAGAACATTATTTAAAAATATTATTCACCCTTCAGCCCTATGTCAAAACACCCCTAAAGAACCTTAAAATTCGAAAATTCAGTTTTTCAATAATAACTTTTCAACTATTTGTTTATTGTAAAATTAAAAATACCACCGTAAAATAGAGACAATTTCTCACAAAAAATGCCTTAACACTTTTTTTCTAGAACTAATAGTTTTACGTACAAAAATATTGAAGCGTACGAATAATTTGTTGCTCGGAGAGCGCAGGTATGGCTAGTTGGCACAAGTTTTAGACGGCGCGCAACCAGTTATTCCCTTGTAGTTTTAAAAATAATGTTGGAATTAAAAAAAAAACACTCTTGTTTAAAGGTAAGATGCAGTATAGGTCTGTGTAGTTCTTTATTTTAAAAACTTATTTTTTCAATATATATATATATATATATATATATATATATATATATATATATATATATATATATATGATGGCTTCAAAGTGTCGTTTCATCCTACAAATAATAATATTTAAAAATGTAATAGTTTTATTCACAAGATAATGTGGTTGTTAATTACTGATACTATATATATCAGTTTTGAGAATGCAAAACATAAAATGTTGATATTGTTTACTGTTTTTAAAAAACAAGACTACGAAAATCTCGAAATTTCGATTTTCTTAAAATTTGCGTAAAATTACAATTTAAAACCAATATACAACAATGAGAGTTCATCCCATTTAAAATACGAAGCATGTGTTTTAAAGTTTGAAGAGTCTACTTTTGACATGTGCAATTATTATTTTAATTAAATTGTTCATTATCAAAAAAAAATATATAGAACAAGTAACTACATAAAACGTGATTTTTTCACATTATTAGGCCTACTTCTTACGCTTTATGTTTTAAATTCTAAGATTTAATACTTTGGGAGTATAATATTCAGTACGTACGTTATCAAATTCGGTAAGGATTCATACCTTAGAAGCCGGCTTCCTTTTAAAATACCTTTTGAAAACTGTATATCTGCCGTTGGCACGTACCGCACTGCACATCTGCCGTCGGCTCGCAACTAGAGGGAGTATGCTCGCGCAACTCGGCTAAGCATGTGATCTAGCAAAACGGAGCGTTCCATGCACAATAAACAATACAGGCTGTGATTGTGTTTCCTGATTTTGCTATTTGTGTCAATTTATTATTAGGAATATATATAATATTTTGTGTTTTTAATAACAATCGTGCATAAAGAGTGAAATTTTGTGCAGCTGAGACAATTCCTTTCCGCTTTTATGAAAATTTAAATCGAAATGCTTTTACTAAGGTGGTTAAAAAATTAGATGTACCAAATTTTAACAACAGAAATATTATAAATTCAGATTTGTTATGAATCTTCGGTTTGATTGAGGGTTCTTTACCTGGATGGAATGTTTTTATGGGCCAAATTATCAGCAATATGCCGTACCAAAAGTCTCGAATTATATGTTTACCATTCTTAAATGCTTCTCCGAATGATCGTAGTACTATATATTCGGTACTCAATTATAGCTTGCATAAAATTAAGTGCAGTAATATTTATCATTGTTATGTGACCTTCGATCAACCTCTTTACCAAAAAGCAGTGGAAATAGTGCAGACCTGCAATGATGAAGTTAAAAAAATTCATGTGCGCCTTGGAGGTTTCCACACTCTGATGTCGTACCTTGGCTGCATTGGATATATCATGGCAGGGAGTAGGTTAAAAGAGGCCTTAGGAGTCTGTTACGCCATTAATTCAGTTGGAAAAATGTTGGATGTTAAGGCATATTCTACAGCTATGCGTGGTCATACACTGATATTTTCTGCTTTATGTCAAAAAGTATTAAGCGAAATTGATTTTTCTAACGAAGAACAGATGTTGATGAGACATTATATTACAAGGATACAAAATAACGATTTATTTTATCAAGAAATAGAAAATTATGCATTTTTGCGAGAAGTTAATAAATAATTTTTTGCTAAAATTGACGAAATAAAATACAGAGGGAAAACAGCGAAGCTGTGGATAGAATATGTTGAGATGGTCGCTATTGCTAAGAGTTTCATTAGATCTGAAAAAATGGGACAATTTAAACAACAACCTGAATATTTAAAACAAATGATGCCATATTATTTTGCTGCAGGGCATTTTAACTATACAAAGTCTGCTTACATATACATTCAACAAATGACCGAATTGATTAAAAATGCCGAATTGCGAATAAGTTCTATACGAGAAGGGGACTTATTAACTGAATGCGAATCTCAGGAAATAACGGAATTACGAAATTTCCTTGAAAACGGATACGCTACTATAAAACGAACCGACAAATTTTGGTGCGGAAATTTTACTGATATGACCATTGAGCAAGATTTCGTGCGAAGTATGAAAGTGGTCGGGGGAATAGTTGGTAGGGGCGTATCAGAAAGCACGACACAGCAATGGATTTTGAGCTTACGTACAATTTTTGTAATGAGATTGAGCGTTTTTGTGGCACAAAATTTTCGTCATCTGATCACAATGTAGATGTGAGAGATGCACGTAAGAGCCGTGATCAAGAAGATATAAAAAAATTACTGGGTGGTTCAATTTCCACTAACCCTTTCCTCATCAAAAAGAAATAATGGCGATATCTACTGGTGTAATTGGCAATGAAAATATAAATTGTTGTGATGCTTTTGAGGTTGGAAAAATAGGGTTAAGCAAAATGGAAGGGCAAAAATTCAAGGATTTATCATTCAAACGCAAAGATAAATTTTACCATTAATTAGCGTTAATAGTTCATTAAAAGTAGATGACGAGATTATACCTATTGATCCAACACTTCTGTTCCAACGTATATATGTTAGCGAGGGAACTGCGGAAGAATTTAAAAGTTAGATGCATTACGAGCTTGCGCCTTACCCAATGGCTTTATTTGATCAAGGTACGCTACGTAACACTGATAAATCTAAAATATATGGTTTGTGCCAAAATGAAAAAATCGAGTTTGATAACGACAAATGTACTTTCGTCCTCGAAGGTGGGATGCTTCTCCATCGCGTGCTTTGGAATAAAAGTGATCAGTTTAACGACATATTAAATATCTACGTAGCTTATATTAAAAAACACTTCAAATATAATAATGTCATTGTGGTTTTTGATGGCTACGAAAATAATTTGAATAACATAAAAGGCGCTGAACAAACACGTCGCTCCAATAGAAACTTATGCCCTGACATTATTTTTGATGTGGAAATGTGTAGTACGGTACAACAGGATACTTTGCTCTCAAACAAGCAGAATAAAATTCGTTTTAATAAATATTTAATAGAATATTTAAGAAATGCTAACATTACAGCCATACAAGCAGAAAATGACGCTGACTTATTAATTGTAAAGACAGCTTCACAAATTACCGATAAAATACTTGTTATGGTTGCTGCCGACTCAGATATTTTGATTCTGCTATCAGCATTAATTCCGGAAGAACGGGAAATGTATCTGTTGAAATTAGGAAATAACGGAATTCCGCCGTTTTATTCACAGAACAGTCTCAATGAATTACCCTTTTGCAAGAAATATATATTATTTTCTTCATGCAGCAACCGGTTGCGATACAACATCCTTTTTTTCTGGAAAGGGCAAGATAAGCATTTTTAAGAAATTTGAGAAAAAATGTCATGATGAGACTTTTAAAAAATCTATTGAAAACTTCTATAAAAAAAATCAATCGAAAGAATGTATCTTCGAGAGTGGAGTAAACTTCGTTTCTTTCCTATACAATAAACCAACGGGAGTAACATTAGATGACTACAGGTACAGCTGCTTTAAAAATTCTGTGTTTGAACAAGGTACAAAGAAAAAGGAAACTCTTGCGAAATACGTAAAATTGGAATCTTTGCCTCCAACTTCAGATCCCGTAAAATATCATTTTTATAGAGTGTATCTACAAGTACAAAATTGGATGTCTAATGATTTACCTGAAGAAGATTGGGGATGAAAAGGGGACAAATCCTTACCCCAATTCGAATGTCCAAACCAGCAACCCATTAAAACTTAATTCAAAAGATATTTTGTAACTGTAAAGAAGATTGCACATCAAAACAGTGTTCCTGCAGAACTATTGGGCTTTTATGTACGGACGTTTGTAGTAGTTGCAGAAGTGAAAAATGCAAAAATTATAAAAATAATTGTGTAATTGAAAACGAAACAGACGACACAATATTGTGAGTCCATCATTGCCAGAGGAAATAAGCGATGAAGATGAGAATGAAAATACAAACCTAGATATTGAATCTGATGACAACGAACTTTCAGAGGAAGAATTCTAGCTATAATTATAAAATAAATTTAATTAACTTTAATGATTAAATAAAAATGTTTTTGTAAACTTTAATTGATAGTTAATAAGATTTAAAAGGTTTCAAATCCAAAGATTTAATAGTGTTATTAAAAAAATTCCCAAGGATACCCTTCATTTTCGCTTTTAATGTTCTTATTTTCTAGCCTGGACGGTTGCGCCCTCAATAATTTTACATCTTATTTTACGGTTCTATTAACCTTTCATTACTTTATAATAATCATTCAAGAAATTAAAACTAAACTTGTCGATTAAATTTACATTACACTTGTTAAAAAAAAACGACAAAAAATGTTTATTTTTTATATTCGCCATTTTTTTTAACGTTTGATGTGTATAACAGGGGTGAACTTATTTTTTTATTGTAGTAGGACATGTAGGGATGATGTCCTAAAATTTTCAGCTGTCTATTTTTTTTTTTAATCTAAGGCTTATTTTCGAGCTAATTTGACTGGACTATTATAATACAGTATATGGAAGTGTTAAGGCTTGTAGAAAGAATTTGGGAAGCAAAAGTTGCATAGAATAATAAAAAGTTTCCAAGAATACAATTTCAAGTTACAACAACAGAGGGAGCGTCTACTTGATAATGCAGAGGGCTTATCTTAAAGACTATGCCCAGAAGATTGCTAACATTACTTTTTGGCAGATGGTTGGACGTCTACAGTGAGGGTCACCGCCCTGATTGGCAAGATGTCTACTAGGATCCGGGATGCTATGATGTAAGAGATATTGAAAACCTTAGGAATTTCTAACCTTGGACAATGGATTGCTGAAAAGATTTGAGAAAGTATAGGTAGGCGAGATGTGGTCATGCAGCTGACAGTTTCTAGAAATAAAATGAACTATGTTTTAAAGGAATTACTTGATGGAGCATCTGCAGGTCAGTTTGGTGTCAATAAAACAATTGGAAAAATACGGAAACGATTCTTTTAGGTTTATCTTCGCCACCGAGAACAGTGTATGTTCTGTGAAATATGTGCTACAAGAAAGGGGCCACAAGCCAGAAGCAGGGGAAAATGAGATAGTATAATGTTAGACTTCCACCCGACAGAATTACAATAGACATTAGTGGACTTTTTCCAGGTACACAAGATTGACGCTGGTACGTGACGGTTATAGATGATTACTTTACCAAGTGTGTCGAAGGTTACTACTGTTGCAAAAACGTTATTTCACAAATTCTGTTGCCGTTATGGAATCATTATTGAAAATCCACACGATTGTAGGGGAGGAATTTTCAGTCGGGAATTTTTAAAAATGATATCGCCTAGTTGCTGCGATATCGCCGGACAACGTCTCCCAATCTTCAGTCTGACGGGATGGTCAAGACGTTCAACAGGAATATTTGGGCAGCATTTATCAAAGATTTTCGACGAGAACTGAACAGAGTGGGACCAGCGTATACCGTTATTTCTAATGGTCTGTAAGTCATCGGTACTCGACACAACCGGTATAACTCCAGCAGAACTCATGTTAGGGCAAAAGATTCCACCCGCTAGTGACTTAAAGTGCAATCGTCTATGACTCAGCTCCAAAAACAGGAGAATTATTCTTCGCAATTGGAGAACCAACTGTGAGAAATGAATCGTTCGTAAAGAGGACGGTTGAATATACCAAGGGCAAAATGAAAACGCAGTAACAGTGTACATTTTAAAGGAAGATGTCAGATTTAGTTGTATAACACAAAGGGCTGTCGTGTTTGTTCTCCGAAACTTCAAACTTATTTATTTTAAACTGTAATTAAAATTGTAAATAGCGATTTCATCTGGTGTTGATAACTTAGTTTCCAGTGTTTAAACACGGCAATCCGTAAGACCGTCGTAATACAATCGTCTTTTCTGATTTGTTAGTACGAACTGTTTGGATGGTTTACAGATTACGTCATCAGTACTCTTTGACAATAAACTTTAAATGTTATTTGTAAGAAAAGTATTAATTGTCTGCAGCAATATTCTTTCAAGTTTGCTCTTAACAGACAATTTAAACGCAGTGTACAAGAGCACAGGAAACAAAACTCCTTTGATAAATGACTGGCTAGAGGTTGTACACTTGATCACATAATAAATGAATGTTAGACTTTCGTAGTTTGTAAGAATGAATAATTTGTAGTTACAAAGTAATTAGTTTATTATTTACGTTATAAGAACCTTGAATTTATTTCTGGACAAAGACAGGAGGAGATAAAAGAAAAAGACTTCCAATTTTTAAATAGTTTTAAAAAATTGCGCCATAGTTCGCTGCTAGCAAGGCGTGCCATATAAAGTATACTCATCTAAAAACTTTGTAGACTAATACACAAAACTTTGTACGGCTTACAATAGAGATTTATCTTTCTAATTTACGACAAACACAATTTAGTGTCTCCGTCCTTTACTTGCAGTTAATTAACAAAACTCTCTGCGGGAACAAAATTTCTTAATAGCTATCTTACCGCAGCGAACAGCTGCTTAACGTGCCTACGTTAAGACATCCAAACTCTGTATATTTAAAAAATAAACAAGTTGTTCATAGAGCTGGGTAAAAAAAGTTTCTACAATCATAATTTGGATGGACAAATTATCCTTGTTTGCTGTTCTTACTCTTCTTTTGATGTACAGAAACGCTGTAAGGACGTTTATTTACAAATTTAGCAAAGTTTACAAAGTATATTACAAAGGTATTTGAACAGGTGTTGTTCTCTAAAATTCATAAGTTCTTAATTTGTGTAGTGCACAACGCTTATGACCACAATTGTAATAGATGTTAATAAGAGCTATGTTGAGCTCAAAATGTTAAAACAAAATATATGATGTGTCTAATTAGCGTCTACGCAACTCACGCGCACGCGCTATCGACTATCTTGACCTGACGTTACGATAATTACGCACATTTTTATGTATCGCGCTACATGTTTCTACTTATATTAACTTATCTATATGTCTACTTTAGAAGTACAGAGCCCTATACGAAACTCTACATATTTCATATATCCTCTTATTTAATGAAGAAATTTGTGTTAGTGGTTGAAATCACAAGCAGAATGATCACTGTTGCACACAACTATATAAATCTATATAAGTGATCATTCTGCTTATCCTCTTATTGTCATCGTATGGCCTACTATGAGCACACATACGTCTCATTGAAACATATTCAATATAATTTTCCGTTAAATATATAAACATAAATATATTCAATTTATTCTTTTATAATTTTGCACACACACACACACACACACACACACACACACACACACACACACACACACACACACACACACACACACACACACACACACACACACACACACACACACACACACACACACACACACACACACACACACACACACACACACACACACACACACACACACACACACACACACACACACACACACACACACACACACACACACACACACACACACACACACACACACACACACACACACACACACACATTATTTATATGTTTTCTCTAACAGAAAGTAAAATATTACTTAAGCGTTATTGATCTACTTGATCCAGATCACTGATCTACACGGTTCTTCTCTTCTGAAAACAAAACGCGGACTGTAAAAATATATAGTGTTATGTTATATTGAATATAGTAGTATTATGCAGATGTAATAAAATAAGCAGCATAAACCGGTCTTGTAGACTAGAAACCCATGATTTTACAGCTTATCATAACAGAATGTAATGAAGCATAGCACAATACGAACTCTCTAGTTTCATGTTGATACAGTTCAGCGGTAAACACAATATGCGGTGAATTAAACATGATCTGTACACACACGTTGGAATTACAGTATCGGTGTATTGTAATCCGGCGTTATGCTGTGTGGTGTACATTCACGCTCTCTAGTCACATGCGATACAGCCTGTTATTACTTTGCTGTTGTAAAACCAGTCTATTACTCCATAAATTAACGCTGAAAGCTACACTTTGTTGTTTTATTAAGCACTGTCAGATTTACACAAAAGTAAAATCCACTTTTCATAAGTTATAAAAAAGCGTCCTTTCATTTGTTTCTGAACTTGCTCAAAATCGAAACTACTGGATTTTTGAAATCCAACTATTGGGTTTTTCTCTTCAACCACATTGTCAACAAACAGAAATATTACTAATTTTAAAGTTGTCACTACATAGGAATTCAGTTGGTTTAGACTTATAAATCTGTTTCAGGTCATTTGACATCCGAAAAATAAAACGATAACAATCTAATTTAAAATGATTTAAAATAATTTATCTTCTGTCGTCTTAAAGCAGTTTCACTGTTAAAAAAAATGCTTACTGATAGCGGTTCATCTTGCCGAGCGAAATATCTGAATTGCAAAATCCTAGCTTTTCGTGTAAACAACGCTTTTTGTGTTTGGCTCATTATAAATATTGCTTACGAAAAGAGAAAGAAGAGACACTTAATGTAGCGTACAATGTCCTTTAGATTTATTTAAAGTTAGTACTGTAACTGTAGTCGTGTAATGGTTTTGTATCACTTTTAAACTTCAGATGTTGTTGTTGAATACCAGTATTTCGGCTTTATACTGAGTACCTGAGTAATTCTAAATACGGATATCGTAACTTTTCTATTTGTTTATAGATTCCTGACACGTCAGTAGCATTCTGTTCTATATATATGTATAATGTAATGCATTTTTCTCACTATCCGGTCTGCAGACTCAAAAGTATTGGAAGTAGACTTTCTCATAGATTGTGAATTATATTCTAACGCCTTACTACAAAGTGAGCTGTATTTCTATTAAGATGTGCGCTATCATCTAAGCCATTAAATATGATGCAAGCCATTAAATATATGACCTCTGGTAATAACAAAACTACCATTGCTTGCAATGGTTTCGTTGTGTTTAAACGAAGAACAGGTATTCTCACGACCTTGTGTAACTATTAAAAATTATACCAACCTTCAATCGGATAAAATAACTAAATTTTCCTGTTCATAATATCTAAAGACGTTCTTGTTTCAGTATCTGATAGCCAGTTGCAGATTATTAAACTGTCAACATTTACGTTTCCTTTAAACATTTTCAGTATCGAGTGCATCAAAATTAGTAACCTCTTTTGTACTGCATTTTCACTTTTGTACTTGATAAAAGGTCCATTGAATCAAACTTCCTATAAAAAAAGTAACATCAATATAAATTACAAATATTTCTGCTGCTACTACTACTACTACTACTACTACTACTACTACTACTACTACTACTTTGTCTACAAAGGCGGACAGGAAGAAATGTAACAGACAGAACACGTAGATGGAACACGGTGAGAATGGATTTAGAAAAACTGTCTTCAGTATTACAAGAGGGTCAGCGCGCGATTGAGGAGGCTCTGAAGGGATCAGATAATCGGAATGGTGCAGTGGCAGTGGTAGAGGCTATGATGGCGTGACAGGAGTCTATGCCCAAGCAAAGACCACAAAACAACAGGTGTCTAGTCTACTGCTGGACGGGAGAGATTGTTACTCTCAGAAAGATGTGCTTCCAGCTGAATCGGAAAGCTCAACGGACACGACGAATAGGGAGAGAAGCCTACCTCAGAACAACAAAGCATAAGGCAGCAAACAGGACTTGCGAAAACTATTAGACGGCAACAGGAACTTTGTTGGAAAGCATTGAGTGAAGAAATGAACAGGATCTCTGAGGACTAGGATATAAAAATGTAACCCGCAAGCTCGAAGCTTTTGCGTCGGAAGGGGCAGTTATGTAATACAGGATACGCATCATAGGATGAGGAGTGAATGCAAATCATTGTAGATGCCGTTTTCCCAACTCACCCTGTGAGGAACACAGAGAGCGGAACGATAGAGCCCGCAGAGATCCCGATATTCAACGAGACGAATTGATACTAGCAGTCGACTCGCTACAAACTAACAAGGCACCAGGTCCCGACGGCATACCAGCAGAGGTGCAACCGGCACACGTGCAACACTTGCTGCACATGTTTAACGTTTGTCTTAGAGACAAACCCGGAGTTTTCCGTTCACGTTGGAAAAGGAAAAGGCTAGTCCTTATCCTACAGGCCTATGTGCATGCTGGACACTGCCGGGAAGGTGATAGAAAAATTGATAAAACCTCGTATTTTGCAAGCTGTAAATTTATCTGATAGACAGTATGGTTTTATAGTACACACAGGATAGATCTAGTAGACGGAATTAATATAGTAGTTGAAACCGCAAGGTAAACCGAAGGAGGAAATCACTTCTTGCGGCCGATATGCTTCTCGGTCAAGCTGGACGTTAAAAACGCTTTTAACTCAGAAAAAGTGGAGTGATATGCTTGACGCTTTTGGGCATACGTTTCAAATACCTAAATACCTGTTGCAGATGATTAGAGATTACCTAAGTGATAGGACATTATTTATAATAATGCAGCAGCATGCCGGATTAAAGAGGTCACAGCAGAGGCAGCTCAGGGATCAATTCTTGGATCAGACCTACGATATCATTCTTCGGATTGAGATGCCTGAAAATATATTCTTAGTGGAGTACGCTGATGTTTATCAGCGTTTATTATAGCACGAGATGTAGAGCTGGCTCAGATAAGATTAAGACAAGTTATGCGACGAGTCAGTTTATCGATGACAGATCACGGCTTAAAACTGGCAGCTGACAAAACAGAGATCGTGCTAATTACAAAGAGGCATCTGCCTAACATCTTACCAATGCAAGTCAGGAAGAAAACTGTGCAAACAGAAGCCACGATTAAGTACCTGGGTACAAAGGTTCTGCTGTATATAAAGCTCACGTTTTGGGCACAAACAAAATCGGGGCTGATAAGGCTGCAACTGTGACCACGGGGGGTGAGAAGAATTATGGTTAACACCTGCGGACTGAAATCTTCCAAGGGACGACTACTGACGTCAGTTACGAACTCAATACTACTTTATGGTGCGATTATCTGGGCTGATGCACTCAGACTCCAAAAGTACAGGAGACGCATATCAGCAGTGCAGAGAATTGGGGCGCTCAGAGTGGCTTGCTCCTAACGCACGGGTTCGGAGTCCGCAGTTGTTGTCATAGTGGGAATAATTCCAATCGATCTGCTAGCACAAGAGCGGAAACAAGAGGAAGGGCAAAGTTAGCCAGAACCCATACTGTGGCTCAGTGGCAGACCCATACTACTACTACTACTACTACTACTACTACTACTACTACTACTACTACTACTACTAGGCTACTACTACTAACTTACTACTACTACTACTTTTACTACTATTAGTACTACTATTGTAATAATGACGTGATGATGATGATAATAATAATAATAATAATAATAATAATAATAATAATAATAATAATAATAATAATAATAACCCCAATGGGAACAATAATAAATAATAATAAGTATTATTATTTATTATATACTATTATGTAATTATTAATAAGTGATAATAATAATAATTATAATTATTTTTGTAGGCAAGTTTCCCAGTCACACCTACACCCTGTTGACACACCCACTGGGGGACAGAAAAGTCACCTAGAAGAGGAAGAAGGCAACAAATGTAATAATAGAAAGGTTGATATTCAACCCTCTTGTATCAAACTTGTTGGAAATAGGAGGAGCGACAAGTTGAAAAGTTCGCGGAGCGACATCTGTAGCTTAGCGGTAAAAGTAAAATTTTTCGTGTGCTGCAAGATTTGTATTTTATGTGAAATCTATGTAACAACTGTTAATTTTCAAATCGATCTATCAATTTATTCATTGTTTAGAAGCTGTTTACAATTGACGTGTTATGCGTGTTTTGAAAAACGGACAAAATCAAACATCGTGGTGTGATCTTTTTAAAACTTGTTGTTTAGTATGTAGCTACTTCAGTTTAAACGTGGTTGTACGAGCATTGAAGATGATCCCCCCCCCCCCACACTGGACGCTAAAAAATGCAACAACTCCAGATGCGGCAACCATCTTGTACAACGCTTTTTCACACCAAGTTCTTGAGTTAAAGTATGATGAAGACGCTCATGTGAGATGCTTATAATTCCAGCAACGTCATCCACTCCTCAATATGCGGTTTTCCAACACCTTATGAAATTTGTTCAGTAATGTCAGTTTTGTTGCACTTTTTGGGCATCCACTGTTGGGATCGTCTTCAGTGCTTGTACGACATCGAGTATGGCCCAATTGACATCTCCTAACACGTTTACAATTTCGTTTTGATTTTCCATTGGCGCGAAAACGTTTTTAACAGAGAATTCATCACAATACGATGTTTGATTTTGTGCATTTAAAAACACGTGTGACAGAAAAATTTCAAACAGCTGGTAAAAAGTGAATAAATTGAGAGATATGTCTAGAAATTAAATTAACAGGTGTTCACGGAAAATGTACGTCTTACAGCACACAAAAGATTTTAGTTCTACCACTGAGATGTAGATGTCACTCCGCGAACTTTTCAACTGACCCTCGTATTAACTCTGAGGAATTTTCAACTATTGAAGAGACTGTGACAAGATAATTGGACATGAAGTCTGATTTACATGATCTACTGCGCGAAATGAATTCGGCAATAAGTGAGTCGCAGAATTTGATTTTTAACTAAAGTGCGAAATTACTTTGCGTCAATACAGCAGTCAAGGCTGCCAACCTAGAAGTTGACAAAGCCAATAAACCTATCAATCGACTCCTACGTGAACCTGCATGACCTATAAGTCTAGGCTTGAATGTGTTGCGTAGATAGGCACTTTACAACTAATTTTCATTGGTAATCCGAAGGACGGTATGGAATATGGGGAAGTCGGCGTGAGTTCTTCCGGTGAAAAGTGGAGTAAGAAGTAAAGCTCTCATAGTCTCCAATTCGCGTTCCATTAGTCCAATCGTGCTGGCCATTCACGACAAGAAATTGTTCTAAACTTGCTTAATTGATTTACTAGAGTAACCACTGTTCTTGCACTGTTCTTGTTCCAGATTTCAGAAGCAAATTCCAACTGGCTCCTTACAAGCGAATTGTATAGAGTGACACAGGATAGCATACTCTTAAAATGTCTTCTAATCCATTGAATAAATCCCAGGTTCATCTGGACCAGCAAGGCTGTCAATGTGCTGAGGGAAGAGTAGGTCGAGTCAATAAGAAGCCCTCCAGTTTTGACACTAAACATTTTATCTTTATTGTCAGGTCGTTAATCATATCAGTAAAATAGGACAGACTAGTCTTCTGAGTGTAGGTTAAAACTGTTGTTGTTTACTTACGGCCAAGAGACGTACAATTTCTACGTGCCAAGTGCTGAAGAGCAAGACGATACTCCGTGCCATTAATGGCGAGGACAGTCCTCTCGTTTCCTTATCCCAATCACTTTGCAGTCTCTAGAGAGTGCTGATCTCTCTTCTTGGCTCACGATCTCCTTGCCTACCTCGCTAGCTCCGCAACAAGATCAGTGGGGATGACCCCAGCGAACACCAGGACAGCTGACTCTGAGACAAACACTATCCTCAACGCTTCACACATTTGCATCTGGGACAAGGCTTGGAGTACACCTTCTTATCCAGGACATCCACTCACACTTCTGCGCCGTACAAAAGGTTGACTGAACCGCGGTTAAACAAGAGACGGCGTTTGCTGGGTTTGGCCCCCGCAATGTTGGACATTAATCTACTAAATGCCGTGACACTTTTAGCAGCTTTGTTCGTAAACTGTCATATCTGAAAGCATGGTTATTCTGAGTTGTCGCGTAATATAGATAAAGAACTAGTGATCATTAGACTATTTATGTTTGGCGTAACATGGACTTTCGTCTATTTCAAATATTTATTAAAAAATTACTGTATATGAAAAAACAGTGATTCGCTGTAATTGGAATTGAATTCCTGTGATTTGTGATGACATCGTTTTACTTATAAATAAAATACAGTACTACAATTTTAATTAAAAGTGCAACAATAACAACAGCAACTTAGTGCACTAACAATTTTTAAAATTCAGTGGAGAAATTTTATTTTCTATGCTGCATTTTATGGTTAGAGTTAATTTGTGATTTATATTTTGTACTATTGAGTTTACATAATTCGATTTTTGAAAACTTTTATTTTGATTAAATTCAGACAAATTATCCGAGACGTTGAAGTTTTTCTGGAAATGGTTACTGAGTGTCTAAGTGTTATATTTCTGAGTTTTGTTCAGAATACATTTCCATATGTTGACCATGAGTGGCAAAATGAATAATGCAACAAGGACGTGCCTTTTCCCTGACGTGTCTTTAAAATATTGTCATTTTCGATTATAATGTAGCTACTTGAGTCAGACCGATCTACAGCAATTTTGTTCCACGCGCAAAAATGTTTGTACTTAATAAGCTGAAATCTATCTTTAAGATGGAAGGGAACTCCTAAGCTTGCCGCTAGCTCTGTGATCTACGTCGCTGAAACATTTGAAGAGTTTATCATCAGCTAATAAACATTTCCCTCTCCAAACTTGAACCTAGCAACGATTAAGAGACGCCCTGGCCTGCTCCAAATTTTCATCATCATGACTTCTATGTTCATTTTTTACTACCTAGTTATCACATAATACAAAATAAATTTTAAGCTTGTAGTCGGTTAATAAAATAAAAAAGAAAACATTGTATGTTCTAAATGTTTCAAGTAAAGTAAGTTATTAAAAAAATTGTTTAACATAGTATAAATATAATAAATATATATGCTAATGAATACACAAATACATAAAGTGCTTATCCATTACAGAACTTAACAAAACGGTCATTAAGGTTAAGGAAATGGCTTTACTTGAATTGTAAAAATTAACTTAATAGATTATTTTGTATATTCTACAATATCTACGTCATATGATAAAAAATTGTGATGGATGAGTTTTGGTGATCTTAAGATTGACGAAAATCCAAACTAGAGGTAAAACACTAGTCATAAAGTTTCTTAAGCTCTTTAGCAACCGCTTTAATAAAAAAAAATCTTCTTCACAAATACAATATTGTAGTAGCTAATACACTACTGTAATATTCATTACCAAATACGCTAATAAAAAAACAGTAATTGTCACACAACTTATTATATTCATTATATCGCGGTTAAAGAAAATCTTTCTGTATCGTTAATAATTTATTTCTGTTATGGAATGTAACATTCTGTAATGTTCTTACAGTCGTAACGGTTTTGTAGGTTGCTATCGCTAAGGTAACCTGTAGATATCCGTACTATATATCTCATATGAAATCCTTTGGATCTTTAAGGATCTAATTACTCTGTAGGACTGAAACTTCAGTTCGATGATTCTAATCCTAAAAATCGTAAAGGCTTTCTCGGGTTTGTTGTTCCCTTGATTTTCTCTGCACTTAGTGAACACCGCGAAAATATTGGTCCTTTCCTTTCTTTCAACGTCTTTTATAATATGCTGTATGTGTTCTGAATAGCAGGTGGTACCTACATAAAAGCTCTGCTATGGGCATCTTAAAGATGTATGAAAGGTTGCTCTGCAACTCATCATTTGTTCAATAGCTTTAAATTGTCGGACACTCAGTAAATAGTTTCATAAGATGATGTAGCCTTTTCCTAACGGTTCTAACTAAAAGCATTGCTGCTTTCTTTTCGTGCATTTTTTAAATCCTTTCATAAAGAACTTCCTCAACTGCTAGAGTTACGGTATCGCGTTATATAAACTAGCACATAATCTATCATAATTCGGGTTCCAGAGCGTGAAGGTCACTGTTACTAGTGTTGGTAAATATATTCTGGTGTTGGTAGACCAAAGTAATAATTTTAATAATGTGTATAATAATTTAATTTGATTTTATCTTAACCCTAATAAAAGCATGAAAGCCAAAATATAACTTACTACGAAAATCTCTTTGGATTTTAGTTTCAAATATCAACTAGAAGAAAAATTAATACAATAATACAAAAATATACATTAAAAACAGGGCAATAGAGTAAATAAAATTTAATTAGGTTTGAAAATGAGAATTACAAAAAATGAAAGAAACAAGTAGAAGCGAGCGCATATACGTATACTTATTTGCATTTCTCATAGTCGTTTTTTTGGCGGTAATCGATCATGAGGAACTTAAAGCATTTAATTATTTTGGTTTGAAAATGATACTATGTTGAAGAATCTATTACAGTCAGCGACACGTATTTTATGACAATGTGGATATTTATGAATAAGTTTTGACTTTAGAACACTGCAGTCTTGAGGTTGGTGGGCACCTGGGAACTATGACGTACAAAAATTTAATTAACAGGACGGTTTAAGTTTTTATTAGAAACAGAGCCAAAACTTGGATGCACGGCAGGTAAAGAGATTAGCTAGTAAGAACTCGTGTAAGTGACTGACATGAATATGACTGAAGTCTACATTTCTGATTAATAAGATAGTAATCTAAACTTGCGTGTAACTTGTCCACTTTTACACATACATAGTGGGCCATAAGTTGCTTGAAAAAATGCTAATAATTTAGTAGTATAAGTAAAATTGTCATTTGAATTGTGACCCACTCTGTAAATTTTTTTTACAGCCGGTTAATAAGATTTCTATTTGTTGGTTGCGAACTTAAAAAAACTTGCTTGTTCTTTTCTTTCCCAACAGTTTAAAGGCAAACAACGTTTAATAGGTAAATTAATTATTACATTGACTGAGGTTGACCAGATTTAGAAACACATGTAGCACAAAAACATTTTGAACCAGATTTGAACACGATGCTAATTTGTTTATTTAATTTAATTAGAGCTCTTTAATATACAATACATTTGTTTGGTTTCCTTGATCATTAAACGTTCTCTTAGCGTTTCTGCGTCCTTGTTAAACATCCTTATGGAAATTAATTAATTTTTCTTACAGCGACTCTAATTTTCTTAACTCTAACTTTCTTAAGCGCTGGTTCTGACAAAATCGTTGTCATCTTAATTAATTTCTAATTAAATCATTTTGATTTTTTATCATAAGATGGACATCATTATTGGGACACTTGATTAATTAATATTCTTTGAACGATTTCAATAAATTTGTGATATGTAAGAAAATCTTATGGAGTTTGATTATTAAGTTATAATGTTTTCTCTTGTAATTGCTTTATGTTTTTTCTCTTCAAGAACCACAGTTTTGTTGACTAGTGTAACAAATTAAAATAATTCTGTAAATTTGTTAATTTGATTTTTGTTGTGTAAAAAAAATTTTGTTTTATTGTTTATTTTTTTATTTTTTTTATATTTAAATTAATTTAAAATTAATTAATTTAAAATGTATTGTGGTGTTCCGAACTTCTTGTTATTGGTTTTAATTGAATTAGGTCCTTTTTAGTATTTAAAATTCCTTCACCAGTTAATAAGATTGTCTCCAAAAACAATAGATTACTGAACTTTCCTTATTTGGAGGTTACAGGTTAAACAACCCTGTATCTTCCTTCGTGGTTGTGAAATTCTGGTAGTTATCGCTCAATTAAAATTATGTATTATGCTAATTATTATATAGTAATAAACATATTCAATTTTGTGATCTTCAATGAATTTTATTAACAAATATTGATATGATCGATTTTCTATCGATTTATTAATCGACTCTCTCAGGGTATATTTCAATAGTTCGTACAATTATTTAGTATCGGGTTCTTTTAACAGTTATTTTATAGATAGTCAGAGAAAAAGGGTAAAGTATGGAAAGTATAACATTACAATAATATATCAACTTAAAAATTAAAATACATATATGACATTCAATATATAAATGTGATTAAAGAAATTTGCGAACCGTTCAGTTGAATAGGCAGTGTCGCGTTGGATTGTGAGAAGAAAAAGATGGCCGCTTCGAGTTCAGATGAAAGACGAACGCACCTCGCTGTTTCTACTTCCAATAAAGGCTACTTTTCCTGTGATTTCTCGTTCCTGCTGTTGCGATTATTCCTTCTTGTGTTGGTGGAGTGTTCCTGGTTAAGTTTTAGTGGTCCACTTCGATAAAATGTGTTGTGAAAGTTATGTTCAACTTTAGTCTGTTAGGTCGAGAATTGCACTTTCCGTTTCGTTGATGTGTAATTACTGTTTTAATCGTTTAAATTGTGTATTCACTGTGTTATGTTCTTGTTTGAAGCTAATTTAATGTTTGTTGGTGTTCGGTTCACTGAATTTACGTTTAGATGTAATTTTACAAAACTCGCGTTTTTCGCATCAGGCTAGGCTTATTGGATATGCGCCATTTATGTCTGAGCTATTAGGTTAAAAATTGCTTAAGAGCTCGTGTCAAGTGTACTTCACAATATCTAATAATGAACTAACTAACTTCCTTCGTCTTCTACAAAAGTCTTAGCCAAATTAATATAACAATCCATTGTTTCAAAATTATTTTACATCCTGTACATGTGGAATTTTTACATTATAATACCGACTATATTTTTGTTATTATTTAAATTTATTAACTACTAAATACATAATCTTCTTCTTCAGTTCATTCTGCTTGATTTGATACCAAATAAGATAGTTTTATTAAGTTTTTGATCTAAAATGCTATATTTACTTCATTTTGAAAATTGAAAGTTTTAAAATTCACTTCCTGTCCTTTTCAAAAATGTTGCCATTTTACATGTTATATTAATGATTGTATTAAATCTCAGATTGACATAAAAGGTTTATCTTTCCTTAATTTCTTGTAATTTGATTAATTGGTTATCTTTTAAAATATTATACATTAATTTGTGACTCCCCTCTCTGAATTTTCAGTTTTTACATTTACATTTTTAACAATAATTCTCACTATCTTTTTACAAAATCTTTCTTACTTATATTTTTAGTTACATGACTCTATGACTGATTTACCTTATATAAATCCCATCAGTTTAATTGTTTTTCTGTACTTATTTCATCAATTTTGATGCTGTTTTGTTTTAACATTTGGCCTAGATTTCTAACAGTTTTTACATACAAAGTTTTTAAATAATACATTTTGTTTATACCCTCTCTGACTTTCTATTTTAATATGACATTAATTAACATTTTCTTATTTTAACAAAAGAACAATTAGTATCTATTTTATACTATTAATTCATAACACATAATTGAAATTAACAATAGTCTTTCAAACTCAGACATTTTATACTTAATTATTATTAGTAATACACAATAAATATTTTATAAATAAAGAATGTTATTTAATTCTGACATTTCAGTCTTGATTATCACTAGTAACTTATTCTAAATAAACAAAACATACCTGTCCTTCCATCGTTTACTCTATTTCTTATACTAGTTTCTATTTTTAGTTTTAATCTGTTTTTTGTTTGATTTTGGGGTAATGATACTTTATCACTTCACTTTTATTATGGCCTGCTCTTGCTTTATCTACTGTCATTCTAATGAATGTTGTATATAAAGAGTGGCAGTTATTATTCAGAAACACCTGTATTATCTGTCATGATAATACTTTATTTAATATTATTCATGGACACAATATAAACACTTCAAAGTTGTATTATTTCACAATTTATTCAGTTTATGAACTTCAATATTGCCACATTAGGTTTATTTAATATAACACAAAAACTTGCACTGATCCCTTTTTTATTCTTAGATTTTATTTCTAAATAGTTTTATAGTTTTATAAAAATCAAGAAATCTATTTATAGAAGATAATGAAGGTTTTTTTTTTTGCATTATATTATTATTTCACATTGGTTCACTTTCAATTCTACTTTATACACTTTTGGCTTACATTTGTTTTACATGGTTTCTAAATTTGAGATTTTTGTTATACTTTCATTTGTTATTATTTTTATCACTTTCTTTTGGGGTTTGGGTTTTTTATAAGAGCACTCTTCCTTCTTGTGGATGCTGTCTTGTTCTGGTTTCTTCATTAATTTCTCCTATTCTTCTTGTTCCTTATAAAAGTATTTCCTTTTCTGTTGTGGATGTTGTCTTGTTTGGGTTTCTTCCCTACTTACTCCTATCCTACCTGGGTATTACCTTTTTCTATATTTTTAGTTTTGAAGTTTACTTTTCTTACTCATTGTAACATTGGTTTTAAATGAAACTTTTACTTTAATCTATGATTGTGCTTTACGGTGGTTCTTAATTAATTTTTTATTTTGCTTTCTCGGATTTAAAAAGGTTTTTATTTTCTTTTATGATCATTCTACCATTCAGAATTATGGGCATTATCTGTCATGCTACACTAGTTATATTATAATATTTAATATCTACATGTTAATGCGTAAATTTATTCTTCATAAATTTGTTCTGTATCATTGTTGTTAATATCATATCTGTATTAAACTCGAAAAAATATTCGAATTCTACTACAAAATAACAAAAGCATAGTTCATTACGTTTGGTACAGCTAAATTAATTATTTAGCTTTAAGACTTTTGTGTAAATGAAGTACTTGACCCTTTAAGGACCGGCATTTTGACGCTGGTACTTGCGAAAAGACCCAAGCCGTTTTTGCTGGTTTTGTAGTGGCTGTGATTTTTCTTCATCCTCTTCCACACATGAAACATACTTAGGTACAAATGATGTTTTTTTAAAGGTATAATTTGGGGATACAGAATATAGTGTAGTATAGTATAGTAATTACTTTATAAATAAAATAGTAAAATGATAATATGCTATTTAGGCAATAAAATTGTATTTTTTCTTCGAAAAAAAAATCTCCAAAACGTACACCAAACTGCCGTAGTTGATTCCCTTATATATTAGTCTAACTGTGTGAAAAAAATGAATACTCTGTTTATAAAGAAGGAAAGATAATAGCACAAATTTATGTATTATACGCAGCAAAATACGCGGAGTCTATAGCGCAAAACGTAAAGATTCACGGAAAATGAAACTTTTACACCAACTTATCGAAATTAGTACACAGTTATTTTAACGAAAAGACTTGCAGAATCCTACTAAGTAAACGTATAATTATGTTTATTCAACAATATTATTTGTAAAGTTATAAATACGATGAAAACATAACCAACCCGAACGCCAGCAGCGACAAACAACACTGCCATTTTAGTATCATGTAACTTCTACAAAAAAAGAGGAAATTATGCAATCTGGTAGTTGGTATGAAAAGAATGAATTCGGTTATGTATGTATGTACGTATACTTTTTTATTTATATATGTAAAGTATGTATGTATTGGAACGATACATGTTATAATGTTTTGTAAAGAATTAGTATATAATTTCTTATTTAACGCCACACGTTGTAAGCGCCGAAACTTATATAATGTAAAGTATGAAGGATTGTTTGCCCCACGTTGTGTGAGCCAAACTCTATGTAATGTAATAAAAATATGATGATTCTATGGTACTGGTTGCCCCACGTTGTGTGTGCCAAAATCTATATAATGTAATGTGATTAGATGTTACTTAATTGATATTTTTTTATATTTAAATTAAACAGCCCCACGTTGTGTTGCCAAATTTATATTATGTTACTGTTATGTTATGTTATTTTACTAATCAATAAATAATGTTTAATTCTTTAATCAGGCTTAATCACCTTAAATTGTGATATAATAAATAAAAATGATTTATTCAGATGCTTGTATGAAATCAGATTTATTTCCTTATTTAAATTACGATTTTCAATCCTTGTACATCATCAAATTTTATTTACAATATTTACTATCACGCTCTCCAGTAGCTCTTCGGTACATGAAATCTCTTTTTATCAGGGTAAAATAAAAATTGTTAACATATTTTTCAAAGTCGTAAGTCCATTTAGTCTGAACATAATATTTAAAATATAACATATGGGCATATCTTATTGCTAATTTAGAGGATTATTTCGTGTTCTTTTTATGGCATGATCTTGTCATGTTACAGTATTTCCATATTCACACAGGGCAATTTATTTTTAGATATAAAATAAATATAGAGAGTTGTACATAGTTTTAAAATTGTGCATACAGGAACAGATAATTCTTAACTTGTTTTACTTGGTTATTGAGGGGTGGCAAACTGCGTGTGTGTGTGTGTGTACAGTGTTTCTTACATGTGTGTGAAAAACGACGGGCTGACCCAAAGGTGTACATGTTTGAGATAGTCATCGACAGTATGCAACCTGTCGGCGTGCCTTCAGTATATAACCCCGTATGATTCTGCACGAGGGGACAGACGCTAATAATTTGTTCACGGTAACACTATGTCCGATTGCTCAGCGACAGAGGACAGACGCCAATCATTCTAAGATGGGGGACACTCTGTTCAACTTACAACCGACAACAGACTCCGGCGCCAGGAGCATCATCATAATAGTCGTCATCAAGGAGCAAAACACACACACACACACACACACACACACACACACACACACACACACACACACACACACACACACACACACACACACACACACACACACACACACACACACACACACACACACACACACACACACACACACACACACACACACACACACACACACACACACACACACACACACACACACACACACACACACACACACACACACACACACACACACACACACACACACCATGGTAACACAACAGTGAAAAACAGGTGAAAAATAAACAATTATTTTTATAAACAAAGACAGTAAACAGGTATAATCATGGTATAAATAAAAGAAAAAACAAATAATTGTACATAGTGTAATTACAAAAATTTAAATAATTAATATAATTTAAGTATGTAATTGTAACATCTGTTTTTGAGTAATTTTTTCTAGTTAGTTAAAATGGGTGCACAATAATTAATGTTTATTGAAATAAAGTAAATATTATTTTTGATTAAAATACTACAAATAAACTTTTTATTTTTATAATAAATATTTAATTGATATTAGATTCGCAACATTGGAATTAATTACTTGAACGTTTATTGTTATGTCTGACACCCAAGTAATTAAAACAATTTTATAATTGTATTTTTAAAACAGTTTATAAATTTTATAAATGCTTTTATATATATAATGCTTCTTACGTTTGTTATTTTCACGTTCATGTCTGTGTTTATTTTATTTGTTTGCTTATTATATATGTGTAAATTATAAGGTGTATACTATGACTAATACGTGTAAAACAGCTTCTCTTAAAAGGCAAATTTTAATACATGTTTCTTTTTAATTTTTAAAGAATATTTTAATAAATCAAGGTTTTATTAACATTTACTCTACGTCACAAAATCTTTCTCCTCTCGTCTCACATAAAATTTATTGTGCAACAAAAGGGACTTAACGTAAAGAACACAGAAATCCCACGACCTAGCTGGTAAGTTATTTGATAGTTAGGTTGAGTACGTCAGATGTACAAAATGTAAAAATTTTAATGTTGCAGTATATAAGTATGTGTATTTCTTTACCACCTGACACTTTGGCAGCACTGGGAAACGTATCCTGTAAAAACAGCGGCAATTTTAAATGACTCCCGATATATTGGACGTCGGTCCTTTTCGACAAAACCAAGACGTTCGATATATCGGACGTCGCGTCGGTCCCCAAAGAGTTAGAGTATAATTCAATAAATGTGAAGCTTATGGAAAAATAAACGTCTGATAATAAGCGTAAAAATCAAAATCTTTAGATACCGTTTTTTAAAAACGAAATACATATTACGTTTATTTATATTTTGTAACTTAGATTTTATAATCGTTGGCCTGGTGACATAAAAAGTAAAGAAAACAAAATTTGATATTTTGGTTAAAAAATAAACTGGCAGTTAAATCTTGCATACATTTAAAAAATAATTTAACCATATGATAGTTTATTAAGTACTATCATTAATTGAAGGGAATGTAATCTGTAATTTTATTTTATTTGTATGGTGTACATTAGGTTTAGTTGTAAAATAAAAGTTTTTATGATCTGTTTATTACTGAAAATTGTGATAACTGTCAAATATTAGTTAACTTGTTTATAGGATTAATAATAAATTTTAAATGTAATGTTGGATACAAATTGAAGTTAAACAAAATAATTCAGATTTATTGTGTTTTTAAAAGTAAGTAGGGTCTATTATCTTGTATATTTAAGTATTTAGTAAAGCCTGTATGAGGTCTTCAACGACTGAACAATGAATATGTGACAGAAATTGTTACTGATAAAAGCTAACCGGTCTCATACAAGTTTTCTATACAATGGTAAGAAGATTAGCAGGAACCTTAACAAAACTTAATCTCCCACTGCGCAGATTGTGGTGGACAGGGGTAATTCCCAGTGTTGTAAACATAAATCATATTGTAAACTAGTATAAACTTTAAAAGTCGGAATAAGTATATTGTTAATATTAATATTATCATTGCTGAATATAATTGGACGCTAAAATATTTTGTTAATTAGAAAAAGAATTGTACAATTAACTAATATCATAAATAATCTGTAGATAGTAATAATATAAGTGAATTTATGTTTCTGCTTACTAAATTGGTCGGGTACATCACAAGGCAACATTTGGGGTTATCAGCTTATATTGCTACCATTTATAGTTAATAAATTATATTTCTTTATTAGCGACTCATGGGAGAAGGCTAAGTCAGAGTCACAGTATACTTTGTCATTAAAATTCGTAACATTTATCATTGTAATAAAACATTTTACATTTGAAAGTTGTTTGGAATAAAATAAAATGAATTAAATGTTCTACAGTCGAAACAAATTACAATGTTTTGTTATCTGTGTTGAAAAAACTGTAATTTATGTTCACTATAAATTTCTACATTTTGATCCTAACTGGTCACATAAATAATCTGACAGCACCGGTTTGTTCCAAGAAGGGTCTTTATTTTAGCCAATTTTCGGTCGTTCATTAAAAATACCCCACACAATGTGTTTATTTACGCGTGACCAGCTTATTTTCTTCTCGCTCATGATACTTGGTCATCCATCTTCTTCTTAATTTTGTAAATTTATTCATTTGTCCGTGGTTTATAAACGAGTAGAAATAAAAAAAACCGTAATAATTAAAACTAAATATTTTTATTGTTGTTTAATAACCTGCATTATAGTCTTAATTTATAAAATCTTACCTTTTTACTTACGACAGAGTTGATGGTAGAAAAAGTAGGCCTCGGTTTGTTTAATTCAATTTTTCAAAGTTAACAATATTAGTGTTACTAATAACTCCAAAGTTAGCGTTAAAACTGAAAGAAATTTAGGTAAACTACACAGATACAAAAAATGTAAATAAATGTAATGAAATCATTAGTATAATTTGTTTTTAATGGTAAGACGCAAACTTTGGAACTCGTTTAGTCTTAAGGTAGTATTGACATAAGCTCTATCAATTGACGCTTAGTAGATTTGGATTATAAATGTGTACTAAATAGTCTTACTATTAAAAACTTTAGTATTTTAATCAAATAATTTCTTTTGTATCTCGCATATACTTTTTAAAACACTTATACAACTTAACTTTGTGAAGAGTTTAATTTCACTGTCTTATGCTTGATTTCCGAATTCATAGACGTAAACAGTCAGATTAGGTAGAGAAACATTCTATGGAGACACATAAAGGTATCTAAAATTTTTCACTGACGTGAGTCTAAAACAGTTATTGTACACAGTATTACAAATCGATAAGGACGTTTTTCTCACCTGATGATAGAACAGCTCAAGTACAATTGAAATGCCTTGATCCGTGTTAATCAAGAAACGTTCTATGATTTAATGATCATCGATATATCGTTTGTTTGTTTCTGCACTCTTAATTATCATGCAAGAGTAACAATGGAAACAGCTATTTTTGTAATTTTTCCTGACACTCTTTATAGTATCTTACAAATTGACTTAACAAGTTTTGTAAATCAAAAATAATTTTTGTCATCACTTTTTGTGTATGACGTAGTTTCATCTGTTATACAGCAACGCTTCACCTTCTTACTGTGCAGTTTCTCATTCGTAATGCAAACGGATAACGATATTCATTTATTTAATTATTTCTTGCAAAGAAATAATTTGTTCATTTTCGTAATTACTAAAAGCATAAAAACATTATCTATATGACCTTAAAAACATAAATATGATGACAGAAAAGTAGGAATGTAGTGCCTTATGTTTATTAGCTAAAGTTTTGATATAATATATAAACATAAAAAACAATACTCACCGATAGCCGAATGACGTAAGTCGGCATAGGACTATATCTGCATTGGAGAAGATCACGCTATTGGTAACTGTAGTTAATCTACTTAAGTGCTGTTTATCAAAACAAACATTTTCAAAAGTGCCCTAACTGAACTGAAGTAGGCAGTTAAAACACATTCTCTCTCACTTAAATACATATATTTTTATTATCATCATGATCATCATCATCTTGTCATCACATAATTATTATCGTCATAATCATCACAAACATTATCGTTGACACTCGTGTATCTTCTGCCACCAATTTCTTCTCCAGTCAATATTCAATGATTACTCTCCTGACCAATTCTATTCTATTTTAGTAGTCAATAATTATTCTTTCTCTACCAAGTTTGTAGTGGTTTGCATGGATTAAGCACATTAGTGGTATTATACATTATTACTTGATAAGCGTTATTTCGACTTGTTATTAAATATTTTTAGCTTGAATATAACAATTCAGCGATTCTGGCTGATATGTGTTAGAGATATTATAATTATGTTATAGCGCTACACTTGAACAAAAAATCGCATTAGGATAACTTTACCGCAGTAGTAAAAATATTTTGCTTAATACACCCATAAGCGACAATAGTATTGTGTTTCTTTGTTACTTTGTCTGCCGTATTATATCGCTTTAATTAAGGTAAGGTATGCATGCCTGTGAGGCTGATAACGGTTGCTTACGCAGTGCGAAATGATATAATGGTCTACTTTAATTACATCTAGTAATATAATATATAAAAAGAAACCTAGGCTACATGAAAACATTGGCTGGTATCAAACCTCTGTGTGTGTATGCTTAAGAGGAAATTTACTTTTACTACGTTTTCCTTATGAAGTAAAGTAATAAACTTGTACACTTCTGTTGTATTGTACATACTAGTTGCAGAACAACTGTGAGACAAATGAAGGCAACTGGTACCGAGCGCGCTGTTGCAACATTTCTCGTCACCACTAGCGTTGGGCTGTGACATACACAGCAGTTAATATTTATGACCATCATCTTTCAATAGGGCAATAATTGTAACACGTAGTCTACAGATGTTGAAACTTGATTGATATTGTAATATTGTAGTACACTCTACAACATTATATTATTTTGTAATATACATGTATTATACAATATTTATTATATTGTAAAATATAATACATAGTGCAATATATATAATACGTTATGTAACAATAATTAACTGTATATAATTATGTGGAAGAACCTGTTAGTAGTTGTTACAGTGAATGTCAAGCTATATTACAGTAAGACTTAATATGAATATACTCATGAACGACAAAAATTAAAATTAATTGGAATAAAATTTAATATAAGTGAATGTTGAAAATCAAAACGTACATTAATATATTTTAAGGATTGTGTTTTATAGATTATTTTTATTGTATACAAAAGTCTATCTAAGCAAACTTCAGTTTACTAATAACGTGTATATAGAGAAACTAACCTTTTTCATCCGGCCTTGTGACTTTTTTGTATATTTTGATGACGCGTTTCAAAGCAGATGCTTCATCATCAGATCTCAAAATATCCTTCGTAGAACCCCGTCATCGGTTTAAAATCCAGTATCATCATTTACTTGATCACTGAGTGACGATCACCACTTAACCAATAACGACCTCTTATGAGGGATATTTTAAGATCTGATGATGAAGCATACGCTTTGAAACGCATCGTCAATATAAACGAGGAGCCAGAAAATGGATTGAGAAAGGTTAATTTGTCTATTCATACAAGTGACTTGATACCATTGTAAAACAATGGAATGTTTGATGCATGCTAAAAACATGTATATGTATAGGTTAAAAATATTTTTTGGGGCAGAAAAAAAGGACTTGAGCGGGGGACCCTGACGACTGCTTATGATTACTTCTGGCAACACAGCGAGTTATAAAAGCCGATAATACATGTATCCTTGATTTGGATAGTTTCTGATCTTAACCGGAAAGATGTTGGAAACGCATATGGTGAAGTATACCGAGCAGTCGCATGTGTTTATGCGTGTGTCGATGTAAAACGATCCTACGCACTTTACACGTGTGTGTGCGCGCACACATTTGCGTGCGTGTGTGTATTCACGCAGACAAAACATGTCTTCTCATTTTATTTTTGATCTTTACAACTAACACGTGTGTATATAAACTGCATAAACATTCAGCATCTTTACTTTTGAAACCAATATAAAGTGATAAGACAGAAATGTTTTAGCCCTTGAGTGTGAGTAGGTACAATAGTAAAATTATTTTCACAGAGCAAATCAGAAAATTGTTTTTTAGTTCTATTATTACTATCTGCCTTTCCAGAATTTTTAAGTAACATTACTTTCCTTTCGTAAGTAGAAAAAGGAGTAAAAAGTATCAGTAGAGAAAGTATGTTTCTCTTCACGAAAAATATTTTAATTTTCCATTGGATCAAACCTAAACTTAAAACACACACACACACACACACACACACACACACACACACACACACACACACACACACACACACACACACACACACACACACACACACACACACACACACACACACACACTTAAATATATATAAAAGTGTCTTATTGAGATATAAAATAAATGTTTGGTATATTATCACCTGTATTTGATTTGTGTTTATTACTACCTAATAATTGTCTTATACCTCATGAACCTTGTTTTTTTAATAGACGTTTACGAATTCATCTAGTAAAAGATTAATTTCTGTAGTAATAATAGTAATTACAGTAATTAACTTATTAAGATTTACAGACAAAGAATAAAAGTAACTTAAAAATGTTTACAATTTCTCTTGTCTACATGTTTTGTTTTTGTTTATTTAATTCAGATTATCAAAAATACATTGAAAAACGAGATCATTGTTTTACTAGTACTTATAGTTTAAATAATAACGACAAATATTTCGCAATAAAATAAACAACTTTTATTCTAGTATACGTTTCACACTGATTCCCACTATATGGAGAAATAGCTACACACTAAGCAGCAATGAATGTAAACATGTAGTTTCTCTAAATGAGTTTTGAACCCTTCGTTTGCAAGTCACTCACTAGGTATTATCGCTGCAATTAAATAGTAATTTAACGAATTATTTTTACATCTGAAACCAATTAATTGTACCTTAATGACATTAAAGGTTTTTAATTCTTAAAATTAAAGTTTAACGCCTACATTATTTATAAAATTTGAGTAGGCCTATATTTGTTGCAAAATTTCTTTGTAAAGTTGTAAAAAAATTGAAGAGGTACAGTTGGTAAGTAAAAATACTGCAAAAAAAGCAACTCTTAACATATGGTAAACTTGATAAACCTAATCAGACTTATTAACAGTGTAACATCTGAAATTATTTTAAGCTAGACTTTTACTAAGAAAGGACAGCTAATCCTATTTTTAGTTTATTGAGAATAGCACTCATTCAGATATCATCGTGCGAATAATTGTTGAAGATTATGCGTATTATCCAAAACTCGATCGTTTTAAACAAGCTATACTCCTACAGTATACTGCTACAAAACAAAGTTCAAGTCCATACAATAATTACGAACACAGGCCCTCCCCCTCACAGAGACATAAATTCTATTTTTAATTTAAAAACAAAATTAACTAATTTGCATTTAATCTCATTAGAGTAACAGATGAAAACCATTCAATTATACTAGACAACCTGCATGGTACAGAACATTTTGTCTGTTTGTTACATTTAGTAACATGGTGTGACTAAAACTAGAGACTTGATTAATTTTCGGTTTACTAATTCTGTTGGACACAGAGTATCATAAAAACGTGGTATAAATTTTGTCAACTGGCAAAACATAATTTTTTGAGTAAAAACAAAGCAACAACTATTATCTCCGTACAAATTATAAAGTTTTATAACAGACTATTTAGAAGTTATGAGAGTGACATTTGTTAACAAATTTTAGAAATACTTACCACTCAATTTACTGAGAAAATGGAGGTCTTATGAATGGGGAAATTCTCTAGGCAAATAAACAAATCGCTTTTCTATTAGAACTATGTTTACTCCATCAAGTTATACAGTCATCCACTAAATTGGCAAATGTAACATTTTTCTTTTCGATAGTACATAAAGTTACAAGAAATTATTATTCAATTTTTCAGTCTTATTATAATTTTAGCATTTGTGACATAAAATAAATGTAAATAGACCTACTAAAATTCTTTTCTCTCTGTCTACCTGTCGAATGTTTGTCTTTTCCTTTCTTGCTCTCTCTCTGACTCTTTATTTCTTTATTTCTCTCTTTCTCTCTAGACAAATTTTTACTCATACACACAAATATATTTGCACTGACATATTTACATAATTTAATCTCTCTCTCTCTCTTTCTGCACACACACACACACACACACACACACACACACACACACACACACACACACACACACACACACACACACACACACACACACACACACACACACACACACACACACACACACACACACACACACACACACACACACACACACACACACACACACACACACACACACACACACACACACACACACACACACACACACACACACACACACACACACACACACACACATGTTAATAATATAATATTTAATATTATTTCTTTCACTTTTTTCTTTAAAATATGGCCAGGGTACATCATTCGTGTAATTAAAACTTTTAAAACACGTTGTAAAAACATTCAAACTTTGAAGCAAAATTAGTGATAAATTATCAAAGAAAAACAACAAATTAATGATGTAAAGATTTACAAAATTTTAATACACGCAGTAAACAAATTAAAAATTGTTCCTTTATAATTAGGTAATTCCTTAGTTGCTTCTGTCTTTAGAAAACGATCGGTGTAATTTCTGTTTAGGATTAATTCGGTTGACAACTTTAACGGGACCAGCTCAATTAATCAGCTTGCAAGACAATTTTATTTTAACGAAACCTAAAACAGGGCATAGAAACGCCAGCAGAAACTTTAATGAGCACAAAAATCCAATGAATTTATTGAAAAGTTAAGAAACTTTAAATTAGTTTACATAGTTTGAATCTTATTACAAACTATATATTACAAACTTATATGTAGAAACATTTCCTTGTAGGTATATTTGTTGTTTAATAAGAGACATTTCGCTGTCATTAACAACGATTGTTTGATTAAAATAGTAGTCAAACTACTATTACTGCCTATTGTACCGTCTCCCTTGTTAAGACAACACAAAAGTCGGGAACTAGTTCAATTCTTTACCAGTAAATTAAACTAGCTGCCGTTGTTAGTAAAAATACTTACCAACAAATTACAAAACAATTATGATATAGGAAATTGACAAGGTTTGCATAAATTTATTCACTCACTAGGTGTTAGCGAAAACATCTCTTTATTGTTATTCAAATATTATGCTTGATTTTAAAGAAAAGTTATTTTAGTAAATTCTGCTTTTACTGCTTCAAAGATCTTAAGTATATTATTCGTTTTATCTCAAAATTTATTCATATAGATGTTAGTTTTAATACCACGGATCCGGGTCTCAACTTTCTCAAAATAATTAATTTATCAAAACTTCAACCATATTATTGGAAGAATAATATTGGTGATACTCTACATTATTATCTTACATTTATCTATACATTGCGGTTACTATTACTTCATTACAAAATTACAAAATTTACAAATCTGATAATTTGTTCTTTACATTGCTAAAGTTCTTTGTTACTTCTTTTATTAAGGCGAAATTTACAAAAGTTGTGGTTTGATATCACCTGAATTTCATATGAGGTTGTTGTTGTATCCTTGGGGCATCTCCTGTCGTCTTCTAAGGGTGGAGTACGTTGTTCCTGGTGAATCTACATCGGGTTGATTATTTCTGCTCTCGAAGATCGGTTGTTTACTTGAAGTTCCAACTGTTGTAGTTTCACTTTCCTTGGTCCAGACTTTTGTAGTTCACATTTTTTTTTTAATTATAGTTCTCACTTTGCAGTACTAAAGTCTAGTAGTTACCTATCTTACACTTACATTTTATATTTTAAAAAGAGATGTGTTGGCTACCTTTTTCTTTCTGTATGTATTCTCACTAACTCTACACACTACATTATTCACAATAAAACCATCTCACGCTGGATATACTTTTAAGGACATACACTTACGTGTATGTACACAACACAAAACTCACATCTTGTCATGACGAAGTTCTACTGGCGAATGCGCGTATAGTTTAGGGGCGAGGGCTCAGTAAGCGGGTGCGTATTTACGCACTAAGAAAATAGTTCGTACTTTATATATTATTAATTATTCATTAATTAGAATGTAAATACTTTATGTTTACTTTATTATGACTTAGGGATTTCTTTATTTATATAGTCGCATTTTCAATAATTAAAAGTAATTATTATTATTATTCTTTACTTAATACCTTTCTTGGCGTGTTGGTACTGGAAAGTTTCAAGTTGATTCAGGAATCTGGGTATAGGTAAGGGTGTATGATACTCTTACTTATTAAAATTAAAAATTTTAATTTGTGCGATTTTCGATATATTTAAAATCGTCACACTATCAGGCAGTATACAGAGTATCAGAGTATCATATAAACTCTTAAAGTGCTGTTTAGTCTGTGGATATACAGTATTTCTCAGTATATAGTGGCAGCAGACGCATTGAAATCTCTTTTATCCAGTACTGTTATAACTGTACTGTTGTAACTGTACTTAACTGTACTGACCCGTAATATTAAAAATATACGCGGCATTCCACAGATATTGAAAAACATATTGGATGAAAAACATATTGTATAAAGTTCGTGTTTAAACAAAACCTCGCAAAGTCAGTAAACAAAATCTATAATAAAATTTATCGTTTACAAAGACGTTTACTAACGTAGGCCTACTCAGTCACTCAACTGATATGATTACTTTAAGCCTAATTAGCGAGCTTCATTTAATACGTGCAGACATGTATGTAGTTTATGATTGTCTTATTGCTACGTGTTTATGTGTGTTTCTATGTGTTTTAATTTAGGTTGCCCTACTTTACTGCAGTAAAGACATCCCTGAACTGGATTATAGCCAATTAATTTCGTAGCCAAGGAGATAACCTAGCTAGAATTACAAATATGTTCGTCATTCCAATCCAATGAAAATTGAATCAGCCAACCACATACTGCTTTAATAGGCTCTCAGAGTACACAGTTTGTATTACTAACACTTTGACTTCTTTATCTTATTCAACCGAAGTTACCTTATTCATTGATGTTTGTAACTCAACCATTACATGACTATTAAAGTTTTACGTGTCAACGTAAACATTTTGATATCTGTCCTAAAATGTACACCTTACGATTCAACAGGTGTGAAACCTGTTATAAAATTAACTTGTTATAAAGAATTAGAAAATAACTCATTAATTGTGTTTCTGTGTGCATCTATAAATGAAAATAAAAAAAATATAAATTCGAAATTTTGTAAAAATACGTTTAGGAATACTAAAACAAAATTAATAGTGGTATGTTCGTATAAACATTTAGTCATTCGATAACATTATTTAGGATTTTATTGAAAAACACTTCACCTAAAATACAAGATTTACTACAAATGTTGTAAGTAGTAGAATTAGTAAGTAGTAGAAATTTAGTAAGTGTTAGTAGATTTACTAATTGTATGCGTTGTGATAGGCGAGACTTAATCGAAATTTTTATGCAAATTTTGTTTACTTTAAAAATTATACTTTAATTCATCTATATTTATATCGTTCTCCATAAAGTAATCTTCATTGGAGCTAACATATTTATACAAATGTTTACATTTAGTTTACTGCAAACATTTCTGGGATGTACTTTACTAAATAGTGTTAAGCTCGCTCACCGATTTTTTTTCAGCAATCGTGAAACGGTATGCTTTCACGTTCCTTTTATACTTCTAGATATATTCAAACGAGAAAAAAGATTCCATGGTGGTAATCAGGCAAATACGGTGGTTCCACTATCAATATGATAACAAAAACAGAAATAACACTGTTGCACACCAATATAGATAAAAATACCCGATTAGCGCTTTCAAGCTTTACAGCTTTACAGCTCATCATCATATCGGAAATATAAAATAATGGGACGAGACAAATCCTTCATACTTCTACTTGCCCTACAGAGCGTACACATTTTTCTAAACAAGCCTTGAGGTAAACTCCTTTACCTTCTGGTTGTTAACTTATTTGCGAGTGCAGTCACTCGCATTTCACTATTCATGTTTTCCCAGTGGTATTCCTTGCGAATACGATGTATAGTTTTCCTAATTCCCATATGAGCTCCAATTGTCGATGAATGGTAGTACTCCATTAACATGGGTTTGATTATTTCCGGGGCGATTATTCTCAGTAATTTTCCGTTTGCCTTTTTAAAACAAAGTACTCTTTTACTCAAGATATATTTGTCAGAGTTATTTCCTTTTTCTATTTGTTCGATTATTTTGCACAATTTCGGATCTTGTTGTTGGTGATATGCTATATCCTTAAATGCAAGGGGAAAGTTAGTAATTAGTGTATTAACGGTAGTGGTTTCAATCTTGTCTTCTCCAGATCTTGTATTGGGTAGTTGGAACATGCGGGATAGAGTATCGGCTACTACATTTTGAGTACCACGAATATGTTGCACTTTGAACTTGTAGCAATTTAATCTTAACACCCATCTTCCGATACAACCTAACTGTTTTGGGTGATTCAATAACCATGATAAAGCTTGATTATCGGTTTCTAGTAGAAATTCTTTGTGTTCCAAAAATGGTTTGAATTTATCAAAGGCGAATACTACGGCTAAACATTCAAGTTCATAGGCTGAGAACTTCCTTTCTTGTTCAGTCAACGTACGGGATGCATAGCTGATCGGGAGTCTAGTATTATTTATTTCCTGGTATATTACGGCTCCTAATGCTACACTTGAACTATCGGTCTGTACGATAAATGGTTTACTGAAATCCGCTAACTGCAATACAGGTGGGGATATAATGCTTTCTTTAAGTATTTCAAACGCTTCTTGATGTTGAGTAGTCCACTCGAATTTCGTTCCTTTCTTTCTTAAGGCATTCAATGTGGCTGCTATATCCGCTAAGTGGGGTATGTACTTATGAAAATAATTAATCATACCTAAAAATCGAGCTATACCTTTGACGTCTCTCGGAGGTAAAAATTCTCGGATTGCGCGTGTACGTTCGGGATCGATGGTAACCTTACCTTCGGCTGATACTATGTGACCTAAAAAGGAGAATTGTTTTACAGCGAAATTAACTTTACTCAGGTTTACGGTCAGTCCGGCTTTCTTTAACCTGGATAATACTTCACGCAAGTGATCAATATGTTGATCCATTGACTCACTATACACTACTATATCGTCAAGATAATGATATACAAATTTAAATTTAACGTCATGGAAAATTTTTTCTAAGAGTCGGCTGCATACTGAACTTCCTTGTGATATACCGAATGGTACTCTCGTAAATTGATATAGATTAAATGGGACAGCAAAAGCAGTTAAATGTTTTGATTCCTCAGCTAGTGGGATTTGATGGAATGCTTGGTTGAGATCCATTATGGTGAAGATTTTCGCTCTTGTAAAATAGTGAAACGCACTGTGAATGTCGGGCAGTGGTATCGATTCAAATTCTATACTCTTATTTAGTTGTCTATAATCCACGACTAGTCTATGTTTGTCAGTTCCTTTTGGTACTAGGAATGCAGGCGATGAATATGGAGACGTTGAGGGTTCAATGACGTGCTGATCAAGGAGTTTGTTAATGTGGTTTCTCATGATTTCCATCTTGGGCGGAGATAATTTGTATGGATGCAGTCGTATTACTTTGTTGTCACCAAGATTTATTTTATATTCGATTAAATGGGTTAATCCTAACTTGGGGGTGAGTACAGCAGAAAATTCTTTTATTAACTTTTGGATTCTTAGTCTCTCATTTCCTTTTAAATGACTTAGACTCGATTCATGAGGCTCTGAATGAATAGTTGCGGTTTCACAAATAGCGTCGTTACTTAACTCGGAGTCGAACTGATATTTTCGAGTACGATCAAATCTGAAGAAATATTGTTTTGCATATATATCAAGGATTAAAGCAGTTTTTCTTATAAAATCCGCGCCTAATATTAAGTTCTGTCCTAATTCTTCAGCTACTAGTAGGGGAATATACCAAGTAAAATTCTTAATTTTTAATGTCACCGTAATACTGTGCGATATCTTTAGATTTTGTTTATTTGCGGTGGTACACTTTATGTTCACCATTTGGCTACGTTTAATCAGTTTATGATTAGCTAATAAGGTGGCTAACTGTTTACTAATTATACTACGGGTAGATCCGGAATCAATTAAACCAAGGGTATTCGTTGCTCCAAGGTCTATCTGTACATAGGGTAGTTGGCATATACTTGTTTTACATGCACCAATAGAGTTGCACATCTCGATAAATCTTGTTAAATAAGGGTCTCTGCGTTTATTTTTATTTATTTTTATTTGACGCTTAGTATTGTTGTTACCTTTCCTTCTGGTGCTTCGGAAGACGTAGGATTTTCGGTCTTCCAGCTTCACATGTTTTTTGATTGGTCGGTTTTCTGTTGATAGCGCTTTTGTTTACATAACTTGCTAATATGACCGGCCTTTCCACAGTTATAACATCTTCTTTCCTCATTTACTTCGCTCGTAGGTTGTCGGGGTTTTGGTTTAGAGTATGAAACATGGGGATAGTTTTGGGTTTTATATGTACTTACGAATCGCTTATCGCGGTAGTTTCGGGTATCATTTCCAATTGGTCGAGTTTGGAATGAATGTCTGTGTTGACTCTGGGACATAGAAACACTTCTATTCTGGTCAGAATACCAGACGTCGGACGAATGTATACAACATAGTTCTAGTTCGGTGAAAGTGGTAGGTCGCTTTACGAGTGCTAGGCGAGATCGCTCCTCGGGGGATAGTCCTACTAAGATAGTGTCTACTAACTGTTGTTCACTCCATTTAACTTGTAGCAATAAAGCAGATTCTCTTACCTCAGATATATAATGAGCTAGTCTCTCGTATGTGCCTTGTGCACGAAGTACTAAGTTTCGCTTCAATTCTTCGTAGATACCGGTGGGAATGAAATGTCTTATTAGTGTGGTATGAAGTTCTTCTACCGGGTGATTATACCTTAGGGATTCTAACACTCTATCTTTTAATGGAGGTCTACACTTAGGTAAAATTACTTGCAAAATCTGGTTATCTCTTAGTTGTTGCAGGTCCTTTAATTGTAAGATGTGCTTGATAAAATCAAGGAGCTTTGTAATATTCAGCCCATCAGTAATTGGTATGTCAGACAAAATACTTTCTACAGGGTGGGTTATCTTTCCATAGAGCTCGGGAGTTAGATTTATTTGGTTCATCACTCTAGGTTTTTCCGCAGATTGATTAGTCCGCAAGTGAGAAGGTGAATCGTAGGTACGGGTCATATTTTCTAGTTCATTAGGGAGTGACGTAACGTTTACTGGTTGAATATTTACTTGACTATCAGTTAACCGTTCCTTGAATGGATTTATATTTGATTCCTGCAGAATCTGAATTTTTGCAGTACCGTTTGGCTGTTCTTGAGTCGGCGATTGGGTAGGTGAAATATTTAATTTCGTCATTGCTTCTTCGATTTCGTCTAATCTAAACGATTCGGATCGTCGACGTAATTCGCGCATTATCTCAGGTAATTGTTGTAATGCTTCCTCGGCGAATTTTTGCACATCATGAGGGGTATCTTTATCACCTGGCCAGTTCAACAAATTGGTGATACGGCGGGTTAGATGCTCGATTCTTTGGGTGGTTCGTAAAATTACCGCGGGAGATTTTTCATCACGCAGGGTTTGTGCGATCGACGTTAGTTCCGTATACTTATGATAACACGTTTCTTTTTCGCTTTCGAAATCTAAAACACTCAAACGATTTTGAGTGGTAGGCTCAAATGAGGGTTGGTCCGGTTTATTTTCACGTAACGTCTTGCGAAGTTCCGCGACAGTTACATTAGAGTAGGGAAGACCACGCAATAATGCTTCATAACTTAATTCGTCTTTCAACAACAAATCGGGGTTAAATTGAGCCATTTTTGATAATAACAACTTTAAATACACGACGTATTACGAACGACAAATCTTATGTCACTTACTTTAATTCGTTTTCTCAATGTTTAACATAGTTAACGTTAATTCATTTAATCACATACACATATATCTTATTTCATATTAAGCTTCCATATGCAATCTTATCTTAATTAATCAACATAACTTATCTCACAACAATTAAATTCTCAGTATTGACATATATAATTAATCAAAACAAAACGATAATACCATTTTAGTAGAGAGAAATTTCATATACGGAAAGTTCATTGCTTTAACAATAGCACAAAGGGTCAGCTGTTTTGGGGTGTCGTCGAGTTGCGTAGGGTGGTAATTCAGGACAATACAAAACAGGAAAGAGCTTGTCTAATATGGTTTTGTTTTCTTAAAGGGGAGAGTTTACATTCCACAACACGTATTTAACGTGAACCGACTGGTTTGGAAATGAATACTTACCAGCTATGACTTGCTTAATACGGCAAACTAGCGATACCAATATTATTATAACATAATTAAAATTTTACTCATTTATTTTTTGTTTATTTCAGAGTGAATAAATTTATGTTTGTCCTAGTTATCGTTAACGAATTATAAAATTACACAACAACAGCAACATAATTATGTGGCGCAATTTTCTGTATGTGACACTCTGTACACAATTAATTAAATTTTTTTTTTACAATAGCAGAGTAAATTATTTTTACAATAGCAGAGCGGCGTAATTTTGTACCGTCTCCCTTGTTAAGACAACACAAAAGTCGGGAACTAGTTCAATTCTTTACCAGTAAATTAAACTAGCTGCCGTTGTTAGTAAAAATACTTACCAACAAATTACAAAACAATTATGATATAGGAAATTGACAAGGTTTGCATAAATTTATTCACTCACTAGGTGTTAGCGAAAACATCTCTTTATTGTTATTCAAATATTATGCTTGATTTTAAAGAAAAGTTATTTTAGTAAATTCTGCTTTTACTGCTTCAAAGATCTTAAGTATATTATTCGTTTTATCTCAAAATTTATTCATATAGATGTTAGTTTTAATACCACGGATCCGGGTCTCAACTTTCTCAAAATAATTAATTTATCAAAACTTCAACCATATTATTGGAAGAATAATATTGGTGATACTCTACATTATTATCTTACATTTATCTATACATTGCGGTTACTATTACTTCATTACAAAATTACAAAATTTACAAATCTGATAATTTGTTCTTTACATTGCTAAAGTTCTTTGTTACTTCTTTTATTAAGGCGAAATTTACAAAAGTTGTGGTTTGATATCACCTGAATTTCATACGAGGTTGTTGTTGTATCCTTGGGGCATCTCCTGTCGTCTTCTAAGGGTGGAGTACGTTGTTCCTGGTGAATCTACATCGGGTTGATTATTTCTGCTCTCGAAGATCGGTTGTTTACTTGAAGTTCCAACTGTTGTAGTTTCACTTTCCTTGGTCCAGACTTTTGTAGTTCACATTTTTTTTTTAATTATAGTTCTCACTTTGGAGTACTAAAGTCTAGTAGTTACCTATCTTACACTTACATTTTATATTTTAAAAAGAGATGTGTTGGCTACCTTTTTCTTTCTGTATGTATTCTCACTAACTCTACACACTACATTATTCACAATAAAACCATCTCACGCTGGATATACTTTTAAGGACATACACTTACGTGTATGTACACAACACAAAACTCACATCTTGTCATGACGAAGTTCTACTGGCGAATGCGCGTATAGTTTAGAGGCGAGGGCTCAGTAAGCGGGTGCGTATTTACGCACTAAGAAAATAGTTCGTACTTTATATATTATTAATTATTCATTAATTAGAATGTAAATACTTTATGTTTACTTTATTATGACTTAGGGATTTCTTTATTTATATAGTCGCATTTTCAATAATTAAAAGTAATTATTATTATTATTCTTTACTTAATACCTTTCTTGGCGTGTTGGTACTGGAAAGTTTCAAGTTGATTCAGGAATCTGGGTATAGGTAAGGGTGTATGATACTCTTACTTATTAAAATTAAAAATTTTAATTTGTGCGATTTTCGATATATTTAAAATCGTCACACTATCAGGCAGTATACAGAGTATCAGAGTATCATATAAACTCTTAAAGTGCTGTTTAGTCTGTGGATATACAGTATTTCTCAGTATATAGTGGCAGCAGACGTATTGAAATCTCTTTTATCCAGTACTGTTATAACTGTACTGTTGTAACTGTACTTAACTGTACTGACCCGTAATATTAAAAATATACGCGGCATTCCACAGATATTGAAAAACATATTGGATGAAAAACATATTGTATAAAGTTCGTGTTTAAACAAAACCTCGCAAAGTCAGTAAACAAAATCTATAATAAAATTTATCGTTTACAAAGACGTTTACTAACGTAGGCCTACTCAGTCACTCAACTGATATGATTACTTTAAGCCTAATTAGCGAGCTTCATTTAATACGTGCAGACATGTATGTAGTTTATGATTGTCTTATTGCTACGTGTTTATGTGTGTTTCTATGTGTTTTAATTTAGGTTGCCCTACTTTACTGCAGTAAAGACATCCCTGAACTGGATTATAGCCAATTAATTTCGTAGCCAAGGAGATAACCTAGCTAGAATTACAAATATGTTCGTCATTCCAATCCAATGAAAATTGAATCAGCCAACCACATACTGCTTTAATAGGCTCTCAGAGTACACAGTTTGTATTACTAACACTTTGACTTCTTTATCTTATTCAACCGAAGTTACCTTATTCATTGATGTTTGTAACTCAACCATTACATGACTATTAAAGTTTTACGTGTCAACGTAAACATTTTGATATCTGTCCTAAAATGTACACCTTACGATTCAACAGGTGTGAAACCTGTTATAAAATTAACTTGTTATAAAGAATTAGAAAATAACTCATTAATTGTGTTTCTGTGTGCATCTATAAATGAAAATAAAAAAAATATAAATTCGAAATTTTGTAAAAATACGTTTAGGAATACTAAAACAAAATTAATAGTGGTATGTTCGTATAAACATTTAGTCATTCGATAACATTATTTAGGATTTTATTGAAAAACACTTCACCTAAAATACAAGATTTACTACAAATGTTGTAAGTAGTAGAATTAGTAAGTAGTAGAAATTTAGTAAGTGTTAGTAGATTTACTAATTGTATGCGTTGTGATAGGCGAGACTTAATCGAAATTTTTATGCAAATTTTGTTTACTTTAAAAATTATACTTTAATTCATCTATATTTATATCGTTCTCCATAAAGTAATCTTCATTGGAGCTAACATATTTATACAAATGTTTACATTTAGTTTACTGCAAACATTTCTGGGATGTACTTTACTAAATAGTGTTAAGCTCGCTCACCGATTTTTTTTCAGCAATCGTGAAACGGTATGCTTTCACGTTCCTTTTATACTTCTAGATATATTCAAACGAGAAAAAAGATTCCATGGTGGTAATCAGGCAAATACGGTGGTTCCACTATCAATATGATAACAAAAACAGAAATAACACTGTTGCACACCAATATAGATAAAAATACCCGATTAGCGCTTTCAAGCTTTACAGCTTTACAGCTCATCATCATATCGGAAATATAAAATAATGGGACGAGACAAATCCTTCATACTTCTACTTGCCCTACAGAGCGTACACATTTTTCTAAACAAGCCTTGAGGTAAACTCCTTTACCTTCTGGTTGTTAACTTATTTGCGAGTGCAGTCACTCGCATTTCACTATTCATGTTTTCCCAGTGGTATTCCTTGCGAATACGATGTATAGTTTTCCTAATTCCCATATGAGCTCCAATTGTCGATGAATGGTAGTACTCCATTAACATGGGTTTGATTATTTCCGGGGCGATTATTCTCAGTAATTTTCCGTTTGCCTTTTTAAAACAAAGTACTCTTTTACTCAAGATATATTTGTCAGAGTTATTTCCTTTTTCTATTTGTTCGATTATTTTGCACAATTTCGGATCTTGTTGTTGGTGATATGCTATATCCTTAAATGCAAGGGGAAAGTTAGTAATTAGTGTATTAACGGTAGTGGTTTCAATCTTGTCTTCTCCAGATCTTGTATTGGGTAGTTGGAACATGCGGGATAGAGTATCGGCTACTACATTTTGAGTACCACGAATATGTTGCACTTTGAACTTGTAGCAATTTAATCTTAACACCCATCTTCCGATACAACCTAACTGTTTTGGGTGATTCAATAACCATGATAAAGCTTGATTATCGGTTTCTAGTAGAAATTCTTTGTGTTCCAAAAATGGTTTGAATTTATCAAAGGCGAATACTACGGCTAAACATTCAAGTTCATAGGCTGAGAACTTCCTTTCTTGTTCAGTCAACGTACGGGATGCATAGCTGATCGGGAGTCTAGTATTATTTATTTCCTGGTATATTACGGCTCCTAATGCTACACTTGAACTATCGGTCTGTACGATAAATGGTTTACTGAAATCCGCTAACTGCAATACAGGTGGGGATATAATGCTTTCTTTAAGTATTTCAAACGCTTCTTGATGTTGAGTAGTCCACTCGAATTTCGTTCCTTTCTTTCTTAAGGCATTCAATGTGGCTGCTATATCCGCTAAGTGGGGTATGTACTTATGAAAATAATTAATCATACCTAAAAATCGAGCTATACCTTTGACGTCTCTCGGAGGTAAAAATTCTCGGATTGCGCGTGTACGTTCGGGATCGATGGTAACCTTACCTTCGGCTGATACTATGTGACCTAAAAAGGAGAATTGTTTTACAGCGAAATTAACTTTACTCAGGTTTACGGTCAGTCCGGCTTTCTTTAACCTGGATAATACTTCACGCAAGTGATCAATATGTTGATCCATTGACTCACTATACACTACTATATCGTCAAGATAATGATATACAAATTTAAATTTAACGTCATGGAAAATTTTTTCTAAGAGTCGGCTGCATACTGAACTTCCTTGTGATATACCGAATGGTACTCTCGTAAATTGATATAGATTAAATGGGACAGCAAAAGCAGTTAAATGTTTTGATTCCTCAGCTAGTGGGATTTGATGGAATGCTTGGTTGAGATCCATTATGGTGAAGATTTTCGCTCTTGTAAAATAGTGAAACGCACTGTGAATGTCGGGCAGTGGTATCGATTCAAATTCTATACTCTTATTTAGTTGTCTATAATCCACGACTAGTCTATGTTTGTCAGTTCCTTTTGGTACTAGGAATGCAGGCGATGAATATGGAGACGTTGAGGGTTCAATGACGTGCTGATCAAGGAGTTTGTTAATGTGGTTTCTCATGATTTCCATCTTGGGCGGAGATAATTTGTATGGATGCAGTCGTATTACTTTGTTGTCACCAAGATTTATTTTATATTCGATTAAATGGGTTAATCCTAACTTGGGGGTGAGTACAGCAGAAAATTCTTTTATTAACTTTTGGATTCTTAGTCTCTCATTTCCTTTTAAATGACTTAGACTCGATTCATGAGGCTCTGAATGAATAGTTGCGGTTTCACAAATAGCGTCGTTACTTAACTCGGAGTCGAACTGACATTTTCGAGTACGATCAAATCTGAAGAAATATTGTTTTGCATATATATCAAGGATTAAAGCAGTTTTTCTTATAAAATCCGCGCCTAATATTAAGTTCTGTCCTAATTCTTCAGCTACTAGTAGGGGAATATACCAAGTAAAATTCTTAATTTTTAATGTCACCGTAATACTGTGCGATATCTTTAGATTTTGTTTATTTGCGGTGGTACACTTTATGTTCACCATTTGGCTACGTTTAATCAGTTTATGATTAGCTAATAAGGTGGCTAACTGTTTACTAATTATACTACGGGTAGATCCGGAATCAATTAAACCAAGGGTATTCGTTGCTCCAAGGTCTATCTGTACATAGGGTAGTTGGCATATACTTGTTTTACATGCACCAATAGAGTTGCACATCTCGATAAATCTTGTTAAATAAGGGTCTCTGCGTTTATTTTTATTTATTTTTATTTGACGCTTAGTATTGTTGTTACCTTTCCTTCTGGTGCTTCGGAAGACGTAGGATTTTCGGTCTTCCAGCTTCACATGTTTTTTGATTGGTCGGTTTTCTGTTGATAGCGCTTTTGTTTACATAACTTGCTAATATGACCGGCCTTTCCACAGTTATAACATCTTCTTTCCTCATTTACTTCGCTCGTAGGTTGTCGGGGTTTTGGTTTAGAGTATGAAACATGGGGATAGTTTTGGGTTTTATATGTACTTACGAATCGCTTATCGCGGTAGTTTCGGGTATCATTTCCAATTGGTCGAGTTTGGAATGAATGTCTGTGTTGACTCTGGGACATAGAAACACTTCTATTCTGGTCAGAATACCAGACGTCGGACGAATGTATACAACATAGTTCTAGTTCGGTGAAAGTGGTAGGTCGCTTTACGAGTGCTAGGCGAGATCGCTCCTCGGGGGATAGTCCTACTAAGATAGTGTCTACTAACTGTTGTTCACTCCATTTAACTTGTAGCAATAAAGCAGATTCTCTTACCTCAGATATATAATGAGCTAGTCTCTCGTATGTGCCTTGTGCACGAAGTACTAAGTTTCGCTTCAATTCTTCGTAGATACCGGTGGGAATGAAATGTCTTATTAGTGTGGTATGAAGTTCTTCTACCGGGTGATTATACCTTAGGGATTCTAACACTCTATCTTTTAATGGAGGTCTACACTTAGGTAAAATTACTTGCAAAATCTGGTTATCTCTTAGTTGTTGCAGGTCCTTTAATTGTAAGATGTGCTTGATAAAATCAAGGAGCTTTGTAATATTCAGCCCATCAGTAATTGGTATGTCAGACAAAATACTTTCTACAGGGTGGGTTATCTTTCCATAGAGCTCGGGAGTTAGATTTATTTTGTTCATCACTCTAGGTTTTTCCGCAGATTGATTAGTCCGCAAGTGAGAAGGTGAATCGTAGGTACGGGTCATATTTTCTAGTTCATTAGGGAGTGACGTAACGTTTACTGGTTGAATATTTACTTGACTATCAGTTAACCGTTCCTTGAATGGATTTATATTTGATTCCTGCAGAATCTGAATTTTTGCAGTACCGTTTGGCTGTTCTTGAGTCGGCGATTGGGTAGGTGAAATATTTAATTTCGTCATTGCTTCTTCGATTTCGTCTAATCTAAACGATTCGGATCGTCGACGTAATTCGCGCATTATCTCAGGTAATTGTTGTAATGCTTCCTCGGCGAATTTTTGCACATCATGAGGGGTATCTTTATCACCTGGCCAGTTCAACAAATTGGTGATACGGCGGGTTAGATGCTCGATTCTTTGGGTGGTTCGTAAAATTACCGCGGGAGATTTTTCATCACGCAGGGTTTGTGCGATCGACGTTAGTTCCGTATACTTATGATAACACGTTTCTTTTTCGCTTTCGAAATCTAAAACACTCAAACGATTTTGAGTGGTAGGCTCAAATGAGGGTTGGTCCGGTTTATTTTCACGTAACGTCTTGCGAAGTTCCGCGACAGTTACATTAGAGTAGGGAAGACCACGCAATAATGCTTCATAACTTAATTCGTCTTTCAACAACAAATCGGGGTTAAATTGAGCCATTTTTGATAATAACAACTTTAAATACACGACGTATTACGAACGACAAATCTTATGTCACTTACTTTAATTCGTTTTCTCAATGTTTAACATAGTTAACGTTAATTCATTTAATCACATACACATATATCTTATTTCATATTAAGCTTCCATATGCAATCTTATCTTAATTAATCAACATAACTTATCTCACAACAATTAAATTCTCAGTATTGACATATATAATTAATCAAAACAAAACGATAATACCATTTTAGTAGAGAGAAATTTCATATACGGAAAGTTCATTGCTTTAACAATAGCACAAAGGGTCAGCTGTTTTGGGGTGTCGTCGAGTTGCGTAGGGCGGTAATTCAGGACAATACAAAACAGGAAAGAGCTTGTCTAATATGGTTTTGTTTTCTTAAAGGGGAGAGTTTACATTCCACAACACGTATTTAACATGAACCGACTGGTTTGGAAATGAATACTTACCAGCTATGACTTGCTTAATACGGCAAACTAGCGATACCAATATTATTATAACATAATTAAAATTTTACTCATTTATTTTTTGTTTATTTCAGAGTGAATAAATTTATGTTTGTCCTAGTTATCGTTAACGAATTATAAAATTACACAACAACAGCAACATAATTATGTGGCGCAATTTTCTGTATGTGACACTCTGTACACAATTAATTAAATTTTTTTTTTACAATAGCAGAGTAAATTATTTTTACAATAGCAGAGTGGCGCAATTTTGTACCGTCTCCCTTGTTAAGACAACACAAAAGTCGGGAACTAGTTCAATTCTTTACCAGTAAATTAAACTAGCTGCCGTTGTTAGTAAAAATACTTACCAACAAATTACAAAACAATTATGATATAGGAAATTGACAAGGTTTGCATAAATTTATTCACTCACTAGGTGTTAGCGAAAACATCTCTTTATTGTTATTCAAATATTATGCTTGATTTTAAAGAAAAGTTATTTTAGTAAATTCTGCTTTTACTGCTTCAAAGATCTTAAGTATATTATTCGTTTTATCTCAAAATTTATTCATATAGATGTTAGTTTTAATACCACGGATCCGGGTCTCAACTTTCTCAAAATAATTAATTTATCAAAACTTCAACCATATTATTGGAAGAATAATATTGGTGATACTCTACATTATTATCTTACATTTATCTATACATTGCGGTTACTATTACTTCATTACAAAATTACAAAATTTACAAATCTGATAATTTGTTCTTTACATTGCTAAAGTTCTTTGTTACTTCTTTTATTAAGGCGAAATTTACAAAAGTTGTGGTTTGATATCACCTGAATTTCATATGAGGTTGTTGTTGTATCCTTGGGGCATCTCCTGTCGTCTTCTAAGGGTGGAGTACGTTGTTCCTGGTGAATCTACATCGGGTTGATTATTTCTGCTCTCGAAGATCGGTTGTTTACTTGAAGTTCCAACTATTGTAGTTTCACTTTCCTTGGTCCAGACTTTTGTAGTTCACATTTTTTTTTTAATTATAGTTCTCACTTTGGAGTACTAAAGTCTAGTAGTTACCTATCTTACACTTACATTTTATATTTTAAAAAGAGATGTGTTGGCTACCTTTTTCTTTCTGTATGTATTCTCACTAACTCTACACACTACATTATTCACAATAAAACCATCTCACGCTGGATATACTTTTAAGGACATACACTTACGTGTATGTACACAACACAAAACTCACATCTTGTCATGACGAAGTTCTACTGGCGAATGCGCGTATAGTTTAGGGGCGAGGGCTCAGTAAGCGGGTGCGTATTTACGCACTAAGAAAATAGTTCGTACTTTATATATTATTAATTATTCATTAATTAGAATGTAAATACTTTATGTTTACTTTATTATGACTTAGGGATTTCTTTATTTATATAGTCGCATTTTCAATAATTAAAAGTAATTATTATTATTATTCTTTACTTAATACCTTTCTTGGCGTGTTGGTACTGGAAAGTTTCAAGTTGATTCAGGAATCTGGGTATAGGTAAGGGTGTATGATACTCTTACTTATTAAAATTAAAAATTTTAATTTGTGCGATTTTCGATATATTTAAAATCGTCACACTATCAGGCAGTATACAGAGTATCAGAGTATCATATAAACTCTTAAAGTGCTGTTTAGTCTGTGGATATACAGTATTTCTCAGTATATAGTGGCAGCAGACGCATTGAAATCTCTTTTATCCAGTACTGTTATAACTGTACTGTTGTAACTGTACTTAACTGTACTGACCCGTAATATTAAAAATATACGCGGCATTCCACAGATATTGAAAAACATATTGGATGAAAAACATATTGTATAAAGTTCGTGTTTAAACAAAACCTCGCAAAGTCAGTAAACAAAATCTATAATAAAATTTATCGTTTACAAAGACGTTTACTAACGTAGGCCTACTCAGTCACTCAACTGATATGATTACTTTAAGCCTAATTAGCGAGCTTCATTTAATACGTGCAGACATGTATGTAGTTTATGATTGTCTTATTGCTACGTGTTTATGTGTGTTTCTATGTGTTTTAATTTAGGTTGCCCTACTTTACTGCAGTAAAGACATCCCTGAACTGGATTATAGCCAATTAATTTCGTAGCCAAGGAGATAACCTAGCTAGAATTACAAATATGTTCGTCATTCCAATCCAATGAAAATTGAATCAGCCAACCACATACTGCTTTAATAGGCTCTCAGAGTACACAGTTTGTATTACTAACACTTTGACTTCTTTATCTTATTCAACCGAAGTTACCTTATTCATTGATGTTTGTAACTCAACCATTACATGACTATTAAAGTTTTACGTGTCAACGTAAACATTTTGATATCTGTCCTAAAATGTACACCTTACGATTCAACAGGTGTGAAACCTGTTATAAAATTAACTTGTTATAAAGAATTAGAAAATAACTCATTAATTGTGTTTCTGTGTGCATCTATAAATGAAAATAAAAAAAATATAAATTCGAAATTTTGTAAAAATACGTTTAGGAATACTAAAACAAAATTAATAGTGGTATGTTCGTATAAACATTTAGTCATTCGATAACATTATTTAGGATTTTATTGAAAAACACTTCACCTAAAATACAAGATTTACTACAAATGTTGTAAGTAGTAGAATTAGTAAGTAGTAGAAATTTAGTAAGTGTTAGTAGATTTACTAATTGTATGCGTTGTGATAGGCGAGACTTAATCGAAATTTTTATGCAAATTTTGTTTACTTTAAAAATTATACTTTAATTCATCTATATTTATATCGTTCTCCATAAAGTAATCTTCATTGGAGCTAACATATTTATACAAATGTTTACATTTAGTTTACTGCAAACATTTCTGGGATGTACTTTACTAAATAGTGTTAAGCTCGCTCACCGATTTTTTTTCAGCAATCGTGAAACGGTATGCTTTCACGTTCCTTTTATACTTCTAGATATATTCAAACGAGAAAAAAGATTCCATGGTGGTAATCAGGCAAATACGGTGGTTCCACTATCAATATGATAACAAAAACAGAAATAACACTGTTGCACACCAATATAGATAAAAATACCCGATTAGCGCTTTCAAGCTTTACAGCTTTACAGCTCATCATCATATCGGAAATATAAAATAATGGGACGAGACAAATCCTTCATACTTCTACTTGCCCTACAGAGCGTACACATTTTTCTAAACAAGCCTTGAGGTAAACTCCTTTACCTTCTGGTTGTTAACTTATTTGCGAGTGCAGTCACTCGTGTCGGTATTTTTATATTTATTTCTAGTACATTCTATGTGTGTGTGTGTGCCCGTGCGCGTGTGTGACCCAGACGAAAGGCAGACGTAGACGAGTGTTCTTTTGATAGTATTTTTAGTTTTTAATAATAACCTTTTGTATCATACAAATTGATTTTGACCAATAAATTTGTTCATTAATGCCGTAAATAATATTCACATTATGCAGGTAATACCAATATATTGTAATCTACTAATGCTGAGGTATGTTTTGGTTAATTAAAATAAACATGTTATTTGGACTGAAAAACGATAATCATGTTTATGAGAGGTGTTCAGTAGGCCTATTTATTTTACGAGTTACTTGTTTGTGTACAGGTTGTGCATGTTGCGAATGGCGTATTGTAGTATTATTAAAATCATGAAGTACTTATGTCAAACAAGCAAGATCATAACCTACATGTTTAAACGTGTAATATGAGATTTGCTGTGTCAGTAGTGAGTATACAACGCAAACCATATTATACAAGTTTGCGCTTGTTTAGTTCTTGTCTCACTTTGTATACAGTGTATTGTGTTGGAGATCCTGTAATATGTTTGTAACAATTATAGATAGGCGCTAGTTGTAGTTTATAACGTGGGACAGTAGTTGAGAATAAAACTGTGTTTTCTCACTACTATAGTTACCTTATTAAAGATCCATAGTTACTGCAGTAACCCCAGTTTATTTATGCATTGAGAGAAGGTGATCGTATATAAATAACATAAAATCAGTTTACTTAGAGAAAAATCAAACGCATACAAAGTACATTCTATAACACAAAAGATTTGATGAATGCACTACCAAGGTATAAGTGTACAAACAACATGAGTGCAACAAAGAAGAAAACTGTAGAAACCAAAGTGCGGAATAGGTGTAGCCTAATCCCAAACTTCAGAGCAGGGTTCAGATAGACTAGACTCCCGAGAGAGGGACGTCATGGAGTCTGTTAGGGTAGTAACAAACAACGAAATGAGAGGTCTACTTTTCTACACCTTAATTATAGAGAAACGCTCAATAACAATTCTCTGAACTGGAAAAGTTTAATCCTATTCACTGATGGTTGCAACTTACTATTTGTTGAACAGTCAAATCAATACTTTATAAGTATAGTACACAACTTAGTTGACATTATTATTATCAGCCGGAGTGTTAGGCTGTCGTTATTGACGAACGTTTTAGGCTCTCATTAGTGTCTAGATTGGCACGGTGTCTGCCGATTCACCCCAGAGATCAGGATGCTGCGCTCCCAAGCCAATCAGATAGCACTTGATGCTGATTGGTTGATGTTGCTTTCCAGTTTATATCGTGCTGGTAAAACGTGTATAATAGGCAAAACACATAGTCTCTACCTCATCTGTGAGTTGAATTGGCGGACACCGAGCCAATGTAGACACTGATGATAGCCTACGACGGTGGGGCCGAAACGTTTGTCAACAACGACAGCCGTAGGCCACAGCCTAACAGCCCGCCTGATAATAATAATGTCAACAACGACAACCGTAGGCCACAGCCTAACAGCCCGCCTGATAATAATAATGTCAACAACGACAACCGTAGGCCAAGGCCTAACAGCCCGCCTGATAATAATAATGTCAACAACGACAACCGTAGGCCACAGCCTAACAGCCCGCCTGATAATAATAATGTCAACAACGTCGAAGCCGCCCGTGGTAGCTTGCATAATACACAATCGTCTTAAGAAGCATAAATTGTCCTACTGTGTTGTTGCACCACTGAATATACTGCAATTCTGTCCTAAATAAAATGAGCAAGTTAATTGATTTTTGAAAGACATAACTAACGGAAAGGTATAGAAAATTAAATTGTTTGATGTACATAGAATTCATCTTGAAAATTATTAATTCCAAGTAAATAATAACTGGTGAGTTATTTAATTTTATTCTGCGTTTCCGTGTTGTTGTTGTTGCAGGCACAAGGGACACAGTTGAGCTGTATACACAAGCATTAGTTTTATTGGCTTTGAAAACAAGACAAGATTTATCTTTAGTTGAGAGGTTTGTTTGTATTGGGAAAGTTTCTGTACTTCTTTACTTGAATTAATGTTGTTTTTTTGTGTGTCTTCCTATTGTTGTTCGCATTATTTGATTCCAGTCACAGTAGTTGAGGCAATTTATCAGTGTAACAAAAAACATAGTTACACAGAAGTAAATAGCGCGCTCAGTGTGTTAACAGCATTTAACGAAGTCCAGTGTTTCAAAAATGGTACACAGTTTGAAATGATTTTTAAAATATAGCATTTTCATTAAAAATTTGCGGGTTTAGATTTTAAAATGCTTAACTGTATATATGGTCTTTGTCATAGTATATCCTTTATCTTTATAGTTTAAATATAAAGATTTAAATTGTTTCTTATTAACATTGGATGTAACTATCTGGTCTTTAGCAATCATGAAACGTACGAAACCGCGTTTTTTATGTCCATGTATCTGGGCTTTATCAAATAGCCATTGGTTCTAAAAAGCCATCGGTGTTATTGGTAGATTGCCAAAAACATGTGAAAATCAAATTTTGAAATCTCAAAATGTATATTTTCATATAAGGTTGTACTAACTATTTAATGCACATTGATTTCTTAAGCAATCCCTAAAAGCAGAACAATTTTTGTATAACTAGCTATACAAAATTCAATCAATAAAATTTTTGTTTTCTGTAAAGCACAGATTTACTGTAAAATCGACCTAATGATCTGATTCACTACCCACGCGAACCTAAACTTTCTCGTTTTTGTGAATATTCCCTTTTAAGGATAACTTTAACCGTGTAACAAAAGTAGAATTATTGGTTAATTATGACATTATATCGGATTGGATAAATCAGTTTATCGTATTAGGTACAACTGGTATTACTGAGCATGCATCGCTGCATCTAAGAATTCCCAGGGTTTCCTACAAACTACACACTTATTAAAGATTAAAATAACACTAGTAGATATGATATTTAATAAAATATTTAAAAAAACGAAATATAATTTTTGTTTATAGAATAAATTAATTGCTAAGTATCATTATTTTATCCAGCTGGAGAATGTACTGTTTTGTGGCTCCACCACGGAGTCATTAGATTATTACAAAACCTAGATGATGGGTTTTCTCATGGAGACCCACTTACCGTAATTTCCATCCCCATAAGAATATTCAAATGGTACAGATTTTATTTTGTTTTTAAATCGTCGAATCTCTCTCTCTCTCTCTCTCTCTCTCTCTCTCTCTCTCTCTCTCTCTCTCTCTCTCTCTCTCTCAATCTCTCTTTCTATCTATTTTGAACGTACGTTTACTCTGTAGGGATATTTATTTTATTTTAGAATGACTTCTGTAGTCTTAGAAATGTCTTTAGAAAGTCTTTCTACCGGAATCTTATGTCTCATATATTAAAACTAAACTATTTTATTGTTGCTGACATGTTAATTAAAATATAAAGTAAGGAAAATTACCACGATAAATATTACTAACTCACCTGCTTAGTATGCTGAATTGTCTTTTACCTGATGAGTAGATTTTACTCAAATTTACCTAATACTCAAATAACTTTTTGTGTTAGAGCGTATGGCGAAAATAATTAAGTAGTTTTTGTTCTTTGCATAATGGTGCAAAACCTGCTCATAAATTTGATTGCATACATGATTTCGTGTCAGTAAAACAATTTCTTACTTAGAATTAAAAACACATTCATTTTGCCCACTGTACAAAATTAAAAATATGCTCTCTGATAAACATTTCACATGCCATAAAATTTTATAAATAATAATTTAAATTGAGTTACGTATAAGTCTAATCATAGCACGTTTTGACAAAAAATGTAGTAAGGCTAAATGGTAGTAATTAAAGTGACAATCAATTTTAGCGCTAATTCAAACTTCAGTTTAATTGATATGTAAGTAGGAAGTAAATGAGTGAAGAAAATGTACTGTCAGTTGCGTTTAGGTTGGTGTAGTTTTCTGCTGACTGTGTGTTTATATACATCTACAATAGACTGACATAACTTTTGTTTCATACCGTTTTCACATATTGGTCTCATTAAACAACTAGTCGGTTGAAGTATGTAGCTATTATTACCAATTACTAATTAATAAGTACTAAGTACTAATTGCTAATTGTACATCATTCCGAAATGTTTACAATACTGGGCAACAACGTCTGATATCAGAAGAGTGCAATACAGAATCTATGAAAAACCATATTATTTCTAAATACGTAAAAAATTGAAAACTTTCTTTTCAATATTTTAAACCTGTTTAATCTTATCAAGTTTTAAACATTTTGTTTGTAACTTGTACAAAAGCCGTTACTAGTATTGAGTAACTAATTACGTTTTTATGAGAATAGAATTCCAAAGTGTTGAAGAATCCATAAAGTTTGTTTAACAAGGTGCAAATATTTTAAGAATGTATGCATATTATAATATAATTTCACTTACGCCTATATAAATATAAGTATATAAAATTATAATCAAACAAGATGCAAATGTATTTTGAAGTTTAAAAGTTATGTGTGAGACTTATGTTAAGACATTTTGTAATCCGTGTTACAAACCCTGATTGTGTTTGTTATAAATTTCCATACTGTGACCACGAACGCCCACATAAATAATGTAACAGCGCCTGTTTGTTTCAAGTGGCGTCTGGCATTTATCTCTGCCAGCTCTGCAATATTTATTTAAGATTATTTAGTATTACAGTATAACGTAGCAACTTATACCAGTTTATGAATCTTCTTAACGATAAACGCAGTAACTACCAGACTGTAAAACCATGAATATTTCATCATTTTTCTTTTCTTATATAATTATTTGTTCCTTTTTTATAAACTAGAAACTACAAAACTAACAAAAGTATGGTGAATTAAACTGGATTATTTACGTTTTCATATTTACTTTAAAACGTGGTAAAGTAAAGGGGGTGCGTCAGAAATTAATTAATTAAATAAAATGAAGATCACTCTTTTGTATATACGAGAGTTTTGGTTACAACGGACATCAGCTTTAACTCAATACATCTAAGCGTTGTGTTATTACATGTTTAAAATATATTGCTTAAAAATAAAGTTACTGTTTCATGTAAGTAACTAACAAATAAGTAGCTAATGTAAATAAGTGCACCTATCTTCAGACACTCATTCCTAATAGTGATGTGATGAAAAGAAAGGTCTCTGAAAGATGAAAATTAACAACACAGGAAACAGCCAACGTAAAGACGAGGTTTTAATAAAAGACGATTTATTATACCAATACATATTGATTTGAAAGTTTTAAAACAATGAATTAAACAGAAATAATTAGTATTTAAGCACAAGCAAGCTAGAATTCTATTAAAACATGCAGGTATCCGTAAAATAACCTAAACTTAGCAATAAAGTATGTAGGCTATTAGATGTAAACGTGGTATTTAAATACATTAACTATAATAATGGTTTTATTTATCGATGCAGATTATCTATAATTATAGACGAGATTCTAACGTAGTTCTAAGACAATTAAATTTACGTTATGTCTATATTATTGTTTTTGTTATTTTGCATGAATTAAAGGAACTTAATTGCATTATTTACTTAGGTACAATGTTTCAATGTTTTGTCACTTTCTCTTCTGGCTTCATCTCGCCTAAAACTTTTGTCGTCGTTGTCTCTCTCCCTTCCACAACCTTCCGTCGTCATAGTATCTCTTGCCTAACTCCATAGTTTACCTTTCATACCTTCGGGGGACCAATTTTAAACAGTATGCCTGAGATGCGCAGTAGAAAAACGCTCGATGCGAGGATAACAAAATTTTCATACGTTTTGCACATGCGCGCAACTGTCTTGTACAATGGTTCGTAGAATGTACATAGGCAGCAACAAGGCGGCGAGAACATCAGAAGCATGCAAGTATCGTTACGAAGCGAGACATGCCACTGAAATGCTTTATTCTTTAGTGTTTTTTGTACATGTTCTTCCATCTACCTTCACACGTTTCTCTAGCGGAATCTACTTTCACGTGTAAACTGTAACCGTATTTGCACACGATGCATATTAACATCTAGTATTCTGGGCTACTAGGACGAGCGTATTGCACGTGGCAAATAGCGGAAGCCCTATTAGGTATGACAGTCGACTGTGAATACGACTACCAGTAACAGGCAGCAGCAGAGAGGCAGGCAGGAAGCAGGCTGAGGTGGGGTCACTATTGGCGCAGTCACATCAAGTATAACCCACATGAACCCTATTACGAGGTGATGTTTTGATACCCCCATCAAATAAGCACTGCTTCTTACTATTTTGTATAGAGAAGATTGGATTCACCAAAACTATGAAATGGTCATCTCCAACATAAAACCAATACTGGGCTTTGTATGCTATGGACTTTTTCTTTGATGAAGAATTAGTCATGTAGAACTAATTCAAGAGGAAGAACAAGCGGAGACTGATATGTATTTTTGAATATAATGACTGGTCTAGAAAACTTAATTTACTAACGCCAACATTGTTGTTGATTAAGTCTATGCTTTGATAACGAGCAGTGTAGCTAAACAACTGCAGGCCAATTTAAGGACGTATGTCAATTTAGAGACAGGTAAGAGTGATAAACTATAAAAAAAAATTAATAAATTCATGCAATAATTTAATCCTTTAGTACCTTGAAACCTTTAGATTTATAACGCTTTTATTATAACGAAGATTCAGTGTTCTACTTTATAAATCAACAGTTTACGTTTGGAAATGCTCCATTCAAGGATATATCCACATGCCAAAATTTGTCAAAAAATTAACTTTTTATACGTTTGACATATGTTTTCCGTAACAAAAATGCTGAGTGGTAATGACGCATGTCTTTTTGTATTAAAACGCGGTTCAACACATAAAATTTTGTAACAAATGTTGAAATAGGTCTATGTCTTATTTTCCAGCTACGTTTATTTAATATATTTACTAAAGGTAGCTAAAAATGACGTTTCGGTGATAGAGAAATGTCTAAATTGTGGTTTATCTTTGATAAACACTTTGTGCCTGGCCACAATCAAACTATTTTTCATCTTTAATATATGAATAAATTAGCTTCATTAATCTATATTAACATGAAAACTGACCAAATTATAATGAATTGTAGGAACATACTAAGCCATTAGTTACTTTGGTTGATTGATTGAACGAATTAATTGTTAAAGAAATTAGTTTCAGTACAGGTTGCTGTATGTGTTACAAAGCATGGCAAGTAGGTTGAAATTATTCTCAATTAATTAGAGCCTGCTCGTTTAGTTATCTCGGTTTTAAACCAATCATAACAAAAACACGAAGAGATATTTTCTACTTGCTAGCAACAATACGTATTAAATAAAAAAATTAGAATTTTATAAATGAATTTTTCATGTATTTAGACGAAAAAAAGTGACCAAGATATGTTTAAGAGACCATCTGGCAATGTTCAGGTCACGATTATTCAGAGGTTAGTGGGGGGGGGGGGGGAGGATAAACAGCTTATTTATCACCATTTAATTCAAACTGTACCAACATAGTTGTTTAGTTATTTTCCCAAGCAGTTAAAGTCACTGAGATGGCAGGATATTGAGTTCTACCATTTGTTTGCGAAATGGGTGGCCCAAACAGAAAACGTCTCTTCAAACCTTGGTATAACACATGAAACCACTAGTATGAACAACCGCTTCTTTGGTGATCGTCTTATTTCGAGTTCTCATAGCGTCCCTGATATTTTAAAGGTGAGGAAATGCCATCTTTTAGATGAAGGGTATCAGCTTGCCAATGGAAGGAACATTACTAAAGATATTTTGAAAAAACCCAGTTAGTCGCCAAAAAGCACAAACTAAAAATTTGCTTACAAAATATTTGGAAACTTTGTTTTTTTTTTTAACTCTTTTAGTAACTTTAACTGAAAGGTAAAATGTGAGAAAAGCGGTTATATTGATTTCATGAACTGTCGCGATACTTTTTTTTCTCCCCGGGGAATGACCATATTGTTGATTTCTTCGTAACAATAAATGATGGTTTTGACGTTCTTAATTCAAGACTTCCCAATTATCCAGTTAACAAGCTAACAAGTGGGTCACGTTTACTTAAATGAGTAGAACGTCACTTTGAGTAAACTTTATGATTTGTGTTTATCTGTGCTCGTCACTGTAAAGTCGACATTATTACCGATTCAAATTAGATTTATGATTTCAATTCTTAGTTACAAGGCCTGGTTGTAAATTTACAATCTCGGGGACACAATTATATTTTATTGAATATAAGACGTAATTAAGACGTTTTGAATCTTATTTTTTACAAATAAAGGATCTTGGCTAGTCCTCCTCTTCCAACCACAGTATCAGACAGTAAAAAATATCTTCTTCTTAGCCGGAATGCTTCTAAACGTATAACAACCCGAAGCTGTTATAATGAAAATAGTGACATATTAAATGTTGATGTGTTTGACTCTGCTAATTTGCGTTCCCTAATAACAAAACAATCTTAGGCCAACGGAAGTGAGGCTGAATATGTGTAACTTGATTTGTCAATATGATATTTACTGTGTAAATCACCTCACAGAATAAGAAAAAATACGAGCTTGACCTTAATACGTATTTAATTAAAGTGTTGGCAAGATATATCGTGTTTAAAAAAAAAGGTAGTAATAACAACATTAACTATGGCGACATTTTGGTGTAAAAAACAATGACCTACCGAGGAACGCTATGATAAGCCCGTCTACAAAATGGTTGGAAATTATTGTTAGGTTTGAAGAAGAATTTAAAATATTTTATGGATACGGACTTAGTAAGTGCGATTATATTATAAAGGGATTTATAAATATTTTAAAGTCTAAATTTAATGTCATTGTTGAATTTGTCATAACTTGTCATGTGTCATGTGTCATGTGTCAGGTGCATTAACCTGCATGAAAGAATTATATGAGAAGAGATCCCAAAAAAGGACGGTTTTTAAAAATTACTAACATAAAGAACTCTGAGAAATGATACAAAATGCGGGAAAGAGTCAAAAATGATAGAGCAATAAAAATATACAGCACAGTAAATTATTGGTTGATGTCAATAATTGCCTTCTACGATAAACATTTATACCCAAGGTATGTAAACAATAATTTCATATTTAAATGTTAAGATGATACTATAACCGTTCTTTAGTTCAGGCTTATTATTAAATTAACTAAATATTTTTGCCAAACCTGGAATTATTTAATCACGTTTTATTGTAATATTAAGTTTTGTAATATAAATCTGTAGCTGATATTTTGTTTGAAGATATGCTAAACCAGTATAGTAAACATTTAATAGTGCAGCAGACAAAAACGTTTATTTCATTTTTTAATGCGACGAGTTTGATTGGGAAACATATTAAAGTAACATCCAGTCGCGCCACTAAGATCCGTGTGACGTCACTGCCTGTCACCGGATTGCGCGTGAAGCCTGCCGTATATTCTATGACCTTGGGAATTACCCTAAGAAGATCTTGTTGCGTTCGCTATCGTCTTATTTACTGGAATATGTAACACGGTTTGGTCATAATGATTTTCTCCCAATGATTGAACCACATCTGGCCATAAATATAAAGTAGAAATTCACACTTCCTGTGAGTGCACAATTTTGCAACTGCATGTAGTTAAAACTTATCAGGTAGTTTTCGTACAGAAACGTACAATACAACTGCAGTAATACTGGTATTAGCACGTTTTATACGCCAATCTGCGTGGTACAAGAGAGCAACAAGGTTGAGCAGATCGTTCGAACGGAATGCAGTTATGTAAAGCTTAAAATCTCTGCTTCCATACACATGTTGTTACAGTTCACCTCAATATGCAGTAGGCCTATGCGGTGAATTTAACACGATCTGCACACGTGGTCTAAACGTGTTGTAATACGCTGGTTTCTCTGAAGTGTGTTTACACAGCATTCATGGGCTCCCGAGCTCATCATATTACATTACCCATATACTGCAACGTATTGGTTACAGTTTAATAAAACTACTTTATCAGGCTAAAACAGCAACATCCTCAATAATGTTAAAGTAACCACATCTTCTTAAAAATAGCCGCAACATATCTTTAATGAAGACGGTAAGCGTTTGATAGTAAAATTATGTGGTCCTTTGTAAGCTTGAAACATGTGTAAAACGTCGTTTTCTGCATTTCTACATGTACTTTAGGTCTAAATAAAATGTCGTGACTGTTTAGTCGTCTTTTATTCTCAAGATTGTTGGGAAGCAGATTGTATTATCAGGTATAGGCTACCAATTACAGCATTCAATTATATCAAATGTACTGTTACACCAATGCGGAACGTTCTACATGTTTCTCGGCTATAAATGATTTTAGCATTTATAGTTAAGGTTACATTATTCACATTTCATTTTGATTACCAAAAGCTTATATTAACTTAAAATTTTATTAATTAATTATATTAAATAAGGTCACAATTATTATAAATCCAATCAATAAAAATACTAAAAACAGTAATATCACTAAGTAAATTTCAATGATATTAGTTGTTGTTATTGTAATAACAATATGTATAATAATCACTAATTGAACATCAAAAATAAAAAAAAGTAACTCCAATTATAAAAAAATGTCTTGAAAAAGGAATTCGAGATGATTCAAAAGGATCAAATCTACATTCAAATGGGGATGATTATTCCCGATCAATGATTGATTTGGTTGAAATAAAATATAAAAGAGTTATCAAAACAAGGCAAGACACCAGAATAGTGCGGATGCTCTGGCATATGCTTTGCAATTTGAAGCCGCCAAGTCAGCGTCTGGTTGTACAAGTCATGAAGTACGCGCTAGAAGATCGCGACTGCACAGACGATGAAGAAGAAGAGCAAGGAACACAGACCCAACGAGCAGCGCCATAGAGTAAAGTAAGAAAGGATAGAAGACCGACGTGTTATCAATGTGACAAACCTGGACATCTACAACGACATTATCGGGTTAGAGTTCAGCAGCAGGGAAACGAGCAGTAGTCGGTACAACGGGGCGTGTGCTGACTAACTGGAGGAACGGAGCCCTAGACAATACGCAATTTCTACACTCTAGAAAAATAGCTGGAACTTGATGGTTACCGGATTCGTTCAAGAAACGCCAACCTCGATTACAGTTGACAGAGGCGCAACAGAATCACCTGAGACCGAATCCAAAGACCCACAGAACTATTCATCACAATTAGAAAACCATGTGCGAGAAATGAATCGCTTGATAAAAGGAAGGCTGAAGATAGCCAGTGATAGCCTACAATGCAAACTCGTTATGACATTCGCAGCAATAGTGTGGGTTTCCAAGAAGGAGATCAGGTTTAGTTGGTCAACCCAAAGCGCCGTCGTGGTTGCTCACCTAAGCTTCAGACTAACTGGGAAGGACCACTGTGAAAAAAAGAATCAACGATGCTCTTTATTGGATTCAAGAGGAAGGACAGCGAAAGTTCAAGGTCGTCCACCTAAATCGCCTGGCTAAGTATTAGGCCTACTGCAGAGATTGTTCGCCAGTTCGGGATGAACATGCTTACGGAGGGGGCAGTTTTACACCATTACGAAACTTTCTACATGTTTTTCGGCTATCCCAGCAGAACCAGCTGTAATGTTGTGTGCGTACGTCATTCTTAACAGGCGTTAACGATATTGTTCCAGACTCACCGGTCCGCGCGCGCTGTGTTCAAGTCCGCAAGCAATTACGCTCTAGCGTTGACGCGTATTATGGATTATTCTGGAATCTCAGCGGGGTATAAATGTGGACATTCAGCGGTGCTTAGATCCAGTTTTAGTGGCGATTTATTTCAGTGCGGTTCGAAGTATTGTGGCGAAGTGTTATGTGTTTTGTGATTGTGCGGGACTCTATTAATTGACACTTTTATTGCATGTGAACAATTTTTATTTGCTTTGTTGTAAGAGACTATCTTCTTGATTACAAACTGTTTAATTGTGATAATTAAAGCTGGTGATTAGTAACTTAATTGGTGTCTTGTATTTTGTTTTCACTGTACAATACGACGATCAAGTAGACCGTCGTAACATACATTACAGGACACACTAAACTATACAAACATAGTGTACGTATTGACATTAACCAATAATTTTTACGATTTTATGTAATGCTTTCTTGGTTAACTAGGGTTACCCAAAAAGAGAACCGTGTACATAAAACAAAAAAAATTAACGTTTGATGTGGTTACGTAAATTTCTAACTTCAGTTTAAAAAAAAAACAATCTACAGGCCTACAGTAAAACAAGAAAGGCTGTAGAGTGTTTGTGTAGCTAATTGTTTAACTTTTGGAGGCAATTTTACGGAAAACCTGTACAATTAGCAAATACGTACAATGTACCCGGAAATTAGGTATGAGTAGTGTAGCTAGTTTTTAGACTATTTCAAGAAAAATTATTATATTAGCTGAAAGAATGTGCACATAAATCAGGATGTGCATATCACAAGATATGCTATGTTTATGAGATTTTTAAATTTTAGTTTGATATTTTTCACAACGTGCAAATTGAGAAAAAGAAATTTTTCAAGACTGCATATAGAGGGTGGGGCAATGAGAACATAACAATTTAGAACTATCACATCAGGGACTCGTTTAATATTTTTTAGCCAAATGTGGTAGAAGTATAAAGGTAATAAGATGCTACTTTATTTCGCCATGTTCAACGTTTGAAAATAACACACCTTAAGTGACACCAATTGACACGCTTACATTCTACAAGTCGATTGAAAAAGCTATGTGTTTTTAATAACCTTAAACTCTAGATAGTCCCACAATAGGTATTAAATGCCCGGAAAGGCGCAAATGCGCTTCGTCTGACATAACTGTTTATGAAAGTTTTGTTTTTGATTTTTGAATTCCGATATTTCATTATAAAAATAAACTTTTTTAGTGTAATCACGTTGAGTTTTTGGTCCACTTGAAGTCTGTATTGACGAAACCTGAGATCTTATTGCAAAATCCTCCGCGGATTCCTCCAATACTTGAAAAATGCAGTGCCATAGCATGCGTCTTAGCAGATCTTTTTGGATTCAGTTTAGTTACTTTAGTTGGACATACTAACATACTTAAGAAGAGATTCACATAAGAAACGTAAAGACAATTCAGTTGTCATTTCTTTATATAAGATACATATAAAAGACAGACCAAAATTGTACTGAAAGAAGACACACGGGAAAGTAAAATTGAAGAATATCTAACAGATTTGTAAAAAAGGTTGTCAAGTCAGTATTAAAATGGACTGGCTTAGTTTATCAATGCATAGTTATAAATATTACTGTAGGAGCTGTACACTTTTTTCAGTACACTTAAATATTACTGTATTTTTTCAGCTGTAGGAGATTTTATCAGCTTTAGCGATTTAATTGAACTGTAGATTTTATTCGTTGTAGCGATTTAATATCTCTGTTCGTCTGCATTTTATCTGTAGGCGTTTTCTCACAGACAAAAAATGTTTTAAAAAGTAAAAATATGTTTTCCATTAGATTGGTATCATGTTTTGCTTTTATCTTTATTCGATACAAATATAAAACGTTCTTAAATACCATAATACAAACAAATTTTTAATAATTGTAGTCTAATTAAAGTAACCGTAATTAAATCAATATAGGTCAAATAAAATAGGTAAACTAATAGACTAATAAATACAACTATTACATTAATCCACATTTCTGTACGTACAACTTGTTGAAGGGACAACAATAAAATATTAACTATTCGAGAAACGAACGTGAATGAAAGCATAAGGATCCGTTCTAAACTCCTTTATTTTAAATTAATATGCCAAATGACAATGAAGTGTTTGTTGGTACGTGAGTGTCAAGTCCCACTATATAACATTATTCTAAAAATAACCTTTTTAATATATTATTTTGTGTCGTCGTAATAGAGCAGAAAAGCAATTCTGTGGTAAAGTAAGCGAATTTATAATGTCTTTAATGGTAGACAAACAATATAGCTTGACCTACATTGACCATGAATCGTTTTAAAGCACCGACAACAGTTACCGTTAGGAATGTAGGATGTGTTTGATATTAGTGATTGCTGCTGGTGCTTTTGCTAGTTACTTTTATGTTGCTGGAGAAACTAAGTATAAAGGTACGCAGTCTGTTTTCGACAAGAAATTAAATTTTATGAGTATTTTTGTTTGAAGAAAAATAACAATAACAGAAACGTAGGAATTAAAGAGTACAGATGTTATTTATCCAAAGCTTGTATATTCTACACGGTATGTAACGAGAGATTAGGCAGACGATTTCCTCTCTCCTATTATAATTAGAACCGTTGGTGGTTGTTGCAGACTATTTCTAAGAACTTGTTTCCCGTGGGAGGGGTTGTTCCGTTTGCTTGGGAGCAATTAAGCGACAGCATCTCTCGAATTGCGTTTGTAATAAACGTGTGTGAGAGTGAACGTGATTGTAACAAACAGAAAGTTTTTATCTCCAAACTTTTAGACTTCCCAAAACTTTGTTGTAATACTTAAATATTCTCCAAATTCTACCTAAAGCATTCGGGTATAGTAACTTAATATTTTTACACGTAAGTAAAATTGAGTTCTGTTAAAAAAAAATAAAAAGAAATTTAAAAAGAAATAATTGTATAAAAATTATTGCTACGGTTATGCACACTAGAACTGTGATGTCTTTAGAGCTAGCGATGACTCATCACGTAGATTTGTGTTAAAAAATTAAATAGTCACAAATTGAAAGCGTCATCAGGAGTGTTACAGTAGTTTGTAGATAAATAGCAAACAGGTTATATCTTACTGTATCTTGTCGGAATTCTACATAAAGTTAGAATGAAAATGATAGAGCTAGTTAAATACCTTTTGTCTGCAATTAGTGCGCGTTGTATTTAGCTAGTGTTATCAAATTGTTTGTTATTTATTCGGATTAGTACAAATTTGGCGGCTGATATTAGCTTAAAATGTATCTTAGATACATAATAACATTCTGAATACTCGTTACAATTTTAATGTGAGTAATTGTATTATAAATTTGTAGCATTGTTTAGAAAAAGGATTCTATAAGGTTCTGTGATATTAAGTACTATTGTAGCAAATATAGCCAAAGTATGTGTGAGTAAAAGAAAGCCATAATAAGTGACAGTGGCATAAGGATGCTGGAGAGCAATACGATAATACGATTCGGGGTTGGAGATGTGCTTCAGACTCGAACGTTACAGTGCTGTAAAATTAAAATTAGAATTGTTTTCTGATTACAAACGTGCAGAATTAATACAGGTAAAGTTGTTAATATATGAACTGAATAACTGATCACAATGATGATGGAGAGATTAATTATACTTTTAAGAAAATGTACACAAAACTAACAACTGATTTAAAATGTGCAACTGAATTTGGCTACAGGGAACAATGACACAGGAGAAACAAAGTGTAATTAAACATTTTCTTTCTAAAAATTATGAAGCCATACAGTGTGTAGAAGAAACAAGGTAATAGACATGAATATAAGGCCGCCAAGAATAGGTTTGATATTTTTATCAGGCGAGCCTTCGACTGAAAATTGGTGGGCGTTACTTCCTGTGCCGTATGCTAAATGGCTAACACTTACAACATTGTTGTGTAGGTTTTAAAATAAGCGTGCCTATTAATGTACAATAAATTATATTAAAAATAATGTCTTAAAGTTTACTAATTTTTTTTAACTATGTTGACTTACCTTGTACAAAACACTTCTGGTGCATACTCTTAATTTATCCTTAAATATTTCTTCGCTTAATTTATCTTATTTTTTCAGGTAGTCTGATTAAGCCTTTGATAAAAGAAATACATATACTTTTAAGTTTATATGTTATACTGACGTATATTGTTTAAGACTGTTGTAAATATCTTTTTATGTTGTGTTTCCAAAGTACTGAAAAACCGTATCTGCACGTTAGTATATGATATTTACCTACTAGACAATAATTCCATTTTTTTTTTACAAAGCGTCAAGCAGATAACGCAACTGAAAAGTTGCATCGACTTTGAAAAACTAATTTAACAGGACATTCTGATGTTTCAGTATAATTTGAAATATGTATTTAAGTTATGTTACTGCGGGATAGTTTAGACTGTGTCTTGAAACAAAGTAAAATTTGTTAAACGTTAGAAAAACTGACAGTCGCCAGTTAAATGCTTTTTTAAACATATTCATAATAACTGACGTACATATATTAAATGAATTCTTATATTTTACAACATGCTAAATATCTATAAATTAGAGCAGTTACTTCAGAATATTCTAGAATTGTTTAATCGGTATTACTGGAGAACTGTAGAATATTCAAGATGAATCAAGTTACCACTGGAAGTTTAAGGTTACTGATGCATTTTTGTGTGTTCATGCTTTTGCAAATCCTGTACTATAGATTGCTGTAAAAATACCATTTATGCCTTCCTGAATAAGATTAAAATTAAAGAGAAGCGTGCAGCTTATAATGTAAAAAAAGAGCCTTGTTTTTATACCATATTAATTTTTCTTTGTCACTGTTGAATTACAATATTTTATACACCTACAGTTCGTGCTCTGGGCATTTTAAAACGTAGAGTCCAAAATAAAAATTGTTAAAAAATTTTATAATTAAACACGTATATCATGATTCTATAAATGGTTGATGAAACAACCACAATTTAAATGTTATGAGGATACAAAACAAACAGAACCGTTGGGGTTAGTGTTGTCTCTAAACATTCTGAGATTATGTGACCTGCTCTGAAAATTTTCAACTGTTCTGAAACGTATATAGGCGTATACTGTGCTGAAACCTTAAAGGAGTAAGGTGCTGTTTAACGGCTGGGGGAAGTAACAATATGTGATAGAAAATTAACCCCTTAAGAGTGATTAACGAAAAATGAATTAAACCGAATTTCAAGCTTCACAACTCATCTTCAGATCATTTCCGATCTGATGATGAGCTGTAAAGCTTGAAAGCGCTAATCGGAATAATTTTTCTATTGTGGTGTGCAACAGTGTTAATTCTGTTTGTGATTATAACCACTGACACACATTTCTTAATGAAAAATGAATTGTCTAAAATTCAGTAATATCAAATATATATGAAAGTAAAGATGCAATGTCAATTAAAACAAACGGACAGACTGATAGACAGACAGACACATTCACCCACAGACACAAATTCCAATGCAAATCAGTAAATTTACGTTGGTAAATAATGTGAAATTTGTTTAGTAATGTGCAGATTTTGTTTTCGTGTAGAACAGAACACCAGATTGAATATTGCTGGAGAAAAATTGAACTGAAAAAATTGTAAAAGTCCCCATACTGTATACGGGAACTGTTACGTGATTTTGTTGTTTCTTGCAAGTATAAGCTGTCTTTTTTTAGGCGTCCGATTGGATACGAACACTTATTTGGATGAAAATAATATTTTGATTTATTTAAAAGCTTTTTTAATTATGATTGTTGTTGTAAATGTAATTAAAAGTTTTCTTTAATTTTGAATTTCAAACGATAACATATTGTATTATATGTAAAGGAAAAATGAGCTTAAAGAAGCATGTAACGTATTTTATGTAACACAAAATACATACTATGCAGTGCCAGTTGGAAGGGGCTCTATATCTGTAGGAGGGTGCATTAAATTGAAAATTGTTGGCGTTGCTAGTTTCTGTCCCTCATACATAGAAACCGCATGTTAATACAGTCACACGTTAGAAACACGTAACGTCCCTCTATAAAAATTTTACATTAGTATTTCGAAGCTAATGGGAAACGTTAGTCTGCTCTGAAGATAAATTGAGTCGTTCTAAATCATTTATCGGAGTGTTGTTTTTGCCTCTTTCAAAAACAATGATGTACATACTACATACATACATCAACACTCATATTGAACTATGAGGTTTAGAAAAATATAGTAAATTATAATATTAATAAGTAAATAATGCTGACAGTTAACACATAACTATGCTTTACGTTTTATTAAATCGTAAAGTGGTTTAAACTATTATGAAATATTCATAATGTAGTGCATCTAATATTTAAAGACCTAAAATATCTTAACATGGGAAAGGAGATTGTAAAAAAAATTGTATCCATTCTTTACTCCTCTTACCTTTGCTGTAACCAAATTATAAATGTAGTTTATTTAAGGAGCCATGTAGGTATCTAATATTTCTTAATATATTAATATACGTTTCCGTAGATAAAATTATTTTTTAGACTCGTATGTAATAAGCAAAACCAATACAAGATTACAAAAATTTACGACACCTTATCAACCGTAATTTTTGTGTTGGCTGTACACGATTATGCAGGACGTATAGAACATACAAGTGGTAGTGCATTTGAAGTGCCTATCAATTATGAGCAATAAAACGTGATTAGACATTACACCAGAATAGACTTTTAATATTGAAGAGGAATCTAGGAGAGTTGTAAATTTTTTATTAAATTCATGAGGTTTTGAATATAAAATGTTACATATTTCATTTTTTCTTTGCCAAAATTTTGGGTGGTAATGTAAAAACCGTCTTAAGGGGTTAAGCTGGTGGGGCTGTGCAAAATGTTATTTTCAGTAGCTACACTGAGTCTAAAAGATGATTTCACCTATTAGCTTTATAAAAATAATTTTTGGTATAAGGTTTACTGACGACTACAAACAAACATACATTTTAGGAGAAAAATGAATTACGTTAACTGAATTGCAAACAGACCCTTTAATTAACACACTTCGTTTTTTCTGTGACTTTTCCTTTTTGTACATCTTGACGTTATGTAATTATCCTTACGTTTTTGTTCATAACATTTTACTTTCTGTGTCCCAAAATACATTATAACAAAAGGACCACTGAAATATTAATTCATACGCTGAAGTGTTTACCGCGTTCAGTGGTTGATATAACAATAAATAGACTATACGCAGTCTGCTTAGAATTGATCGATACATGTACGTGACTCAGAGTTTTTTACCGTTGAATAACGTACAAAAATTTTAGTATATTTATAACGAAGCGAATCACAGTAATTGCGGAATTTGTAGCAAATATTGTGTAAATCTGTACGTGAATTGTATGTTTAAATGACAGTCTTTCTTAACTAATTTGTTTTTAAACCCCCAAAATTCGTTGGCGCTGTATTATTTCACTACGTAAATTGCCATTTGTTAAACTTACAGTTAGCCTATATGAACAAGTTAATATTCGGTAGAAAAATCGATAAGCCTTCGTACACGACAGAACGACATATTTTAGTCTTCTCTTTAAAAATCCTTTAGTTTCAGAATGTATTGTGGATAATGTCTAACTAAATACGACTTAAAAATGCATTTATAATTATTAAAGTATGATTTCGTACTGATTATTTAATTTTGTGTGCAAGGTGCATGAATATATTATTACCTGCGATAATGTATCATGTCAAGAAATATTCATATTTATACTTGCTGTTGTACTATGTTGAATAAAACCTATTAAATATGACAATAACATGTTTTATAAAGGAAATGGAATAATGTAAGTTAAACATGTAATTAAAATGTTTAATTTTACCTAGTTTTTGCAAAAACTATTCATATTTATTCTTTAGGATTAACTAACTTTTATTAGCGGATTCTAGATTGTCTGTACATAAATTCACTTACTGCACTCAAGTATTACAATCAATGCTGTTAAGGGTTTTCGAGCGATTTAGTTTACTATCAGATCATGATGAAAACGGGGACCTTTAGTCTCTTCTGAAGATAAATTAAGTCGTTCTATATCATTCACCGGAGTGCTGTCAGCATACCATACATGCTCTTTTCTTTTTTACTTCCATGTTCCCATACGGAAATGGAAGTATGGTGATGGCGAAAAAAATCGTTTTCGAGATAACGGCTGATTCTGATTGTACTACCCTCAAAACATGAAGAAAAATAATTTTTTGAAAAGTGTCTGTGTGTAGAATTTTTTCTATGGCAAACGATAACTGCCGCAAATTCAAACAGAATCAAACAAGTTTTTGCATACCTGCTTGATTGTGAAGGACTCGAGATCTATTGATTTTGGTGAAGATCGGTTAAGGTAAAGGGGTAGTTTACCTGCAACGTTTTACATTTTAACAAGAGTAAAGTACAGTACTTAATTTTAACAAATAAAGTATCATAAAAAAGGTCATAATAATCTACTATAGAAAAGTAAACGAAATATCTATAAACGAAAGGCGTAGCTGTGAGAGGAGGGGGTACTTTTTATAAATGAAAATTATAGTTGAAGGGGGAGGAGACAATTTTACTTCCATGTTCCATAAGGAAATGGAAGTACGGTGATGGCGAAAACAATCGTGTTCGAGATAAGGGCTGACTCTGATTGTACTACCTTGAAAACATGAAGCAAAGTCATTTTTCGAAAAGTGTGTGTGTGTATCTGTGTGTAGAATTTTTTTATATGGCAAGCGATAACTGCCGTAAATTCAAACAGAATCAAATAATGTTTTGCATACCTGCCTGAGTTGCAGATAACTCAAGGCCTATTGATTTTGGTGAATATAGCTTAAGGGGAACGGTTAATTTACCTGCAACGTTTTAGGTTTTAACAACAGGAAAGTACTTGAAAATTCACTTAAACTTTTTAAAAAAATGGCAATTGTTAAAAATAGGTATGGAAAACATACATGACTTCCATTTCCTAAAATTTATATTTAAAAACATTTGAATATTAATTAAATAAGTGGATGCTTGAGTTCTGAAGAAATGACGTACAGCTAAAAAGGTACCCCAATGTCAGGTGGGTGAAGACTATCCTCAACCTTCGTGAGGAAGGTCTGTAATTTTAGATAAAATGTTTGTAGGTCGAATGAAGAGCTGGCCAAAGGGAGCTGCGATCTGATTCCTGTAACGAAATTGGACTCTCGCTGCGAGTTATCGGCCGAGGGTGAATGATGTCTATAGTGTTATCAAAGTCCGCCCTGTTAATACTATACTAGTAATTTTTCTTTTTTAAAATCGACTCTTTCTTTCTTCCTTTCTTTCTTTCCATTCGTTTTCTGATTTCCTGAACGACGATTCTGTTCACCCGTATAATTTTAAATTTCTCAGCAAAACATTTCTTCCTTAATACATTTGTGTCTTCTGTTTAACACCTATCATTCTGTTCCATGTCATAACGCTATATTTCACACAGGCTAGTAAATAACTAGCCATCAGGGAGGTCAAAATATTTTTCATGAGGGACAAACAATTTTCCAGAGGAAAAACATATTTATGTATTTTTTATACATACACATATGCACATATTAGTTTGTAATTCTTATATCATAATAGAAATAAGTACACAGATTGTATTAATTTATTAAAACATTTATTGCTTCAAAATATGCATAAAATTAATGGCTTGCAAAAGTTAATGTTTGATCGCCATTAAGTAGTAGTGCTCAAGTTTCCAAAGTTTTAATATTATGATGTCTGTAATGAAAACATCAGAGCAGATTTTAGTGTGTATGAGGGTACACCGTGGACAAAAATTTTCAACATTCCCTATGTAGCGTTGCTCAGAGTAAAGCTGCGAATCTACAGTGAACGTTTCACAGAACAAACACGCGGTAAAGAAGGAGCGCTCTGAAGTCTCTCATGGACCCTGAGCATCTTGCAGAGAGTTAATTCCCTAAAGACGAAAAGTCTGTATATGAACCGTTCCTCTGTAAACACGTGCAGTTACACTGGCCAGGGATCCACAGGAAGCAAATCGCTGTCACCGCTGGACACCTTTCCGGCTTGCACGCGTTGTGTTGGTGTGGGTTTCGGCACTTTCCATTTAAAAAGCGTGCAAATGTAAGAAAATAAACATAAGTAAGACCACAAATAACGCGAATTGTGTGTGTGTGTGTCCTGCCTGCCTTTTTATTGCGGACATCATTCACCCTCGGCCGATAACTCGCAGCGAGAGTCCAATTTCATTACAGGAATTAGATCACAGCTCCCTTTGGCCAGCTCTTCGTTCGACCTACAAACATTTTATCCAAAAGTACAGCCCTTCCTCACAAAGGTTGAGGATAGTCTTCACCCACCTGACATGGGAGTACCGTTTTAGCCGATACGTCATGTCATTTCTTCAGAACTCAAGTATCCACTTATTTGATGTGTTGTCACCATATCCAGCTCTGCTACTTGTTAAATATAGACACAAACGTAAAAATTTGCACATGTGATGTCTTGTTGTATATGGCAAACGATAACTACCGCAAATTCAAACACAATCAAATAATTTTTTGCATACATACCTAAGTTGTAGATGACTCAAGGCCTTATGATTTTGGTGATGATCGGTTAAGGGTAACGGGTAGTTTACCTGCGACGTTTTATGTATAAACAAGAGTAAAGTACTTAATTTTGATAAATAAATTATCCTGAAAAGAAGGTCATAATAATCCACTGTAGAGAGGTAGATGAAATATCTATAAATAAAAAGGGTAGTCTAAGGGGAGGGGGTAATTTTCTACAAATGAAAATTATTGTTGAAGGGGGAGGGGATAATTTTTTATGTGTACTACGTTATCGGCAACAAAGAAGTAGTTTGTTGTTAAAATTTCTGCCCGGGCTGTTTCGCCGTGGTCGAATGTTTTCTGCAAAACCAGACGTTTCGGCAGTGCTATCGACTGCCATGACCAGTGAAAATCGAATGCGCTAACGTGAGGTGGTATACGTTAATGACCACAGTACTGTGGAAGTAGAAAGAAGTAGTTCCTATGGAAATATTTCATTTCGAAAATGATTTTAAATAATAATCTTAGAACATGGAAGTTATGTATGGTTCTCCATACCGATATTTGTTTATATGTGTACTACGTTATAGGCAACAAAGAAGTAGTTTCTATGGAAATATTTCATTAAATTTGTCACTCATAAAACTCGATTCAGAATTTTGAATTAAACGGAATAAATCCTATTGTAGTCCCAAGCCACGTGTTTGTTAACCAAATACACTGCACTCACCGTCTATGGCTTTTTTCCGTGATGTTTTGTCCAGTTTACATGTTTCAAGGCACTTGCCTCATCATCAGAACTTATAAAATCAATCTATGTCATAAAAAATGACATTTGTCAAAATATTAAAAACACAATACGGTAATTAAACTATGTACATAAATTCGTTTTAAAAATGTTCGGTGTGCCTTGCAAGACAACACGCGCCGTACTGACGTAATCTAAGCCTTATCTCGACTATATCTCATAGCGGTATCGTACAGTATATTTGATTTATACTGTAATTGGTCGTTCAACACATGTGGCTTGGTACTGGCGTCGTTGTATGATTTGTAAATTTCATATTCTTCAAGGGCATTCAAATAACTCCCTTTACTGCAGAAATGAAGGGAAGGGGAGTTACCCTTCATTTCTGCAGTAAAGGGAGTTATTTGAATGCCCTTGAAGAATATGAAATTTACAAATCATACAACGACGCCAGTACCAAGCCACATGTGTTGAACGACCAATTACAGTATAAATCAAATATACTGTACGATACCGCTATGAGATATAGTCGAGATAAGGCTTAGATTACGTCAGTACGGCGCGTGTTGTCTTGCAAGGCACACCGAACATTTTTAAAACGAATTTATGTACATAGTTTAATTACCGTATTGTGTTTTTAATATTTTGACAAATGTCATTTTTTATGACATAGATTGATTTTATAAGTTCTGATGATGAGGCAAGTGCCTTGAAACATGTAAACTGGACAAAACATCACGGAAAAAAGCCATAGACGGTGAGTGCAGTGTATTCGATTCAGAAGATGAGGGATTTTTTTTAGAATTTATCGAACAGAATTCAAGTAAATGATTTTAAATATAAATCTTACAGCATGGAAGTTATATATAGTTCTCCATACCAATTTTTGTTATTCCCTGGAATTTAAATTTAATCTCTTATATTATTAGATTTCTAAATAGTTTTTACTCGGTATGTGACTAGTTTAATTTGAATTTCCCTTTCTACCAAGCAATATTATTTTTTCTTTAATTGTAAGCATTTCCTCTAGTCATTTGTTTTCCTGAATTCGTCTGTATTTGTTTTCTCAGTCTCCAGTTAACATTATTCGCTCTTCACCACAGCCTCATTTTAAAGCTTTTCAAATACTGCATTTCTTTCTTCTTGATTACCCATATTACTAATGCATACATTACTGTGTTACATACAAGCTTATAACACTTAGCAAACTCGTCCTTAACAGTATTAATTCCCTTGCTAGTCAAAGTTCTTAGACTACTGAGTGCAATTTTTTAAACACAATTCCACAATTCTAGTTTTTCTTCCTTACAGCTTTTATTCTACATAGTTATACTTTCAAGCTATTTAAAAAAACATTATGTATTCTAGTTTCAATGTTGTTTATCATCACATATACTGTGTTTTTTCTTAAGGAATTTCCATTAATTTAGTTTTAATTATGATTATTTCCTTTTAAACTCTTTGATTTTTAAAATATTTTCTGTAAATCAAAACATACAGCAATCTTGCCCTCTCTCTTTCCTAAACAATGTTTTTTTTTTATCGTCTAGTTTGACTGCCATCTTTTGTCCTGTACAATTATTTTTTACATATCGTAACTCTCTAGCCAATTATATGCTTTTCATTACGTTCATCTGTACTGTAATGTACTTTAAAGTAAACTATGTCAAAAGCATTTCCCTCGTATATAAATCACGTTTACTGTCTACTTGTATCTTCCTTTCAGTTGAAATTCACGTAAATGAATTAAGTCTCTCGTTACTTTTCCTTTTATGTTATTCGACTCTTCCCATCTATTCTTTTTCCAATCCTCTTTAATACTAATTTTCTTATATCGTTGTTTGTTATAAAAGTAATGAACTTCTCTCTTGTTTTATGAATCTTTGATAAGAAAAACTTTTATAAAATTGCAGTTCTTATCACAGCTCCACAGTGTCCATTTCTTGCATCTCGTTCTCTTTCTGTCTTTCTCTCTCCCTCTATATATACCTTTTACATTATTTTTAAATCTTTATTTCTGCTGTTAATTTTGAATTTATTTAACCTACCAGAGGTGCCCCTGTTAAGCCGAGTAACCCAGTGGAAGGTTGGGTAACCGATCCCAGCGGGAAAGTTGGTTGGCGAGCTAATTGGTGCTGGCGACTGAGGATCAGTCAGTTAAAGCAATGGCTTTGGAAATTAATACCCTAGGTGGCAGATCAGAAACTCTGGAAAATCCACACTCTATGGAGGCCGGTCCCATGGATTCTGGGGGGGGGGGGCAACTGTTGCTTGAGAAAGATCCTTTTAAGAGAAGTTCCAAAGTATTACGATCTCCAGGAACAAGTGGATCACAAAGAAGTTCAAGTGAAAGAAGCTCTTTTAATTTGGAGGAAGAAAATAAGGAACTCAGGAAAAGGCTGAGTGAAGTAGAGCTTCTAATTGAAAAGTTAAAGAAAAAGTACTTGAACTCAAATCGAAAAATAAAGCACTAAAAACCGCCCATTTATCAAAGGAGGTTGACAAACCCAAAAAGACGATTGAGAAGAAGGTACAACAAGAGAAAGAACACAGAGTTGACAGTGTCAAAGAATACTATACAGATGAAGAAGAACTCGCTAAGGAAACAGAATGGATTAGAACTAAGAATGTAACCAGGAGAATGAAAAAGAGACAAGCTGAGGGTTCTCCAAAAATTTAAAAAACTAATGACACATTACCTATTAAAAAAGTAGAACTGAAGAAGGTTAAGGTACCAAGAGAAAAGCAACCTCCACCAACTAATATAGTTGGCATTGAAGACTACGCAACAGTAAGGGCACTACTGAACACAAACAAAGAAAAAATAACCAAAATTGTCTCCCTCAATAATAATGTGTGGAAAATCAACATTCAAGACTCAGATGCTTATAGATCTCTAGCTAAAAGTTGGATGAAGAAGGACATCAATGGTACACATATGAAGACAAAAAAGACAGGCCCATCAAGGTAATGGCTAGAGGTCTTCACCCTACCTGTAGTAAAGAAGATATATTAGAAGAGTTACAGCAGAAAGCAAAATTGAAAATAGTTGATGCTGTCAATATTATTAAAAAAGAAAGGAAATTGGATAAAGATGGAAAACAAATAATATGCAAGAGAGAGCTCACTCTATTCATGCTCACGTTTGACAATAAAGAAGATGTGGAAAAAGTTTATAACATTATGTCTATCCTACATATGAGTGTCAAAATTGAACCCTTAAGAAAAGCTACAAACCTGATACCACAATGTAAAAATTGCCAAGGTTTCAACCATACAACCAAGTACTGCCACAGAGAACCTAGATGTGTAAAATGTACAGGCAAGCACGCTACAATTCAGTGTAAAATAGATAAAGATACTCCACCAAAATGTGTAAACTGTGGAGGCCAACATCCAGCAAACTATCGAGGGTGTGAGGTAGCTATGGAATTACAAAATATTCGCAACAGAACCAGTGGATTTCAACGAAGATATAGAAAACAACTGGAAAAAAGTATGGAGCTAACGCACGTGGTACAAAAACCTCAAGAAAGTAAAGAAACTGGAAGCAGAACATTCTCTCAAGTGGTCCAGTCTAGACCAGTTAAGGAGAAGGAAATAGAGGAAAGTAATGTATTATAAAAAATATTAAATATTAAGCTCTCTATTTCTAGAAGCTATAGAAAAGCGTCTAGACTCTAATGATAATAAATTTGAAGATGTATATATGAACCTTGTAGATATAAATAGTTATTTTAGATAATATGAGTAAAACTCTTAGAATAGCAACTTGGAATGCAAATGGATTGTCACAACATATTCAAGACCTAGAAATATTTTTGAATTCAGAAAAAATTGATATTTGCTTAATATCTGAAAGTCATTCCACAAAGACATCATATGTTAAGGTACATGGTTATATCTGCTATTCTGCTGTCCACCCAGCAGATAGAGCAAGAGGAGGATCAGCAATATTTGTAAAAGAGAACCTTCAACATTATGTAATTCTCAAAGTAGAGGAAGAATATTTGCAAGTTATAGCCATTAGGATTGAAGATAACAGGTACGTACAAAGAATACTGTGTTGGTGCAATCTACTGTCCACCAAGATATAATTTGAAGCGAGAAGAGTTTATACAACTGTTTGAAACTTTAGGTGAGAATTTCATTATTGGAGGAGATTTTAACGCCAAAACTTGTACTGGGGATCAAGATTAATTAATCCGAAAGGAAAAGAATTACAGGCAGCAGGAGAACACTGGGGTGGTACTTTCACTCCAGAGGTAAACCTACATACTGGCCTGCAGACACAAACAAACTACCTGATATTATTGATTTCTTTGTGACAAAAGGGATTTTTGAAAATTATATTCATGTAGAAAATGATGAAAGCCTTTCCTCAGACCACACACCGGTTATAATGACAATTAGTGAATTTATAATTACAAACAAGGCATCAGTCCCAAAATTAACAACTGGTAAAACTGACTGGAACTTGTTCAGTAGCCTAGTAGTAAAAAACCCAAACCTGCATGTACCTATTAAAAAGCCAGTACAATTAGAAGAGGAGCTTGAGAGATTTATTGAAATTATACAATATGCCGCTTGGGATAGTACTCCTATTAGTTATAAAAAAGCAAATAAAGAAATTAATTATCCAGTTGAATTAAGACAGCTGATTAAGGAGAAAAGGAAGGCACGTAAAGATTGGCAGAGAAATCGAGCACCAGATAACAAAAAAATTTTAAATAAATTATGTATTAAAATAAAATCATTCATAAAATAATTCAAGAATGAATCAATTAATAGGTACTTAGAAAATTTATCTGCCCAAAAAGACATAGATTATTCCCTTTGGAAGGCAACAAAAGGAATCAAAAAACCTAAAATGCAAGTTCCCTCAATAAGAAAAGATGACGGATCTTGGGCTACAAATGCTAAGCAAAAAGCAGATCTCTTCGCGGCATACCCAGAGGAAACTTTTTAGCCTCTCCCTAGACAAACAGCTGAAGAAAATATTTACCCTATACACAAATGTGATGGTCTATAAATAACTCCTGTGACACTTCTGGAATTAAAAAAAAATGAAATTAGAAGTAACATAAATTCAAAAAAAGCACCAGGTTACGATTTGATTACTGGCCAAATTTTTAAAATCTTTACCTGAAAAAGAACTTAGGAAGTTATTGTACTTAATTAACGCATCCTTAAGGTTGAAGTATGTTCTTTTACAGTGGAAGGTATCTGAAGTTATTATGATATTAAAAGCAGATAAGCCACCAAATGATAGGAAGTCATATAGACCAATTTCTTTGCTTCCCGTAATTTCAAAATTGTTTGAGAAATTACTACTAAAAAGACTTAAGCCTATTATTGAAGATAGAAATCTTGTCCCTGATCATCAATTCAGCTTTCGACAAAGGCACTCAACGATAGATCAAGTGCACATGATTACAAGTATAATAGAAAATGCACTTGAGACTAAAAAAATATGCGCAAGTATCTTTTTGGATGTAGCAGAAGCATTTGATAAGGTATGGCATGAAGGTCTGGAGTGGAAATTACAAAGAGACCTACCAAAACAATATTACAAAATACTCAAATCATACATAACTGACAGACATTTTCGAGTGAAATATGAAGGAGAATATTCTGAACTGAAGAAAATAACAACTGGAGTTCCGCAGGGTAGTGTTTTGGGACCGGTCTTGTATTTGTTATATACAATGGACCTTCCTACTGTAGAAGATACAACCATTGCCACCTTTGCAGATGATACTGCAATTCTAGCGACTGGAAATAAAATTGAAGAAGCTGTATTAAAACTTCAAAGAACCTCTGATGCTGTGAGCAAATGGACCAATAATGGCGCATTAGATCAAATGAGATGAAGTCAGTCAATGTAAATTTTACAAATCTAAAGATTGGTCATCGGATACCAGTTATAATTAATTCATTACCAATTCCTTATGCTAATACAACTCAATATTTAGGAATGACATTAGACGCAAAACTTAAATGGAAGGAGCACGTCAAAAAGAAAAAGCAGGAGTTGAATCTAAAGTTCAGGAAAATGTATTGGCTCTTGGGAAGACAATCCCAACTGTCAACCATAATAAATTGCTGTTGTATAAGCAAGTGCTAAAGCCTATCTGGACCTATGGGATACAACTCTGGGGCTGTGCAAAGGAATCAAACATAAATATAATTCAAACATTTCAAAACAAGGTGCTTCGGTGCATTGTTGATGCACCATGGTATGTAAGAAACGACAACTTACACAGGGATTTAAAAATTGAACTTTTTATTGAGGAAATAAAAAAGCAGGCAGTGAAGCATGGGCAACGCGTCTTGCAGCATGTACACCCTGGGATACGGCGACTACTGGATACAACTAATGCAGCTAGAAGGCTGAGACGAACTAAACCACTTGATCTGATGGATATTAGTTAAATGGGGAGATTATAGCCAATGGGTTATATTTCTTGATTAATGTCTTTAATTATGAAATGTAAATTACTAGATGGGTAGCGGGTAGTACTCAGTTGTAATAAATATAAATAAAAAAATTTTTTTTTTTGAATTTTAATCACGTAATTCTTTCTTATTTGTTTTTCACGTTCTTCTTTTTTTAGTGCCTTATTGCCTTGTACGTTTCTTATTAGGTTTTCCATTTCTAATTTTTGTACATTTTTATATTTTTTTTGAATCCACTCTTGTCTCGCACTATCTGATAATCTCTACAGTTTATTACTTAGTTTTCTATAATTCATTCGTTCTCTTTCAAAATTGCAATTTTTCCACTCCCCTGTTTCCTCTATCAATTTACCGTTACAACCATTTTTCTTACTTCTTGTAATACTCATATTCCCGACTGTTTCTTCTAAAGTCCTCAAAGTCTTATCTTATCTTATATTATCTTATACTATCTAATCTTTAATTCAAAGATCCTACCGTCGCATTTTTTACGCTTTCATGAACCTATCTTATTATAAAAGATCACATTAAAAAATGTTGTATATAAAAAGCCAATTTTAAATTTAAGAAAATTTAAAAATGGACTAGCATTTAGTAGTTTTTTCTGTTTGAATAGCAGTACGTTCATAACGACTCTTTAGTCTTGTGAATAACACACTCACAAGTTGAATGCACGTTGCCTATATGACAGCGGAATGTTTCTGTGTTTAGATTGTGCTGATTATTCCGTGATATTCTCTATCAATACACGAAGCACAGAATATTGTCACTAGTACAGGGATACATTTATGTAGCACGTGGCCACTTGATAAACTCAATATTGATGAATAATTCAACTCCGTGTTAAACTTTTATTGAATTTTGAGTATTTGTTTTTATTTATTATTAAGACAGGAGAAATCTGTGTTCAGTGCGCTCGTTAGCCAACTTTGTGTTAATACGGTACGGGTTATTTAGTTTTATTATAATTGAGATAATTTTGTCTATTTTACGGAGAGAGTAGGATAAAGATAAGGTAATAACATTATTGTCTGAAATTAGTAAATTTTCGTGTTATATGAATCTTAAATTAACAAAATTTATCATTTGTTAATTACCTAAATGTTTATGAATATTTGTAAATGGAAAAACTTAAAATGTTCAGTTACTAATTACATTTCTACGTACAGTTACGTCTTGATATAAAAAACAATGGGCATAAAAATTTACTATATGCCACACTATTAACAAAGTATGATGTAAATGTACTCTGATTCCAGTTAAAATTATCGAGCACTTGAGCCAACAGGTTGACTTGCACAAACAATATATATTATTTGATAATTTCATCAGAACAACGTTTCTTACCGTAACGAAGCTAGTCCCTTAGTAACTAAATTGAATATAAATATTAGTTATTATATGCTGCGACATGATTGGCTATGTCTTTAATTATAATGTTCTCCTAAGAAACAAATATATCTTTCGCATTATCAAGGTTGAGCTATCAGCGTATCTGCATTTTAAGCTAATTGTATTAATATCCAGATTGTGTAACTCTAACGTGTACATTTTTTTACAAAAGAAATACATATATTTTTGATCTGCTGAGCAGTTTGAAACAAACTTCTACCTCTTTACCCCTATACGTATGTTTTATTCTGTACAAACATCATTTATAATTCATACAAATTACGAGAAATGGTTAATAATAGATGACATTTTAAAAAGTAGTTTTAAAAGTTTTGATAGAATTTATGCCTACAGTAATTAGTAAAACCGAGTAGATTATGTACGTCTTTATGACACAATCATTAATGTCTTGAAAAAATTACTGGAAGAAATAATGTACCGTTGGAGATCTATGAACATGTCGTTATCAATTTGGATACTGTTGTTACGTTTATGGGAATGTATACGTATTAATAATTTCCGATCTGACGATGAGCTGAGAAGCTTGAAAGCGGTAATCGGAATAATGTTTCTATAGTGGTGTGCAACAGTGATAATTCTGTTTGTACTTATTAATAGCCACGGTTAAAACATGATTTTAACACATTAAGTATCTGAATTGTGTTACCTACCTTTAACAGGTAGGCTATAGTATCTAAAAATATACCCCATCTGAAAAATATGTATAATATTATTTTTCAGAGTAATTTCAAAAGGTTATCTCAAATATTAAAACATTGGCAATTTTAAATTTAGTAATACGTTTATTTTTTAAATAAATTCTTAAGTAAAGTTTGTATTGTCTCACTGTAACTAAATTTTTTTTTCAAAACAATAAAATAAGAGATTGTAGCAAGTTTTCTATGTTAAAGTAAACAATATTTCAGTGCGTTGTGCGTACCTAACTAACTAGTCGACTTCACCCAACTAATTGAGTTTGTTAAAGCTGTGGTACCAACTAGAACAAGCTCACTTGTACCGAATAGGCTTTTGTTTCCCCGGAGCACTAATGTTCCTCTCGGGCAGTTATAATTACACCAACTAAACTTGTAGACCGCGGTTCTTTGGTTTTATGAAGCACATTTAAAGATAGCACGAATAGAAATTTATAATTAGATATTTGATTAGGTTTTCCATTTTTATTTTTCCTACAGCTTGTCAACTCTAGGTGCACATTAACTAAAGTAAATGTGAGTAGTCAGTTGTTTTGTGGTCAAATTAATTATACATTTTTAGACTTACAATCAGGAGTTAAAACTACTTTAAATGACTTAAGAGTCAACAGTTCGTTAACCGTTCTTAGTTTACTAGCTGCCTACTTGAAAAAATTTGCTACTAAAGTCTAATAAAAAATTAATAAAATAAAATTAAAAAATTACCGATTTGTTGTTTATAAAATTGGTTAGTCTTGCTTGTGAATGCTTGAATTTTTTATTATAAATATTCAGAGAGTGTTCAACATGACTCAGAACATTACTCTTTGAATGTTATTCATTTGCCGTTTGAGATTTCTCCGGGTACTCTGGCTGTTACATATGTTACAAATTCTAAATCATTGTTGCGTGGAAATTGTGATTTGTAGCGTAAAAATTTTTATTTAGGTTACTGTAAATTCAAAATTTAAGCTGCCAAAACGGAAAGGGAAACAACTGCTTTCTCCAAGGAAAATGTGTGCGCGCGCGCGTGCATGGTTGGATTTTATATTTACTCTAACATGTTAATCTTGTTGGCGAACAAAATTTAGTTTAGTTGATACAATTATTTAACTGATCAATTAAAATACACATCTGCTTTTTACAAGTATTATAAAGATTCTCAAGTTTCCAAATCGCATGTTTATAAATATTTATTCTACAGCTACGTAACATAAGAGAAAGTATTATGCTGCCCGTTGTTTGTTTAAAATTACGTAAAACGCTTATACACGGAAATAAAGAAGTATTAACAATGTATTCACCAACAAACGTAAAATATGAAAAACTCGTTTTTGTCATAAATTGTGAAACGCCTTCTAGCTAAATCATCGTCTTAGAACTAACCTTTTCAATAGTGGATAAAATTAAACTTTATACTAATTTCTTATAAAACTCTACGTCGCGATGTGATAGTCGTGTAGTGGAACGAAATGTAAGGTGAACCATACTGTACGTGTAAAACTAAATATGGAAGTCACGCGTAGCTTTTACATAACCTTATTGAGTTTAAGCATTTATTTCGAATTGATGTCGTCTGTTTCAGTAATACTTTATAGGGGAAATATAAACAGAGTCTGCTGTGACAATTTTCTTCAATTAATTCCTAAGTTTTATTATCGAATAACATGTTTACTAGCAAGACAGACGCGCGCGCGCACACACACACACACACAGAGCAGTGCCGGATTTAAGATTTTTGTGGCCCTAGGCCAAGTTTTCTGAGTGGCCCCTCTCCGGCTGTGACTTTGAAGTAATATAGGTCTATGTACTGCAGAAGTAATTTGATATCAGATTAATACCATCAAATTTAAAACCAGTAGGCTACTATAAAAAAGCGTGCTTTCATTTAATAAAAAAATTGATCATTTAATTTCAAAAATCATACTTAAATAAATCAAAGTGCGTCCTACTTTTATAAAAATACTTCTGTTAAAAAATATATAACTAGCCGGCCAAGTGGTAAATCCGGCACACACACACACACACATGCACACACACACGCAGTTTACATAAACATCGACATATTCTATTAGAACTTGATAGCCACGCTACTTCGGTCGGATTGTATTGCAGATTGTTCGTTTGTACTTATTATAGTGTCAAAAATAAATGGTAACTCCTATATATTAAGAAATATATTATGCTGGTTTACTAATATTTTTATTCAGTTTATTTTAGTAATTCTCAAACACACAATTCTACACGTTTACACGTTTTTAAAAGTCGTACACGGAAATATATAATTAACGTAAACATTCCTAGTTTTTTCAAAAACGATTTAAAGTAATCAACAGATTCCAATTAAATCTTATATAAACATATAAATTTAAAATTAAGTAATTTAAACAAAGAATGAATTTGTAATAACTTTAAATATATAATACACACCGCATGCTCACACACAAAAACATACACAGACACACACACAAACGCTCGCGCGTGCACGCGTAATACGTATTGTCACGATTATACCCATGGATCCGATTATTGCATGGATTATTGTCACGATATTTAAAAAAGAAAATTCGTTACTTAGAATTTACTAACAATTTTTAGAAACAAATCTTTAACACTCGTACTCATTCATTTCCAAAGCTTACAATTGTTCAGAACGCAACAATGAGCAATTAACACTTCAAATTAAACTGCTGTGAGATAACACGCATCGAGTAGTAACTCACGAGAACAACTCGCTGGTCGGTTTCAGAAAACCTTTATGCAACCTACACAGTGTTTGCCAAACCCTGTACAAAAAAAAAACATCCTACCTAGTACCCAGGGCGGTTTTCGCTCTGGCTACAACAATTGGTCAGGGTGGTCAGCACCATCCAAGACAACTCTGCTCGTACACTAGCCCTACTCGACATCCAAGAAGCATTGACGTCTGGCATAATGGCTCCGCTCCAGGATCCTCGGATGTCATTTCCCTCCTACCACCATAAAATGGCTTTCCCAGTTCTTGGATGGACGCACAGCACAAGTTCCGCCAGCTCTCTCGTCACCATTCCAACTTAATGCCGGTGTCCTCCAGGGCTCCGCCATTAGCCCGCTACTCTACATTTTATTCACAAAAGACTCCCTCCCCCCTCAGTCTTTGGCCCATGCTACAGAGGGTTTTCCCAAATATGCCAATGATACGGCCTACTGGTTCTCCGCTGGGGTTCACTGGCAAACCCTATCTAATACAATTAGAATACCATTGGTTTTAAAACCCTTCATCAAATACTGAAATACTTGCAGAATCTACGTAAACGAGGACAAAACCAAAATTTGTGTTTTGAACTCTACGGGACGTAACATCACTTCTGTAAATCTCCAGTCCACTGAGGCCCTTCTACTGTAATCCCGAAGCGTGTCTGCAAAGTGTATCTAGGCGTCATGCCTAGCTTACCTGGCGGCCACATATCAAACGAACCTCAAGCCTAGCCCGCCAACGAATCCGATCTCTACGAGTGCTCAGCAGCAACGATCGTTGCTCCAGAGCCTGCCTCCGTCCTATCGTATCTTACGTTTATCCCATCCATCTAACTGCCGATCCTGCCCTCCTTATACTAAACAGAATCAATGAACGGCGAGCTCTTTGACTGATCTACCATATACCTCATAAAACCAAAACCAGTAACAATGCCCTATTGCCCTCAACAAACGCTTACCCAACCTAGACTCCTTCCTAGGTCTATGAATTGAACTGGAAATATTTCCAAACCGCTAAGCAACGCGCTTCCTTCCAATCTATTGCAGCTTCCATCAACAGAACTACCCAATACTCCCGCAGACCTTCCTTCCTCATAAACCGTCTTCTTACTATTGCCGATGGGTCTCCTCCCAGAAATCCTCGCCGGCAGAGAAACACCTAAACCACTTTTCATACGTACTCTATCTTGCATCTTTCTTGATTTCATAATTTCTTAAATTTCCCTATCTGCTCACCCTGTCTTTAGCCCTCTCTATTATGTCCCCCAACTATACCATGACGACGATTCCCTCCATCTTTTGCGTCCTGCGCTACACGACCCTGTCTTGGCTGTCTATTTTAAATCTGTATTTTGCCATTTCCATCAGCCTCTTCTAACACCCATTTGGCTCTGCACACTATATAACACACAAATACACATCCACGCACTACACTTTCTCCTGAATGCCTCCACTTTCTCCGCCTCTGGCCCGCTCTGGCGTATGACTCCTCTCCATTTTCCATACGGCTGAAGGGGAGTGCCCCAGATCAGCCTGAGACTTGTCCTTCGGGACAAGCCTCACATTACGCGAGAAAAATATGAATTATACGTTTTTTACAATTAATATGCATTAGCAATCATAGGATGCAAATGCATTAGGAAAGTAAACGTATCTAAGACTATAATTTACCAAAAAATAAATTACCAAATCCTTTGAATATAACACAAAAACATAAAATGAATGAATGTACAAAATTGTTGCTTTTTAAAATATTCTTTTGTTCTTATGGAAAGCATTATTCTGTACATATTAAAGGCAAGTCAAATGTATTCATAATCTGAAATTCGTGTATCTTAAATTTTAACTCACGGTACTTTAAAATGTGTGTTTTAAACCTGTAATTTGTATTACAAGTTCTATATTGTGACTTTGAACTGGAGCATACATCATGTAACAATAACTTAACAACAGCGGTTCGTTCCAAGAGGCGTCTCGTATTTATCTCCACCAACTCCCGGTCGTTTATTTAAAACATTACAATATTGTTTTATACTGTGCTACTTATGCCCCGACAGATTTATGCTTGCTGTCTCATGACGTATACACTCGTATTTCAGACTGTAGCGTCACGATTCTTGTTCTTATTTTACGTAAATTTATTTCTTTGTCCCATTTATATGCTGAAATTAAAAGAAGCAAATTTGATCTAATTAGGGTAAAATTCGTTTTATTTGTTCGTAAACATAGCGTTGGTTATGAAATATTAAATATTAAATCAGAAAAGGCGGGTAAAAACAAAGAGATTTAGATATAGGTAGACCCATTGTAAAAATTAACATTAATGGTCACGTCTATGCTTTTACACTGACTACACAACGATTGTCTTCAGGAACAAAATCTAATCTCTCTAAAAGTCAAGCTGTTACTTCTACTCTCTTACCACAAAATAAAAATAAAATGACGATATTCAGTATTTAAAATGTAACTGATATAAAAACGAAAGCTAATTGCAAATTTTGATGTAGTGTTACGTTTCAACGTCAAGAAAAAAGTACCTCAAGATAGTCAACGTCAAGAAGGTAGAAGTAGAAAAAGTACACAGAAGTAGAAATAAAAATCCTGCGGTATGTAGAATTTAATTAAACATTTGCATTGGGATAAGAAATTGGTTCCAATTAAGAAATTCCGAAAATTGATTGAAATTGGGTAATTTAAGGATGGGAGAGGTTTATAGAAATATGGATTTGATAAAAAAATTGAAAGAAATTAAATTGTTACAACGGTTACACCAATCGCCGTGTTGTTCAGTAGAAACAGAATAACTGACACCAATAAAGTCTTTAATTAAAAAATTTAAATACTCACAAATTGCAGTATTAAATCAACAAAGCACTCTTACACAATAATTCAAGTTAAATTTGTCCAATAACTATAAGTGTCATCTTATTACAGTTTTGCAATAATTAACACAACAGTTACTTCTCAATAAACTGCAACAATTACTGCGAACCGCACTTCTAAAATCGCCAGGTGTACCTGAATTAAGACTGATTAATTTTACACTCTGATGATGGAATCATAGGTTCCGAAACGCGTTAGTGGTAAGAAGATTATCAGGCAGCCACAAGACGGAGGTAAATTAAATTAAATTAATTTATTATGTTATATAGTGGCTTGGATACCGTGAACATGGTTTTATAATTAATCGTAAATAATGGATGCCAGTCAGATGATGGAAGCTTTCGAATCGCTGCTGCGGCAGACACACGAACAACAAAAAGAAGAACGAAAACGAGAAAGAGAAGAAGCAGAAAAACGACGGAATAAGAAACGAAGGCAGGAGGCGGAAGAAGCAGAAAAACGACAGGATGAAAAACGCAGGCAGGAAAGAGAAGAGGCTGAGGAACGTCAGAAAGCACTAATGTTAGAAACAGAAGAAAGACAAAAAGAAGAACGTAAGCAGGAGGCAGAGGAACGTAAACGTGAAGCAGGTGAAATCAAAGTGTTAATTCATGAGCAAAAGCAAATGCAAGAACATACTACCACAGAATTGGGTCTCCTACGTGGTGACATAGATGAATTACGAGGTGAAATTAATAACCAGATTACCAGAATATCTGACGTAGAAGAATCCATGTCAAATAAAATAGCTGAATTAGAAAAATCTGTCTTGACTGTGGAAGAAGCTATGTCAACAGAAACATCTGCAGTAGAAAACTCAATGTCAAACATAAGAGCACTTAATAAAGATACAACCAAAACAAATTTCTGAACAGACTGTACCAATGATAAAGACAGAAAACGACACAGAAAATAAATCAATAGAGAAAGTAACTTTGCCTGCAGTAGGGACAGTTCATGTCAAAGCTCCAACCTTTGACGGAAGCAGTCACTGGGCAACGTACCTCCGCCAATTTGAAGCTGCTGCATGCGCAAATAATTGGACAGAGACAGACAAGGTAGTCTCACTCGTTTTCGCATTAAAAGGACCCGAGGCAGAACTACTACAGAAAGTGCCACCTGACAGCCAAAACACCTATGCCGAATTGATAAAGGCTCTGGAATTACGGTATGGTGATAAACATTTGCGAGAATTGTACTGCACCCAGTTGAGAGCAAGGCGACAACATTCCGGGGAGAGCCTTCAAGAGTTTGAAGCAAGTATCGACAGACTAAGTGGACTGGCCTATCCTGAAGCGCCAGAAGACTTTCGAACGAGTTTTGCGATGCAGACATTTACTGCCGGTGTCCGAAATAACGAACTACAGCAAGTGTTACGAATGGCAAGACACCAGAACAGTGCGGATGCCCTGGTACATGCTTTGCAATTTGAGGCCACCAAATCAGCGTCTGGTTGGACATTGTCCAAATTTATAAAATACACACAGAAACTAATGCAACAATAGTAAACGCACGCACGCACAGTAAACAATACAGCACCAAAGCCAGAGTCACGACAGGAAATGGCGTGAGCGAGGGAGGAGTAGGTGGTGTTGAGAAGTGCGAAGGGGGTAACGTCGTCTCATATTACAATTCCATGCACATTGTATCTACTCTAAACTACATACTATTTAACTAACCGTTATAGACGACTGAACTTATAATTACTTGTGTAGGCAATACTTTTTTTATGGTACAAAAAACGTTGTAAGGTGATTATCTGCACAATGAAACTTACAAAAATTTTGAAAATTCCCGTTTTTCGAACACATTGCGCGACCGGTAAACATTGAAATATTAATGATGTTTTAATTTATTTAACTTTATTGAACCATAAAATAAACTTTATACTGGGCCATACCTAATAACCCAGGTAAAGGATAACAATACCTATGAAATAAAGTCAATTCCAAACAATAAACTAAAAGGGGTATATAACCAGACAGAGATGAAACTGTATTATGAAGAAAAATAAAAAGAAGGTGAATGATTATGAGCCAAACAGTTAATTTTTTAATGCTGAAATAAAAAATAAACATGTTCTAGTGGGGGAGCTTTATGTAACATTACATAATCAGTGCCTAATACTGAGTAAACTGAAGGTACGATACTCTTTAATAAAAAATATAAAGAAGTATCTATTATTATTATTTTAAAAAAAACTAATAATAAAAGTCAGTAGGTATCCCATTCTCCAAGTCAGAAATGAATGACATTTAAGTATCATACTATAAAACATTTGTATAATCTTTACGCTAAACAATAAACACTTTAGTAGTGAAAAAACAGTGTAATAAATGGTGCTATAGAAGTGCAGTGTACACAAAGTGCAACATAGCATGATATGTAATATTAAAAAGACATCAATCAGAAGTTGTAATAAAGATGCAGAACTATTGTAATAAACAATAAGTTTAGTAGTAAGTTATTATAGTTTTATTTTGTTAGGCCACAAAGGCAATATCAATGTAAATAAAATGTTATTATGTTTATTGTTTGAACGATCCAGGGTTAGGGAAGAAATTAATCACTGCTAATTAGAATAAATTATAAAGAGATAGTGGAAGATAAAATAGGGCCTAGAGCAGTAATACATTTACAGAAATAAAAGTCAGAAATAAACTAATTAAAAACAAATAATAAACTGAAAATATAAAATAAAACTAAATTTAATAAAAACACATTCAGTTAATGACTGAAAGGTATAATAAATAAGTTTATGTAATGGGTATTAGAAAATAATTTTGGGGGACAATAGTGCCTAAAAACCAGAATCTTGTTAATAAAAAACTATAGATTATAACCACTAAATTATAACATGCACGTATCTAAGTTTATGTAATAATATGAAGAAAAACATTATGTAAATTTAATTTAATTAAAGTTAACATTTATAAAGTAGTATTTTTCCTAAAAAGTGGAAGAACTAATAATATCTTAATACTAGCCTAATTACTAAAACTGTACCTAGGTTAGCCAATAAAAACTCATCAATTTCTTGGTTACTAACGGTAACAGAGGTAAAAAAATTAGGATTGTTAAATTTGATTTTCAAGAGGGTATATGATACAGAAATAGTGTCCAGCAAATTTATAAAATATTAACTAAGTATTGCAACCATTCACTATAGAAAATTGACGAAACGATTCAGAATAAGAAACTACGTATGGGACTTCCATTGAAACATACTAATTGATGCGGGAATATCCAATAACATTAAAATTTGTCCGACCAGAAGATCGTTTGAAGAAATTGAAACAGTCAATACACTGGTGAGAAAGCCTACCTACATAAACTAAAAAACTACACATCACCACCAAGTTATGAACACTAGAAACCAGTACTAGAATACCATGAAGTATTTAGACCCGAAGATTCCAGAGGAGTGTTTTGTAACCAAAATGGCTTATATTTTTCATGAGAAGATTATCAGTGCTCGATTGAGTGGACAAATTAAAACTATCGGAGGTAAGGAAGCTCTATTAGAGAATTATGAGCAAGAATCTTATTACAGAAGAAGTAGATGGAGATCAGGAAATACAGATGATCGTAGGAATGAACAACCAAGAGACACTCGACAAAGAGTAAATTATGTAAGGGCAGATCATAATTATAACAATAATTATAATAATAGTCGATACAGAGGAAGACAGCGAAATTTCAATAATAGAAGCTACAATAGCAATTCATACCAAAGAGAGGAAGTTCCGCAAAGAAGTAGAAGTGAAGAACATCAAAGATCCAGAAACAGTGAGGAAGAGAGAAGGCATTCACCTGAGCAGCAACTCAGGGAGAATGTTGAACAATCCCATAATAATGATGGAAGTCGGGGAAACAGGTACCAGCAGTGAGAAGAAGTGACAGCCCGTCACTGCTAGAGACCACCGAGCACAGAATTTACCAAGGTCCTCAAAACCAATTAAAGGAACCAATTACAATTATCAGAAGCAATTATCTAAAAAATTTACAGGCCGAATTACTTGAAGAAAGAGCAATTGAAGAGGCACCATTAAATAATGATATAGTATATGTACAAGTAAAATTAAATGGAGTATTAGCAGAAGCTATGATTGACACGGGAGCAAATGTTTCAATTATTGACCAATTAGAGCTTGACAGAATTATAGAGTTAACCACCGAAAGAATACCTACATTATCAATTAACAACATGACAATTGTTGGCGCCACCGGGAAACAAAGTAAGACAATTAGAAAACAAGTATCTCTGAATGTTACCAACAGTGGAATAGGAATACCTATGGAATTTTTAGTAGCCAAAGGGTTACCTTTTAGAATATTAATAGGGTGTGATATGCTACGACGACACACTGCAATTATAGATCTGGCCAGTGGTAAGGTTACACTGAGTACAGAAGAAGGTGAGTTATCGGCTGGGATAATTGGTTGCCAAAGTTCCCCTCAGTGTCTGAACTCATATTATGTTAGGGAAAATAATAGGTTAACCATAGGTAAGAATAATAAAGTAACGGAGTCAGAGATGTGGTACAGGAAGATATAAGAGGTAATGGAGTTTCAAGGTAGGCAGGTCCAGGAAACAATCAGTGTTGAAGAGAAGCATCAAGTTATAGAAATCTATAATAGATACAGTACGGTATTTTCGGAATCACCAGGAAAAGCAAAAAACTTCCTGTGTGAGTTAAAATTCAAGGACAATGTAAATTTTAATAAAAGATCTTATTCTATCGCTCAAGCTTTAAAGGAAGCAGCACGAAAAGAAATTCAAAGAATGGTCATGGAAAACATGATTGAAAGAAGCAACTCCCCATACATTAGTCCACTGGTAGCTATACCAAAGAAAGATGGTCAAGTTAGATTATGCCTCGACGCTCGAGAGTTAAATAAGATGCTCTTTAATGACCGCACATCTCCAGGTGAGATTGATGAGATAATGAAGATATTTTATGGATGTAAGTACATGAGTACTTGGGACGCCGTTTGCGGCTATTGGCAGATAGAATGCACCCTAACAATAGACAATATGTCGCTTTTATATTTGAAGGACGAAATTATCATTTCAAACGCTTGCCTTTTGGCTTGGTAAATTCTGTGGCCGTGTTCATACAATGTATGGACCAAATTCTTGGTAAAGAAGTTTTAGATTTTACAACAGTATATGTCGACGACATATTGATTACTTCATGTACTTGGAAGGAGCACTGTAATAGAGTAGAAACAGTATTAAGGAAGTTAATATTAGTTTATACTGGGTCATACCTAATAACCCAGGTAAAGGCTAAGATACCTATGAAATAAAGTCAATTCCAAATAATAAACTAAAAGGGGTATATAACCAGCCAGAGATGAAAATGTATTATGAAAAATAATAAAAGAATGTGAATGATTATGAATCAAACAGTTAATTTTTAATGCTGATATAAAAAATAAACATGTTCTAGTGGGGGAGCTTTATGTAACATTACATAATCAGTGCCTAATACTGAGTAAACTAAATGTACGATATTGTTTAATAAAAAATATAAAGAAATACCTATTATTATTATTTTAAAAACTAATAATAAAAGTCAGTAGGTATCCCATTCCCCAAGTCAGAAATGAATGACATTTAAGTATCATACTATAAAACATTTGTATAATCTTTACACTAAACAATAAACACTTTAGCAGTGAAAAAAGAGTGTAATAAGTGTTACTATAGAAGTGCAGTGTATACAAAGTGCAACATAGTATGATATATAATATTAAAAAGACATCAATCACAAATTGTGATAAAGATGCAGAACTATTGTAATAAACAATAAGTTTAGTAGTAAGTTATTATAGTTTTATTTTGTTGTATATCCCTAGTATTATATCCCTAGGCAATATTAATGTAAGTAAAATGTTATTTTGTTTATGTTTGAAGGATCCAGGGTTATGTAAGAAATTAATCACTGCTAATTAGTATAAATTATAAAGAGATAGTGGAAGATAAAATAGGGCCTAGAGCAATAATACATTTACAGAAATAAAAGTCAGAAATAAACTAATTTGAAAACCACTAAATTATACCATACAAGTATCTAAGTTTATGTAATAATATGAAGAAAAACATTATGTAAATTAAATGTAATTAGAGTTAAAATTTATAAAGGAGTATTTTTCCTAAAAAATGGAAGAACTAATAATATCGTAATATTAGCCTATTTACTAAAACTGTACCTAGGTTAGCCAATAAAACTCATCAATTTCTTGGTTACTAACGGTAACAGAGGTAACAAAATTAGGATTGTTAAATTTGATTTTCAAGAGGGTATATGATACAGAAATAGTGTCCAGCAAATTTATAAAATATTAACTAAGTATTGCAACCATTCACTATAGAAAATTGACGAAACGATTCAGCATAAGAAACTACCTATGGGACTTCCATTGAAACATACTAATTGATGCGGGAATATCCAAGAACATTGAAAATTTGTCCAACCATAAGATCGCTTGAAAAATTTGAACTGTCATTACGTTGGTGAGGAACCCTACCTTAATTAACTAAAAAACTACACATCACCACCAAGTAACGAACACTAGAAACCAGTACAACATAACTCAATTTATAAGAAAACTTAGTGTGAACATTTTAAACTTTATTTATTTAATCCAAAAGAGTAAAAACGTGGTTTCATTAGAACTTCACAGCCGCCATATTTCTTTTTTGCAATCGGTATGAATTCGAGTAGTCTGCGCTCTGGCGTCTAAAGAACGAACTTATTGACACAGACTTTAAGAATTAAAATATTATTTATTGTAAAGTATGATACTCTTATCTAAGCATTTCTGACTTTCTTATAGCTCAAAGAATCCCCAAAAAACCCTGAGATAAATAATTTATTAATTTTACTAATAACTATAATTGAATATATCTGTTGTGTTATAGAAAAACTTATATCGAAAACTGTTGTAATTTCGATAATAGTCGATCTGAAAATCGATGAACTGGATTTATTAGTTTCCAGAAAATAAACCAATTTCAATCAATAAATACCTTTATTTTAGGGAATTGACTTTGTATTATTCTTTGTAGATAGCAGATTTGTTACAGGAAACCGGTGAATAGCAGAGAAGAGTGCGAAAGTTAGCTCAGTCAATATAGCCTATGAAGTACAACGGCCAACATAACCTGTAACTGGTTACCACATTGAAAACAGCTGATGCAAAGCGCGTTTAAATAAAACGATAAAACAGTACACCAAGAGAGGAACTCTCTCTCTCTCACTCTCTCTCTCTCTCTCTCTCTCTCTCTCTCTCTCTCTCTCTCTCTCTCTCTCTCTCTCTCTCTCTCTCTCTCTCTCCATAACAACTGAACTGTAATACCTGCAAGGAATTAAAAAACGGCAAAGGATCCCGTGGTTTATTTTAACTAAAGAATTACACAATAAAGAAACGTAAAAATAACACAGTCAGAGTATCAAATAGACGTAACGCATAGAGAAACCGACGTAAGAAAGCTAGCGGTACGTTACAATATATATATATATATATATATACATTGCAACTGTACTTTGTTGGTGTGTTTTACTGGTATCGCCAATTTTGGGCAACAGCGAGTATTAATACTGTTCAGTTTACACACACAAAGACCAATGCAATTTTAATTAGACTTACCTTAACTGAATTTACTTTTACTTCTCTGCTATACTTATATTCTGTAGACCTGTGTGTGAGAATATGATGGATGGGTGTTATTTTTTGAAATAATTACTTCTAACTCTTTAGTTATTATAAAAATTGTGTTTAATGTTTGTCTTTTTATTTTACTTTACTTATCTCTTTAAATGACTCTACTTCAATTTGCTCTGTTATCTTACTTTACTAATTAGATAAATTTATTTTTTATAGTCTCTGAAATTGTTCTCTTTCTTGTCTACTATCTTTTGAATTCAAACTTAAATATTTAATACTCTACTTGCTACTGTAGTTCCGGCGTCTATCTCATGGGCGTTTCTGGGTTTGAATGTTCCAATTGTTCCTCTTCTTGTTCATCCAGTCTCCGTGGTGTGGATATGTGTACAGCTTCCCTGATGTGGAGTGTTCTCAGCTTCCCTGATGTGGAATTGTACTGCCTCCCTGAGGTGGAATTGTACTGTCTCCCTGATGTGGAATTGTACTGCCTCCCTGATGTGGAATTGTACTGCCTCCCTGATGTGGAATTTTTACGTTCAGATGCTATTTTTTTACACTATGGTTGATTTCTATGAACGGAGTCGCTTCCACGTTAAGTTCGAGTGTTTTTACGTTTAACTTGTCGCGTGATTTTTCTCACTACGCACTGCTCGGGCTAGTAATTCACAACCGATGTTCCGTATTAGTGTTTTACTGCAAACTATTCGAACTGGTTTGTTTAACATAGACTTTCCGAACTAGTGTTTTAAAGCGGACTACTCGAACCGGTGGTATAATGCAGACTCAATTGCTTTGAGCGCGTTAGCGACGTCGCTCTGTATTTTCCCGCTAGTTTAGTGACACTCTACCCTTATTGGTTTATCACTGTCACGGGTTGTTGTTCACGCTCTGATAGGTTCTTTTTAAGCTGTTTTTACATTTGAAATATTGATACACAATTACACAATTCTTATTATTATATTTTCTTAACTCTATTTACTTAATCTTATACATTTTTTCTTATTATACTAAAGCAGAGCATTGCTTTATGCACTGTTTTTTCTATTTTGCTATACGCATATGTGACGGTTGTCATATTGTGACTATTCGTCCTGTCACAATATATATATATATATATATCTATATATATATATATATATTTCAATCACTTTCTGCTACAGTCCGTTTCTTGATGTATATAATACTTTAATATTTATAAATAAATTTACCTCAAGATATACTTTTTTCCTATTAGGAACATGTTTCGAGAGTTCCTGTACTCTCATCGTCAGCCTTCGCCATCTTGTTTCTGGTCTGACCAGAAACAAGATGGCGAAGGCTGAAGATGAGAGTACAGGAACTCTCGAAACATGTTCCTAATAGGAAAAAAGTATATCTTGATGTAAATTTATTTATAAATATTAAAGTAATATATATATTTCATAATATAATTACAGTAAAGGGTTTCTGTCTAGTTTTTTCATGACTTTACACGACTCCGGATGATTTTGTAATTTACACATTTAAGTATTATAGTACTTACTTAATTACGTTAAGTATTATTTAATTTCATTCTGATACGTACTACACATATTTATCTAAATCATTATCATCATCATCATCATCATAATCATCATAATTATCATCACTTCAAGGATAGGATTTTTCCTGTTCCGGCCTCGTGACTCCCGCCATCTTGTGACTGGCTTGCCTACAGATCTTCTTCCAACCATAGACCTTTTTCCATTATTCTGTCCACTTGCAGTAAGGACTTCCTGCAGCCTCTCGGTCATTAAAGCCCCCAAAAAGCCATGATTTTTTTCTGCTTAGGTATTTGAAATTTGCAAACCAAATTGTTTTTAAATATGATTTAAACGATGTATATAATACTGCATACAATAAAATATCTAGACTCGTCTTCTGATTAAGTCGAATTTTTGAAGCAATATCTCGTCCCCATGATTTGATGATATCGTATAAAATATACATAAAATATATTAAAAAGCGTAGGTGAAATACTACATCCCTGCCTTATTCCTTTATTTACTAAAACTTCTTCAATTTTTTTCTTCCTAGTATTTACTATTATTTTCGAGTTGCAATATGAGCTTCTAATCTCCTAATTTTTAGTTTTACCGGCATAAATAAATCGGCAACTTCAAGAAATTTTGTAGAAACTGGGTGCTGGTGAAAGCACGTTTTCTTTAACAGGACTTAGCAGTTAGTCGACTTCCTGAAAGAGGGTTCATTCTTCTAGTTCTTCGTCTTCTTCTTCTTATTCCAGGATTAGGTATATAAACTTGTTCCGGCACCAATCTCATCCTCGGAAGACCCATTTCTTTTCTACCAATGGCTTTAGAGTTCAGTGCCGCTTTCGGCAATCGATCCTCTGTCATCCTTTGCAGATGGTCCCATCATTGTCTTCTGTAAATTGAAATAATTTTATTTATATTCTTTACTGTGAGTTCAGTTCTGATATCTTTATTCCTTATTATATCTTGCAAATGTATAATTTAAAGTATTTTGAAGAAACTGCATTTCAGTACCCTGAATCTTGCCGCTTTCCTTTTTTTGTCATGGCCCACGTCTGACTCGCATAAATCAATGTGGTTATTCCAATTGTCTTATAAAATTGAATTCTTGTGATGTGTCTTGTTTTATTTGTAAGATTTCTGTAAATCGTACCATAAATATTCCTAAATTTATTTATCTTCTCTCTTACATCATATTTAGATTCATAGCTTACTGGACAGCCGAATATTTGGAACGGCTCACTTGTTTTAAAGTGCTGTTGTCATCTCCAGAGCATTGTCCATGCTCTCAACATGTCGTAAATGTAGGTATATATATTAAACAAGGTTGGGAAAACACAGCATCCCAGTTTAACTCCCTTATTTATTGGAATGACACCTGTGAGCCTACATCAGGGGTCCACATCTTGTGGATACAGGTTTGGCAATCCCGATGTGCCCTAGGTGGATTCTCACTTTGCTTCAACTTGTCTTGGCTGAGATCCCTTCCATTAGTCTTTTCTGTCTAGTCTCTCTTGACTGCCTTTTGTTCTTTTCAGACCCCGACACTATTAGAGTAATCGAGGGGCTAGGGTGTCTTCCTTTTACAATTCTAATTTCTTAATTTTGTGTAGCTTAGGATGTTAGAGTGAAAACTGATGCCGACAGGTGAGCAGTGGAAATACTAAGAAACGTTCAGTATCAGTATAACTGATACAAAGCCATCTCAGAAAGAGAAGGGTGAGGGCAAATCTCCTGCACCCCAAAACAGGCGCCTTTCGGCTAAGGTATGGTAACGCTGACAGAAATGTCTCTGGTCCTCCTGGTAGGGTGATATGCAACAGGCCAGTAAACTGTTCTTCTAAAACTTTATAATACTTGTAGTATCCAAAGGAACTTAGGAGTAAGGTCTGGAAACTGTGGCAGCAGTACCCTGGTAAAAAATAAGGCTTCATTATTTATTGTCTTAATTCTGTACCTTTTGAGTATAGCGTCCAAATTTTTCAGTGGAGCCCAAAGCAAAGTAACTCACCTTCTTCTGTACTCAGTGTGACCTTACCACTGGCCAGATCTATAATTGCAGTGTGTCGTCGTAGCATATCACACCCTATTAATATTCTAAATGGTAACCCTTTGGCTACTAAACATTCCATAGGTATTCCACTGTTGGTAACATTCAGAGATACTTGTTTTCTAATTGTCTTATTTTGTTTCCCGGTGGCGCCAACAATTGTCATGTTGTTAATTGGTAATGTAGGTATTCTTTCGGTGGTTAACTCTGTAATTCTGTCAAGCTCTAATTGGTCAATAATTGAAACATTTGCTCCCGTGTAAATCATAGCTTCTGCTAATACTCCATTTAATTTTACTTGTACATATACTATATTATTATTTAATGGGGCCTCTTCAATTGCTTCAAGTAATTCCGCCTGTGAATTTTTTAGATAATTGCTTCTAATAATTGTAATTGGTTCCTTTAATTGGTTTTGAGGACCTTGGTAAATTCTGTGCTCGGTGGTCTCTAGCAGTGACGGGCTGTCACTTCTTCTCACTGTTCTTCTCACTGCTGGTACCCGTTTCCCCGACTTCCATCATTATTATTGGATTGTTCAACATCCTCCCTGGGTTGATGCTCAGGTGAATGCCTTCTCTCTTCCTCGCTGTTTCTGGATCTTTGATGTTCTTCACTTCTACTTCTTTGCGAAACTTCCTCTCTCTGGTATGAATTGCTATGATAGCTTCTATTATTGAAATTTCGCTGTCTTCCTCTGTATCGACTATTATTATAATTATTGTTATAATTATGATTTGCCCTTACATAATTTACTCTTTGTCGAGTGTCTCTCGGTTGTTCATTCCTACGATCATCTGTATTTCCTGATCTCCATCTTCCTTCTTCTGTAATAAGATTCTTGCTCATAATTCTCTAATAGAGCTTCCATACCTCCAATAGTTTTAATTTGTCCACTCAATCGAGCACTGATAATCTTCTCATCAAAATGATAAGCTATTTTGGTTACAAGACACTCCTCTGGAATCTTCGGGTCTAAATATTTCGCCACACATACTTTTCCTAAAAAGTATGCCGTAGGTGTCTGTCCTTTAATGCTGTCATACTTCCCATGACAGATATCGTCTCGAGTAATATTTTGTACGGATTCAGACCAATACTTCAGTTTGAATAACTGTTTAAATTTATCATAATTACACACTTCATTCCTAATGACTGTCCACCAGTTGTCTGTAATGTTTTTAAAACATTCATCTAAGATGCCCTTGATCTTCCACCTGGTTTCTTTCGATCGGTTCAGTATTTCTTCTACTCTTTCTAAAAATTCTAGAGGGTTTCTTCTATAGTCCCGAAAGTTCACACTTTCTCTACTATCTTGTATGGTATGTTGAGCGTTACATGTTGGTCTAACACTCATTCTATCTATCTCCCCTTGTATGTTTATTTGGAGATGTACATTTTCTATTTTCTCCTCTTGAATAGTTACCTTGTTTTTTTACCTGTTCTATTTTGTCATTAAAAATGGTTATTTTACCGACTAGGTTGCTCTTCATACTGTCCAATTGATCTTTATTTTCCTGTTGTATGGCCATTATTCGGACTTGAGTATTATGTTCACCTCGATCCATCCTGGCATCTATTTCCGTTCTGAATTGTCCGATGGTTTCTTCGGTTTTATCGAGTTTTTGCTTGGTCTCTGTTATTTGCTTTTCGTCTCCTCCTTATATCCATCTACTGTTTGGCTAAGTGTGTTACTGGCCAATTCAATCTTCTCATGAATTTGCTTTAATTTTTCATTATTTTCTTCAAATTTGTATTCATATCTTCTCTTTGTCCGTTAATAGTTTCTCTCAATTCGTGGTTTTGGTCATTCATGGTTTGTCTTATATCTCCATGAATGGTCTCAATTTTTTCGTTTATTTGCTTTACTAAACTTTCCTGAATACTATATATTTTCTCATTGGTTTGCTTGTTTTGCAGGTTGGTTTGCAGGTGTATTACAATTTAGTTGATAGGGAGAGAGAGAGAGAGAGAGAGAGAGAGAGAGAGAGAGAGAGAGAGAGAGAGAGAGAGAGAGAGAGAGTGAGAGAGAGAGAGAGAGAGAGAGCGAGAGAGAGAGAGAGAGAGTTCTTGGTGTACTGTTTTATCGTTTTATTTAAATGCGCTTTGCATCAGCTGTTTTCAATGTGATAACCAGTTACAGGTTATGTTGGCCGTTGTACTTCATATGCTAAGATGACTGCGCTAACTTTCGCACTCTTCTCTGCTATTCACCGGTTTCCTGTAACAAAACAAATCTGCTATCTACAAAGAATAATACAAAGTCAATTCCCTAAAAAAAAGTATTTATTGATTGAAATTGGTTTATTTTCTGGAAACTATTAAATCCAGTTCATCGATTTTCAGATCGACTATTATCGAAATTACAACAGTTTTCGATATAAGTTTTCTATAACACAACAGATATATTCAATTATAGTTATTAGTAAAATTAATAAATTATTTATCTCAGGGTTATTTGGGGATTCTTTGAGCTGTAAGAAAGTCAGAAATGCTTAGATAAGAGTATCATACTTTACAATAAATAATATTTTTATTCTTAAAGTCTAGGTCAATAAGTTCGTTTTTAGACGGCAGAGCGCAGACTACTCGGATTCATACCGCTTGCAAAAAAGAAATATGGCGGCTGTGAAGTTCTAATGAAACCACGTTTTTACTGTTTTGGATTAAATAAATAAAGTTTAAAATGTTCACACTAAGTTTTCTTATAAATTGAATTGTGTTGTACTGGTTTCTAATGTTCGTAACTTGGTGGTGATGTGTAGTTTTTTAGTTTATGTAGGTAGGCTTCCTCACCAGTGTATTGACTGTTTCAATTTCTTCAAACGATCTTCTGGTCGGACAAATTTTAATGTTCTTGAATATTCCCGCATCAATTAGTATGTTTCAATGGAAGTCCCATAGGTAGTTTCTTATGCTGAATCGTTTCGTCAATTTTCTATAGTGAATGGTTGCAATACTTATTTAATATTTTATAAATTTGCTGGACACTATTTCTGTATCATATACCCTCTTGAAAATCAAATTTAACAATCCTAATTTTGTTACCTCTGTTACCGTTAGTAACCAAGAAATTGATGAGTTTTATTGGCTAACCTAGGTACAGTTTTAGTAAATAGGCTAGTATTAAGATATTATTAGTTCTTCCACTTTTTAGGAAAACTAGTACTTTATAAATGTTAACTTTAATTAAATTAAATTTACATAATGTTTTTCTTCATATTATTACATAAACGTAGATACTTGTATGTTATAATTTAGTGGTTATAATCTATAGTTTTTTATTAACAAGTTTCTGGTTTTTAGGCACTATTTTCCCCCAAAATTATTTTCTCATAACCATTACATAAAATTATTTATTATACCTTTCAGTCGTTACCTGAAAGTGTTTTTTATTATATTTAGTTTTCTTTTATATTTTCAGTTTATTATTTGTTTTTAATTAGTTTATTTCTGACTTTTCTTTCTGTAAATGTATTACTGCTCTAGGCCCTATTTTATCTTCCACTATATCTTTATAATTTATTCTAATTAGCAGTGATTAATTTCTTCCCTAACCCTGGATCGTTCAAACAATAAACATAATAACATTTTATTTACATTGATATTGCCTTTGTGGCCTAACAAAATAAAACTATAATAACTTACTACTAAACTTATTGTTTATTACAATAGTTCTGCATCTTTATCACAACTTGTGATTGATGTCTTTTTAATATTACATATCATACTATGTTGCACTTTGTGTACACTGCACTTCTATAGCACCACTTATTACACTGTTTTTTTACTACTAAAGTGTTTATTGTTTAGTGTAAAGATTATACAAATGTTTTTATAGTATGATACTTAAATGTCATTCATTTCTGACTTGGGGAATGGGATACCTACTGACTTTAATTATTAGTTTTTTTTAAAAATAATAATAATAGATACTTCTTTATATTTTTTATTAAAGACTATCGTACCTTTATTCTACTCAGTATTAGGCACTGATTATGTAATGTTACAATATATATATTGCGACAGTACAAATAAGTGATGTACTGAGCAGTGAATATAGAAATTTAAATATACCTAATAAACTGTAAATAATTAATACTGTATTAGAAATAAGCATGTCAGGGATTGCAAGCTTGGCTCAGACAAAAATATGAACAGGTGTTTCGACCTGAATCGACGTGCACACACACACAAATGTAACTGAAAGTGTGTACATCAGTATTTTGCTAGTGTGTGTGAACGCAGGTCTATGCAGGCAGGTTTGCCACCCCAAGATGAATAATTGCATAATTAATGTTTTTCCGTAATTATTCATAAACTATAATTAAGAAGTAAAATCCAAAAACACAATAAAATGAAAGAAAATTTACTAAATACTGTGTACGAAAACCATGTGAAAGTGCCACACCGTACGAGTGTAATAGTGAAATAACTGTGTACAAATCGAAAGGGTTAAGTTGCAATGTCCAAAATTACAGCGAACATGTGTTGAAAAAATAGTTATAAGATAAGTATAAGAGTATACTTACAGGACTCTGCAATTCGCAGAAATATAAGAAATAGCGAAATTGACAAAGAGTGGGGGAACTGAATCCAGAGACAGTTTCTGACAAGTCGATTTCGTACCACTCACTGCAGATGTCGACCAAGACATGGGTATAAATAGGACACACAAGCTACAGTGGTTCTCTTTCTTAAATCATCCACAGTGCAGCGGGAGCTTCTGCCCGTCCGCACAGAATATTTAAATTTTTGTAAATAATTTCATACAGTTATGTAACTGGATTGTAAAACAAACTGCTTTTAAATAATAACAAAATTACATAAGAAGATCCACATAAGAAGATCCATTGACGTCAGAAACAGCACGAGGAGAAATTCCAGAGAGTGATACGACACTGGACAGAAGAGCGAGTCGACGCTGGACCGAAGGAGCGAGTCGACGCTGGACAAGAGGAGCGAGTCGTCGCTGGACAAGAGGAGCGATTCGACGCTGGACAAGAGGAGAAGAGCGAGGCGGCGCTGGACAAAAAGCGAGTCGACGCTGGACAAGAGGACGCTGGAGTGCGAGACGAGGACGACTACAGATGGATCAAATGATCGAGTATGATTGACGACAATAAGGTGATAAACAACTTATTTATATAAAATAGGTTAATTACCTTCTGTCAACGTTTCTTAAAATCCTTTTAGGATGACTCGAGTTTCGACACCATTTGGTGTCATCATCCAGATCGGAATATGAATTAAGTTAAAACATTTTGATGCATATACATCACGTCAGATGTTAAAAAATTTTAAAAACAACACATAATATTATATAAATAATAAATAAACTTTATCACAATAAAATAACAATACAACAATAAAATATAAAACCACGCGGCCGCAAACGAACCTGTACATGAATGCCCCCACGGTAAGACTAATCAATGCCGGTTTGACCTTGGTTCAATTTATCGATCTGATATAGCCAATTTCTCGTTCTATAAGATCGATTCTATTAAATAAAACATTATTGGTATGTATTGCTTTCTCATTTAGGATACGATTGTGATCCTTCTTTATGGCTTTATATATCTCGAACCTTTCAAGGGTGTCCAGCTTTAGTGACTTTTTACATTTATGTAGGATATCCAAATTATCATTAATACTCTTTATATTATGGTTATATGAGCTCAAACGTTCTGCAAATGTGGATCTTATTACATTTGACTTGGAGCGTGGGATATGTTCTTTATAGCGTAATTTGAAAGAACGACCTGTTTGTCCTATATAGAACTGTGCGCAATCAGAACAATTAAGTCTATATACACCAGTACCATCAAATATATCTGAGGGTACATTTTTGTTGGTAAATGTAAGTTTTTTCTCAAGTTTATTACTTGCCTTTGAAGCCAAAGTAATATTATGCTTTTTTAATTGGTTTTTTAAAGTATGGTATAGATTTTCACCATATTCTATAGCAATGTATTTGTTTACTTTTTCTTTGGATACATCAATATTTATTGGTTTATTTTGTTTTTTATTAATTATTCTATCTACTATATGACTTTTTATCCATTGGCTAATGCTATGTGTTTGATAATGTTTAGTTCATTGTTATAATCATCTGTGGATAAGGGCAATGCCAGCAATCTATGAATCATACAGTTGAAAAAAGCCATTTTTTGTGAAATAGGGTGATACGATGAGGCGTGAATAGCATGATCCGTAATTGTTGGTTTTCTGTAAATATTATAGTTAATTTTATTATTTATTTTAGTTAAAGTTAAATCTAAAAAATTAATTTTATTATTCATTTCAGTCTCTAATGTGAATTGTAAATTATTTGTAATTGTATTCATATGTTTTTTAAGCATTTCTAATTGTCTGCAATTGCCATTGTAAATCATTATTGTGTCATCCACATATCGTCGGTAAAATAAAATTTTTGTATAATGTTTGTTTTTAGTCGATAAAATTTCGTTTGTTTCAATATGATTTAGGTAAATTTCAGCCAGGATGCCTGACAATGGGGATCCCATAGCTAAACCATCCCGTTGTAAATAATATTTATTGTCGAAAGTAAAATAATTTTGTTCTAATATTACTTTTGTCAAATTGATTAACTCATCAACTGTTTCATGATTTAATGTGGATTTAGATAGTAATAAATTTTTAGCTATTTCTAACGTTTCGGTAATAGGTATGTTCGTGTATAGATTTACTATGTCGAATGAGGCGAGAGTGTGTCTCGGCTCGATTGTAATAGTTTTTGTAAGTTCGACCAGTTCTAAACTGTTTTTCAAGCTATAATTTTTATTGAACGTTATGTGTTGTCTAAAAATTTTTTCGAGTTTTTTGGCAATTTTATATGAAGGTGCAGACATAAAATTAACTAAAGGACGGACAGGCATATTATTTTTATGTGTTTTAGGAAGGCCCTTAAGTCTAGGGGCCTTGGGATCTATCATTTTTAGGTATTTTTTCTCATCGTTTGTTATGACGTATTTTGATTTATTCAATATTGATTTCACTTTATTGTTAAATGTAAGAGTGGGATCGCTATTAATCTCAATAATGTTATTGTTTTTAATGAAGTCCAGTATCTTGTTTTTATAATCATCATAAGTTAAAATTACGAGAGTTTGACCTTTGTCCGCTTTGGTGACGATTGCGTTATGGTCTATTAATTTCGTCTTTATCTCATTAAACACCCTTGTTTCGCTATGGTAAATAGTTTTTGTATTCTTTATGTTTTCGGCGTTCATAACGTTTTTTATTTTATTATCAATTGCATGTCTTATTACTGTTTTCGTTTCTTCATCGGATATGGAATTTATCGCGGTTTCAGCGTTCAGTATTTCATTACAGAGTGATTGTTTAGAACTATTGTTTTTAAGATTGTATTTTAAGCCTTTATTCAATAAGTTGGTTTCTTCGTTGTTGAACTGTATTCCAGTAAGATTAACAATACGAGGGTAAAACTGGTGATTTATTATATTGTTCTCTTGCGTGTCGTTCTGTTTTTTCAATAAGTTACGAATTTTTTTATTTTGTGTCTTCTTTTTCTTTATAATGGTGTTATTTATTTGTCTTTCAATCAAATATGTTACATTTTGGACTTGTGAGGCATGTAAGTTTTGTAAAAGTTCGAGATGTTTTTTCATGATCATCTTATTGAGTAAGTTCTTTTTACTATGCAATTGTTTTATTTCATTTTTAATCCATAATTTAGTGGCCATTTCTTTAGTTTTTTTAGCGCTATAAGAATTAGATGTTATTTTTATTTGGACATAACTCGGCACGATTTGCAAACTTAAACATGTTTTGTTATATCTAATATTTAGTGCCGTTTTTAGTAGTTTTAACCTTAAATTCATATATTGAAAGGCAATTTTTACCTGACTGGCATTCAATTTAAACATTTTTCTTGCCTCCAGAAACGATTAAGACTATAAAATAGGTTAATTACCTTCTGTCAACGTTTCTTAAAATCCTTTTAGGATGACTCGAGTTTCGACACCATTTGGTGTCATCATCAGATCGGAATATGAATTAGGTTAAAACATTTTGATGCATATACATCTCGTCAGATGTAAAAAATTTTAAAAACAACACATAACATTATATAAATAATAAATAAACTATATCACAATAAAATAACAATACAACAATAAAATATAAAACCTCGCGGCCGCAAACGAACCTGTACAGGAACGCTCCCAAGGTACAGGGGCGGCCGCGAGGTTTTATATTTTATTGTTGTATTGTTATTTTATTGTGATATAGTTTATTTATTATTTATATAATGTTATGTGTTGTTTTTAAAATTTTTTAACATCTGACGAGATGTATATGCATCAAAATGTTTTAACTTAATTCATATTCCGATCTGATGATGACACCAAATGGTGTCGAAACTCGAGTCATCCTAAAAGGATTTTAAGAAACGTTGACAGAAGGTAATTAACCTATTTTATAGTCTTAATCGTTTCTGGAGGCAAGAAAAATGTTTAAATTGAATGCCAGTCAGGTAAAAATTGCCTTTCAATATATGAATTTAAGGTTAAAACTACTAAAAACGGCACTAAATATTAGATATAACAAAACATGTTTAAGTTTGCAAATCGTGCCGAGTTATGTCCAAATAAAAATAACATCTAATTCTTATAGCGCTAAAAAAACTAAAGAAATGGCCACTAAATTATGGATTAAAAATGAAATAAAACAATTGCATAGTAAAAAGAACTTACTCAATACGATGATCATGAAAAAACATCTCGAACTTTTACAAAACTTACATGCCTCACAAGTCTAAAATGTAACATATTTGATTGAAAGACAAATAAATAATACCATTATAAAGAAAAAGAAGACACAAAATAAAAAAATTCGTAACTTATTGAAAAAACAGAACGACACACAAGAGAACAATATAATAAATTACCAGTTTTACCCTCGTATTGTTAATCTTACTGGAATACAGTTCAACAACGAAGAAACCAACTTATTGAATAAAGGCTTAAAATACAATCTTAAAAACAATAGTTCTAAACAATCACTCTGTAATGAAATACTGAACGCTGAAACCGCGATAAATTCCATATCCGATGAAGAAACGAAGACAGTAATAAGACATGCAATTGATAATAAAATAAAAAAAGTTATGAACGCCGAAAACATAAAGAATACAAAAACTATTTACCATAGCGAAACAAGGGTGTTTAATGAGATAAAGACGAAATTAATAGACCATAACGCAATCGTCACCAAAGCGGACAAAGGTCAAACTCTCGTAATTTTAACTTATGATGATTATAAAAACAAGATACTGGACTTCATTAAAAACAATAACATTATTGAGATTAATAGCGATCCCACTCTTACATTTAACAATAAAGTGAAATCAATATTGAATAAATCAAAATACGTCATAACAAACGATGAGAAAAAATACCTAAAAATGATAGATCCCAAGGCCCCTAGACTTAAGGGCCTTCCTAAAACACATAAAAATAATATGCCTGTCCGTCCTTTAGTTAATTTTATGTCTGCACCTTCATATAAAATTGCCAAAAAACTCGAAAAAATTTTTAGACAACACATAACGTTCAATAAAAATTATAGCTTGAAAAACAGTTTAGAACTGGTCGAACTTACAAAAACTATTACAATCGAGCCGAGACACACTCTCGCCTCATTCGACATAGTAAATCTATACACGAACATACCTATTACCGAAACGTTAGAAATAGCTAAAAATTTATTACTATCTAAATCCACATTAAATCATGAAACAGTTGATGAGTTAATCAATTTGACAAAAGTAATATTAGAACAAAATTATTTTACTTTCGACAATAAATATTATTTACAACGGGATGGTTTAGCTATGGGATCCCCATTGTCAGGCATCCTGGCTGAAATTTACCTAAATCATATTGAAACAAACGAAATTTTATCGACTAAAAACAAACATTATACAAAAATTTTATTTTACCGACGATATGTGGATGACACAATAATGATTTACAATGGCAATTGCAGACAATTAGAAATGCTTAAAAAACATATGAATACAATTACAAATAATTTACAATTCACATTAGAGACTGAAATGAATAATAAAATTAATTTTTTAGATTTAACTTTAACTAAAATAAATAATAAAATTAACTATAATATTTACAGAAAACCAACAATTACGGATCATGCTATTCACGCCTCATCGTATCACCCTATTTCACAAAAAATGGCTTTTTTCAACCGTATGATTCATAGATTGCTGGCATTGCCCTTATCCACAGATGATTACAACAATGAACTAAACATTATCAAACACATAGCATTAGCCAATGGATACAAAAGTCATATAGTAGATAGAATAATTAATAAAAAACAAAATAAACCAATAAATATTGATGTATCCAAAGAAAAAGTAAACAAATACATTGCTATAGAATATGGTGAAAATCTATACCATACTTTAAAAAACCAATTAAAAAAGCATAATATTACTTTGGCTTCAAAGGCAAGTAATAAAC